>OZ018310.1:11192656-11329821 GCA_963969455.1 Arge pagana | reverse complement strand
ATCTGACGGCGGGAAGATATTTTTTTTCGAGACAGGTCTTATACCGTGAGAAAATACGTATCCAACGGTCAAAATCACGGCTCGTCCTACGAGGGGTAGCATGTTCCCGAAGGAACTGAAGCCCACAGCGATCACGTGAAAAGCAATAGATTAAACAACGTGCAACGACGTCAATGATCATGAAAATTCAAAATCTATACCATCTACGTTTCACCCACGATTTACCACATGTCTGGCTGCTCGTATTTCAACGACAAATTATCCGAATGCTACCTTTATTTTTTCGTTAACACTCCATTTTTCCAACGTTTTCTTGATATTTTTTTTTCTAGTCGATGTTATTTCTACAAATTTCCAAACATTTTGACCGAGCGTAATTTGGTGTCGATGATGACGAAAAAAGACGATAAATAATTAAGTGAACCAACACGAATCAGGGGAATTCGTGTCGATTACGACTACTTATTAGTTTTCCGATATCGAGGCAAGTGTATTGTTATAACAGCTGTGCAAACATATTAATCGAGCGTAACATCGCGACAAAAGCGGTAAAAATAGAATAAGGTGTACTGAATTACGTATCTGAGACATTAGATGACACGGAACGTTTCTTATAATCATTTCAAACTATATTGCGGACCAGTGCCTTCGCAAACGTGGTAAAAATTTGATCGTGCGATGAAACGAGTTATTACATAAATTTAAGAAAAAAATGATTGTCTGAAAAATCAAACGACGATAGATGTTTGTTTTGTAAATTATGTAAATTTATACCAAAATGATATAAATCTGTGGGTAATCAATTGACAGACGGTAAGATAAATCTTCTGCACCGGTAAAGTCGATATCTCGGGTATGATTCAGCCAGATACAAACGAAACATCGTCTCTCGTCTATCCCAACGTAGTTGACAGTGTGCTTGGCTTTTTCCATATTTTTGCCAAAAGGCAGCATCTTGAACAAGAAATGCCTAATCGTATGACTCAAGATACAATAACTAACGTTATCTAAATCTAAATTGTTGCAAAATTATTCTCTCCCGACCTGTCAATAATTATAATTAATTATTAATCATCCGTAATTTTGCGTTCATTTATATTCAAAGAACGACATAAAATCCTCTTGACGTCTGATTTTTAAGCCGCTTTGGAATTCATCGGGTGCACTTATTATTTTGAAAATTATCTTTTACTCCAGCGCCGTAACAAATAACTCGAATTTTCTTCGTCGCTCGTCCAAGTTGATTCTTCTATTTTCGATCCCTCGGCATCTCAATTTCAACGCTCGAACAGGTTATGCGCAGACGCGCGGTTACGTGTATACAGCAACATCTCGCGTTACAAAGTTATTTAACCTGTTCCCCCCGGCAGGTGCAGAAGGCAACGTTCATTTTGCTCGGTATGCGACAGGTGTTTTCTACCGAAACGACGCGCTACCATGGCGTAGGTACCTGGACCGTCGTGCCTGCCTATTCGACCGACCGTCGAACGAGTCCCAAAACTGAATAGCGAATGGAATCCCTTCGGGTCGTGGAAAATTCTACGGGAAAATTTTTGCATACCTTCTCGCAATATCTACACTCCTAATCGATTTCCAAACAAAATGCGTGCATTTTTCGAAAGGGTTGAGCTTATTACCCGCGGTATTATTCCATAATCGATGATGACACAATCAAGAGTGTCGGAATGCGATTTTCCACTACTCGCAATTTTCAGAACACTTCTTGCAAGTGGATGCATTCCTATTCGAAGAAAACTCGATGCACTTGGAAAATGCAGTCGCAGCTGTTGACAAAAGTTTTCCCTGCAATTGTATCGTTACCGATATTCGCTACTTCCAGAGTTCTACGCTCCTACTATCCGTCTAGTTATATGAATCGTCGTAGCATTGCTGCCAGACCAGCGGAATACATATATGGCGGACGAATCGCAGCGATTCTTTCCTTTTCAAACAGTCGTGAAAAATTGACGCGCATCGACGTCTTCCCTGCTTAAAAAAATACGCGGAGAGGCATTAAATCGCATCTGCCTGATAATTATAATAAATCTGACCATATGTTTGAAAATACGCGTTTTTCAATTGCAATTTCATAAAATATGGCAGACAGTGATCGCATAATTTGACGGAATTTGAGGAAAACTGAAGGCCCAACTCAATTTCTTACGCGTTGGCCTACTGTCTGCCATCCAGCTGGACTCCTGATCACATCGCACACCAACATAAATTTTGAAAGGTATCCTGAAATGCATCGACGTTTGTGGGAAGGAAAATTCTCTAGATTGTTCGCTTCGCTTGTGAAAATCCTAGAAGGTCATTTTGGTCGGCCAACCTGCCACAGGGTATACACGAACATTGGCGTACTTTCTGAACCTTCTTTCTTTGCTGCTACGCTATTCTGTACAAATAGCGAACCAATAAAAGAGAAAATTTCGAGAGTGTAGCTGAACGACACTTTTGAGTCGGATTTATAATAATCTATTCGATCAACATATAATCACTTTTTGAATGAAGAACACGGGAAAAAATATTATCTTTGATCCAAATATATCGCGAGTATGGGAAATAAGATTTCAGACTTGGCATATCTGAAAAAAAATTAACAATGCTCGAAGAAAGCAGAGATTTCAATTGTTTGTTCATTTTCTACGACTTGAAGTTTCCTTCGTGAATTTGTTCGGCTACGGGTATAATATCAGAAAACTTTCAAATTCCACGTTAGTACGAATGATGAAAAAATATGGAAACTTACTAATGAAAACATCGAGGAGCGATCCGATACATTGCAAAAAGGAGAATGTATCTATGTACGTATATTTGTCCATTCTCGTTCGAATACACGCATGTCGCCACGTATGTATCACGCACCTTGCTTTTAAAAGCGCGTTCGATGCTACACAGAAACGAAGATTTGTGCACGAAGGTGTCAATATGTGAACAATACGTAGCGAATCTCGATTTTTCATTTCTAGGTTTTTCCGTGAAGTTTTTGGATCTGGGATCGCGTGCAAAACAATAAAGTATTGCCTGACACCAAATCGATCATATCGTCGCTAGAAAATATCTATCTGGTTTATTTAGTTGTGTGGATTATTTATACTAGTCGCAGCGTGCTCGATTTATCGCGTGATAACAACAATATGCCATCATAGAAGGTTTCAAAGAATATACCAGAAAAACGCAAACTTTTCGAAATTTCCATCACCAGCTACCGCTTCTGTCCCCCTGATTCCGCTATATACCAAAATAGTTGTGGCGACAAAATAATAACTAGTCGCGGACAGCCGGACGACGCATAAATAAATGCGCGTATGTAGAACATAAGAGTAAATATATCAGCGGAATATCATTAACGATGATATTCGTTAATCTCAGCGGCGAACTATACGCTATCACGGGTCACGTCCAGCTAGACGACCTCTTCGTGATTGTACAACGAAATTAGATTGTACGGCGAGTAACAGAAAAAACAGGAACGAATGGATTTGTCTTTTACAACTATCGTCTATCATCCCATTTCATTCTACACCTTTGCATTTATTAGTCACTGATACAGTAGACGTGTCCACGCGCGACTCATAATTTCCTAATCCTTGGATGCGCAAGACATACTTTTTTTTCAGTCACGCGTGACCAAAATACCCGACGCGCGCAGTTTTATCGGAAAAAACGAGCTATCTTTAATTTTCACTTTTCTAACAGCTGCACCTCTTCGTGCCAGTGTTTCGAACGCAAACGTGGCGGCTTGACGAAAATTACGATATTTTTGGCGATAGTTATGGAAATTCCAGAGCGCGATTGTCGGACAGGTACGATAAGGAGAAATTAACGATGGAGTACGTCGCAACACCGTGACAATACACGGTGATCGGCGGTGACGAACGTTCTTAAAATCGACCAGCACGCGACGAGGAGGGCGATTTTGCACGTTCGGCAACGACGATTCGCTCTACAAATTTTCCGAAGCGTTCCTACCGAATCCTAAGATCCTAATACAACGTCTTCGATTAATTCGTCGTCGCGATACTTATTCGTGCTTCCAAGCACATTTAATAACAAAGCTAATACGAGTGAGCGATGACGAAGCTATCGACTGGCCGGTGCTCTAGCAGTGTGGGTCACCCAGCCTTAAACGGATTCCCCTCGCCGCGTGCTGGCGCAACTCGCGGCAAAATAATTTCGTCAAAATTTGTTTCCAGCGAATTCGATAGCAGCGACGGCGATCGCTGCTGCTCTTCTTTGCATCTGACACCCTGTTACGAAGGAGACTGAAAATTTCCGTTAAGATACTTTCGAATGCTCTTCCTGGCGAATGGAGTAAACTGGAACACGATAAAGTTGATGATACGGCGTTCTTCTACCACACGACGGTCCCAGCGTTTTTTGTGAGAGTAGAATAGGTACGCAATAGTCGAACGACAAGTAAGGCGAGCTCGCGCCTCGGCGAATCGACGCGAGTGATTCTTTCGCGCGTGCGGACGTCACACCGCGACGCGGTGATTCGCAACGACACATTTCTCCGAGACGCGAAAATTATTGGACCAATGAAGAAGTGTACGCGCGATGAATCGTTATCCAGGTTCCTTCGGTATCCTCGTACGAAAGGCTGCCCATTCGTCGTCTAACGCGACGAGGAAGATGGGACCGGCCCGGCACAGGTAGCCGGAGCCCTTTTCGCGGCGTATTTAATGATCACGCGCGTCTGGTGACCTTTTCCGAATACTTCTCGCCAAGTTCTAGATCCCTAGTAGAAAATCTTCAACTAATTCGTATTTACAGCGTTCTTCGCGCCTCTTTAACAAATTTTAATAGCCTATTAACGACGCGTGATCAACTCTTGATAAGAGTGTCCGTAAGGAGAGTAACGAACGCGTCTCGAAGAAATGGATGACGATCGTCTATCGGACACCCTCTGCGAATTCCTGCCACCCTGTTACTTCGGGGACATCAAATTTCCGTTGGAATACCTTCAAATATCTCGAGAACGGGATGCCCTAGGGAAAATACATGTAAGACGGGTTCGTCGGTCACTGGTCAAAATTTACGGTTTAATCATCGGATGGACGCTTCGCAACTTTTGCATTCCCGTTACGAGGTACACTTTTTCGAATTACAGCCACAATTTTATGGATAGGAAAATTTGAAGAAAACAATGCGAAGGAATTTTTGAAAGCAGCTCGATTCTAAATCCTAATTTCTGTACTCCTATCACGAGCGAATCGAATTGAGCCCAGCTGGAACAACGGTGGATCGATACAATGGTATCTTGTTATCGAATTAGAGTAAGATAGATGAACGATCGTCAAAGATCGACCAGCTGTTTCGTTCGGCTGGGACAAACATCGTTATGTGACGATAGTTTCACTTCGATTAGCGCGCAAAGTTAACGAGTCTCACTGGTCGCTACGCTCGACACTTGGCTTATGCGCAGATAAGTGAAAAACAATCGTTTTAAAAAAACCAAGATCCATTTAAAGGAATTTTATTATTGGAACCGACGGAATTTTGGACGACGTCTTCGAAACGCAAATCACATCAATTTTCACGATTTGTAAAGTGAGAAATTCTTATTTAATCAACCGGAATCAGAATTGAGTTTTGCATCTCGTATCCGGTTTGGGAATTTGTGAATGCTCAGAAATCTCGATGTCACTTTTCAATAAGAGAACATTGTAAGTGGACGTGGTTCGATGCGTAGGTGTGATAATAACGAGATTGTAAGGTATAATAGCGAAAATTACTTATCTTGCGGCAATTCGTGCAATGGAGATTTGTTAAAATTGTTAGTTATGCTCTCATCATCGGGAACAATTTTTCGCAAAATTTACGATCTAACGATACTTCGTGAGATTTTGTCATAGTTCAAAATATTCTGACACACGCGCCGTGGAGTGTTCACGAGTGTCCAAATATTCTACGAACGATAATCGTATGCCTGGTGGGGTGATATATTTTTTGGAATTGGTTGAAAGCTGAATTGTGACTTTGAGATCGAGTTAAAGCCAAACGCGAAAACTTCTGTTTGCTTATTATCGGATGAATTCCGGCGTAATATATTTCCATTAAATCGTGCGAGGTGGAAATGATAATCGAACCGAGCATCACCTCGCGAGGATCGTTTCGACTGGGCCATCTGGAACGACGTACCTCTACTCCATGCTATCCTGATATAAATCTGATGTCACAGGTCGAATTTTTTCAACCCGTTCGTCGAAAATCTGTGACAAGATTCGCACAAAGACTCACGGTGTGTCCAGCGATTACGGCGTAATTTCGCGTATCAATCGTTAATCGTTGCGTTTACGTGTTTCTGGGATAAATTTCAATTTCTTGAAGGCACGACTTCCACTCTCTCATGGAAGCCGGACACAAGTTTCCACAATCCGGTAATTTCCAACAGAAAACGAAAGTCAAGTCGATGCTTCTTCTTTCATTCTTATTTCCCGAGTTCGAGAGTTCCAAACCGCTTCGACAGTCATATTCATATTCGTCGTGCCAGTGATGAGCTGGGCAATCAGACACACATTTATCGCGTCGAATATTGTACGACGAAATTTCATGACGTTCGATTACCATGACATTTTGTTGCTTTTATACTTTTGCTCCTTTGGACACGTTTTGTTCACGGTTACATAAATAATTGAACGAAATAAATTATTGAATGAAATGGATAATTGATTAATTGATATGAATTATTTACGACTTTTCCCGCGACAATCCGTGATTTCCGTTCGACATATTTCATTATTCGGGCAACAAACAGCTTAATGAACTACCGTCACCCGGATTCTTGATCTCAGAGCAGAGTAAAGTGCTAAGAGAAAAAAAATCCCGATATCCTCACAGAGGCTACTAATACGTATGGAAAAAATGGAGAGCGTACTACGATGAGTAGGATTATCTATTACATCCCAATTGACACGTTCGCACACACACACACACACACACACACACACACACACACACACACACACACACACACACACACACACATACACATATATATATATATATAATATATATATATATATATATATATATATATATATATATATATATGTATATTCAATTATATACATATTTCGTAGAACTCTTCGATTTCCAACGAACTCTCATTGTGCGCATACATGGCTGCTTCATTTAAAACGAACATTCTTTTTCGCTGACACGTGAGAATTTGGTTCCTCCCATAAAAAAAATCCTTCAAAACTTGAGGCCGTAATTTTAATTTCAAGTACTTCCTCTCGATCGTTGATTTTTTCCCATTTAAATCACATGTAAATCATTATTTTTTTGTTTTTTTTAATTGTTATGACCCGGTTAGATTTTATGATTTTTCATTGCGATTGGTCGTGATTTGTGATGTATTAGAGACTCTTTAAAAGTGTCCCTCAATATTTTTCTGCATCTTCAACCGTTTCGGCGGTGTCGGCCTCAAAGGCCCAACTTTCACAAAAAATTTCGAATTGTCTTCGTTATCAGCGTACCGGCTGAAGTTACAATAAAAAAAGTTCTAAAACAATTTGTAGGAAATTGGATTTCCTACAAAAAATATCATATTACATATTTTGCTAAAGTACGTGGTTCACAAGATATATTCAGTTTAGTGTATTGAAAATGAAAAAATTCATCCTATTCAAATTTGTTTTGTATTGTTTCTCATATTTAGCTAATGATCGAATAAATTGAGGCTCACTTTAGAGAAAATTAACTTTATCAAATTGTTGCGTAACTTTTGTATTGTAACTCCAGTCGTTACGCTGATAACGAAGAAAATGTGACAAGTTTCGAGGAAGTTGGGCTTTCGGCGTCGATTTTTTTTTCTTCGCGAGCAACCAAATTTTCACGTGTCAGCGAATAGAAACTATTCGTTTCGAACGAAGCATTCTAACGTGACTGAAGCATCCCCAACAAATGAAAATATTCCCACACGTATATCGTGGATATTTTGTTCGACACATTTCTATCTACCTCAATACTTTATCGAGCATTCAATTCAACATGCGATTTTCCAGCCAATATCAAGAGCTTAAGCTTTTCAAAACCAGGTGTCGGCGAGAAGGCTTACAGTCTTGACAGGTTCCTACGTCCGTCCAATCCATGAGAACTAAAAATAATATTTCCTGAGGGCTAAGTTTCGTACTAGATTTCAAAATTCACCGTTATAATCAATTTATATTCTCGTTGCCAGCGAGCACATATACGCCGTATTCGAACCAGTCCACAATACATATCACAGGCGAGCCTAGAGCGAGTCGCGATATCCGAAATATTCGCTGACTCGTGATCGATACTGATCATCAAATTTGTGACTGGATCTATTTCGGACCCCGATCTTTACCAAGGGATTCATTAACGATCGTCATTGGATTTAAGCATGAATTATTCCTAAGCACTATACTGTAATATTCGAAACGGTCAAAATTCAAATGACCTGGAAGCGAAATTCATTTCGAGGTTCATCAATTTTTTAGACAATTCGATTTGAGAGATCGCGACAAACTAACTATTCTGGATAAATAAGCTATGGAATAAAAGTAACAATATAACGTGCAACCCGACGACAAACGTGGCTATTGATTACGTACTTATTGCTATCGCTGTATCGACTCAACGGGTCATTTTCGGCTAGTCGAAGCGAAACTCCTTTATCAAACGCTACATATCGATGAAACCCAATCGGCATCGCCGACTTCCATCGTTAACTGCGATGTACAGTTGCAAGGTAACCGCTAAATATAATTGTCAACATTGTCGGAGACGATTTGCTCTCTGACAATTAGAATATATTGCTTTGCACACGACTAAAGCTTTGTTAAATTTTAAATCAACTAAAGCTTTGAAAATTATTGCCTAGCATATAAATTGCATTATTCGAAAAATAACATCAGTATCCAAATAAAATTACGAATAGAAAATTGTATAATAGGTGTGCCACGTGTATGTATTCGAAAAATTGCTAGTTTTGGATTACTGAATTCAATTCACGTCGGAGTAAAGTTTTGAAGTTGATCTGGTCGAGGAACGAGTGGTGCACATTGATTCGTCCAAGGACGTTAAGAAGAAAGGGACTTCCAGTTCCAGAACATCCCTCGCGTTTCCTACGAGCCTGTGAAGGTTGTTTACAAAGGTCATTTCATGGACTGGGGAGTCGAATAGGCGTGGATAAACTCGGGGGAACTCCTAAGCTTCCTTTTTAAGGAGCCCGAGCTTGGCAGGTTGCGAGGAAGCAAGCATCCCCAACTATCTGCTACCCTGTTAGAAATACGAAGAAAATTCTTCGAAGTACGAAGGCTTAAAACCCTTCGCTCTACTTCGTTCTTCGAAAATACAAACGATTCGTTTGGCTGGCGCCTTTTATTACAGCAAGAACCCCAGGCTTGCTTTTTTCCGTCCAATTCTCCAGGATAGTCCGCTGCTTCGTCTTCCCCATCGTATTCGCTGGCCGAGGGCTAGTTCTTGCCTGCTCATGAAAACCTACTACACTTGTTTACAAAGGTCATTTCGAGCGATGGAAATTCAACCGAGCGTGATAAGTGAGTGTCCTTTGTGGTACCGTCGACTTAATCGAGTTCTCCTTCGAACCAAACAGTCCTCAACGCGACCACGATAAGCAAACTAGGCGCGGTAACTCCGCGACGATCTCTGCTATCCTGTTAGAACGCGATTCAACTTCTCGAACTTCCAACCCTTCAGGTCTATTCGACCCAAGTATTATGATCACTCGCATCT
Organism: Arge pagana; assembly: GCA_963969455.1. Lineage (NCBI taxonomy): Eukaryota > Metazoa > Arthropoda > Insecta > Hymenoptera > Argidae > Arge > Arge pagana. The sequence continues at coordinate 11,320,092 of OZ018310.1, read as the reverse complement.
ATTCGCACCAGTCGTTTTCGAGTCTGTGAACCTCAATCGATACAGACACAGAATACCAAAACTGGGAACCGGTATTCTTATTTTGACAAAAACTATTATTTGACCAAATTAATACTTGCTCGTACAATATTTGTATGATACTGCTTACAAATACTTATATCCTTTCTAGATTAGTTTTTTCATCTCTTCCTCGTTTCTGCGACGCTTTTTTGTCTTTTTTGAGCCCGTTTACCAGCTTTTTCTCATTTTTTCAACATTTTTATGATCTTTTGAGACTGATATTAGGTTTGAGTAAATTGAGTAAATTGTATACATTTTTGTGCAGAATATTTAATATTTTAGTGTCTTCATTCAATACAATCTATAGTGTTGTTCTCACAGTCGGTATTTCAACACACAAAAATGCTATGATACCGAGTAACACTTTTTAAACGTTATTACTCGACATTGGTTTGTGGTACTTTTAACACAGAGTCGTGTTACTTCCAACATAGACCTGCGTTACTCCATCACTATACACGGAGTGTGTTAAAATAACACTCATTTTGTGTAAAAAAGTCGTTAACACAAATTTTTCTGTTCAATATGACGGAAACGTTTTTACTATGTAGTCTTCGACTTGTATGGCTGAAAACTCTATGATACGAACAACAGGTCTGCTGGATAATTTTTTGTTCTGGATGGTTTATTAAAGTGTTAATTTTTGTAATACAAATATTTCTCGACGGAATCTAAAACTCTGTACGGAAGTAATACACCGCGTCACAGTCAATAGATACAGGTGTCAATACCTCCGATCAAAAAGTCTGTAATTACTGAAATCAAACGATACATATCAGTTTTTTCTACATCATTCGACTGGGATGAAAATAAAGTAACATATCTGTGTCCATATGAGTTGATACAACGTATCCTTGACGAAAGAAAATGTCTGCGGTCAAGCAGCGCTGCATTCTTATTTGGCTTACTTAGATTAGGGAGACACGGATGTGTCCTATTTTTTGAGGGGATATCAAAGGCAGTTGAAGAAATTACCCCTTGCGCAGTTAACGCGAAAGTAATGCTTCAATGTTTAACATATTGGAAAATAACACGATCATTTTAGTATTATTGTAATATTAAGTATTTTCAAAACGGTACGTAGTTGTGAAAGTGAAAATGAAAATTACGTGATTTGTTAAAATGGAGCTTACATTTGGAATGAGTTAGTCGAAATTTGTATATTTCACGTGAGAGTACTCAAAAAACTTTTTCATCGCCGACTTGTGTAAGTCAATTAAAGTGAAACACACATATTTATTTATTACTCATGTGCATCAACTTTTTCCGAGCACATTTTTTCCGGGACATTGCTTCCGCTCACTGACAATTGTAATTCGAATCAATATTCCCTTTCGATGAAGCCGCTTACTATATTCACTCCGAGCTAATTACATTGCAACTCCATTTTCCACTACTTAATCGACAATCCAACATAAAATATTCCCTCCTACTAACATTTTCTGCTGCTAAATCCGCGATCGACCGAACGAAATTATTTCTAATCATCTTCTCAATAATTTTGAACCGCAGCAGCTAAATATTCGTGATTTTTCTTGGCCGTCGCGATCAGTTTACACTGAAATTGTCTTTTTGCGTATTTTTCTTCAAAAGGTTTGAACCAGAACGTGGCCAGTGGCCACTCTAACAATCTACAGGTCAATAATTCTCAGAAATTGGTTCACCGTACCTTCCGGTATTTTGGAATCATGTTCCCAACGCTATACGCATGCCGTATCACAATTCAAGCTCTGTGACCCATCACAAGTATCAAATGCTGAAGCATTTCACGAGTACCTAGACGTTGGTAGTTGCGTGTGTTTCGTCCGAGCCCAATCGTTCATGCAATCAGTGGTCGCTCGCGAACGCTACTGAAATGCTGATAGCTTCATAATTCACTTACCTCTTCGTTGTTATAGTTGAGTTAGAAAGTAAATCACATTTATTGTTCTCGTCTATCATCTCCTGTTACCATATTAGGCCGTCTAGCTATTGTTTCAGCAGCAGCCACGCGTATCCGCAATAAATCCCCGCCTACCGAGCAGCACTCGTCGTAATTTAACATTTCCCGAATATTATTGGATAAATGCACTTTCTCCCACGATATCTTACCTCTAGTGACGGCTATTTACTCGAACTCCGGTCATCGATAAAAAGAAACCTTCATATTCCACCTGCGTTATTGTTACGTTCACGCGCAATGGTTGCGCACCCGTTCAAGTGCATCAACCGCTCGTGAATCATGAACCAATCCATTTTGCATTGCAAATGATAAATAGTAATCCTGCGATTCGCATTCGTAGATTAATGAACGAAAAACTACAATTTTTGGCCTCTACCGCCTTATCACAATTTGCTCAGCCCTTCGACGTAAAACAGGCCGACACGAGTCTCTGAATAAGTAATCCTGTATTGTCTACGAGATTTTCTGAACAGTTTTGCTCTACTCGTATGAATTTTTACATTTTAATTTATCTGTTAATTATTTTCGCATCGTGCAGACTGAAGCATAAGTATGCTTTTTTCGCATAACTCTGAGTCAATTTAACGAGCATTCGTTTATTCAATTGATAACTCTTGTGCAAGGTGATTAATCTTGACGAAAAGTTAGCCGACAGTTCTCGATAGATATAAATATATCATCCATCGATTGAGCGAATTTTACGAAAATTGTTCTGTTACCGAGGAATTTGTTTAATTTCGTGAAATTATTCGCCAAACGAACGACACACGGTGATTGATAGGATTTTATATCGAGTTTCGTGAAAAAATGGGAAACATCGCAAAAGTACGGTGCGAGCTACGAGGAAAATTTTGGTGCTATTTTGAGAACTGGCCGAATCGATGATTTGTGAAAGTCGTAGCGGGTCGGTGCGTATTATTATTTTGTTAGTTGGGAAAATAGTCCGAGCGAAATCGTACGAGGAATTCCAGCTCCCTAAACCCTTGCAGCTGAAAACTACCTTCTCCAGTGGCATGAAACTCTGTTGCATGTGATCCGTCGAATTGCCCCTCGGAGCCAGCGTTCTCACGGTACGAAGAACGAAGAAGAAGCACCATCACAGACGTGACGAGAGAGACCCTGAACGCGGAGCTTCGAACACCGAATCAAAGATGGTCGTCGTCGATTTTTTCATCTACCACGGGTTAGATTTTTTCGACGAAAAACTGGTCGAAGCGGATACGAGGAACCCGACGACCTTTGCTTCATCCTCATTTTTTCGTCCGTGTGATTTTCGTCAAATGGCAGGGAATGCATGACGAGACCCGTGAGAGAGGCAAAAGTCAAAGATCAAACCCCGGAGAGATCGGAGATTTTCTCACGTGACGACGAATCTAATACACGAATCTAAACGAGGAGCGTGTAATTGAGGCTGATTGCGTCGGCTGAAAATCATCTGGAGAATCGACAGAAAAGGACACAACGACAACGTAGCAAACATTACACATTTCCAAGAAATTCCGTTCAACAATTTGTCACAACGATTTTTTATATATTTCTAATCGACGTAACAAAGAACAATGCTTTGCTCAAAATTGAAGAAAGCTCTCGATTTCGTGATTAGATCGCAATTCTTATCTGCCCATTCTAAAATACAAATCGATTCGAATTACTACGACTCGTATAGCAATATTTACTACATCGTGATTTTGCTAGGTATCCCATGGCACAGTTAATTTAATACCACTGCGCGAAGCATATTTCATTGATTTCTAATACTATTCGCAATGATCGTTGAATAAACATTTGTCTTCCAATATTTGTGCACTCTTGATGATATAACCACGACGATTTCATGCCATACAAATCCAAATCAGATAAGCCCGTCTGGTATGGGATCAAAACCAAATTCCTTCCCAAATTTTTCTTTACATCAGCCAGCACTACTACCCTCTCTTTGTCCTTGGAGGTTCACTCTTACTTCGACGAGTATTCGGAATACGATATTGTACGTACTCAATCTAGATTTCGAAATTGCTCGACTCGACATGACGTTAAGTTAAGAATTTCACGAGATTATTAATCTATCGTGAAGATCTGGGGATAGTTGACGAGGGCACCCCCTTTAACCGATATTAAAGAAGTGATGAACCTTTTTCTCTCATTGCCCTCCCCTCCTGAAGGGTATCAAGCTCGTACCTTGGTCAGGAAAAGCGTGTTCCCGTTAAAAAAAAATTGTTACCACAAAAAAAAAATAATGTTACTTGCAATAACATTACTCGCAATAATTGTCAGTCGTACAAAAGTTTTCTGCATTTCTCGGAACGACTTTTCCGGGTTTTCATCGGTTTTTCCAGGATTTGAAAAACGGTCGCTCCAACGTTTGGGCGGTCGGCGAAGGTTTGAAAATACGAAAGCTTCATGGAAACAGCGTCGAGCTTCGATTCGAGATCGTACGGTACGCGACGAGCGGATGCGTGGGGTCAGATTAGTTTCGAAATCGCGACGCGATACGCGCCGGACGACGTCGAGAGGCGGACGGGGAACGAGCGTCGTGGGTGGGCGTCGAAGGGGTGGGTGCTGGTAGCTCGTGAAGTCGGAGGGAAGACCTCCCGAAAGATCTCCATCCCGTTTATGTTCTCCTAGCACTCCAAGCGCCACGTTCCTCGATCGTTTTCCCACGCGCCTTCGTCGAGTTCTCACGCGCATCCGTCCGACCGTCCGTCCATCCCACGCGTGAGAAAAAATTGTCCCACGAGTCCCACGATAAACGGCGATAGGCACTTATTGGCATCAATGATGATGCCGTGAAGCTCGTACAACTGACTTCTTCGGCCAGCATGAGGTCCTGACCAATCGAGGCTCTGATTTCTCGCGTTCCACGGGACTCTCCCACGGTTCGTTCGGGCGAAAAGATCCCGTGGGAACGAGGAATTTCATTGCCCGGACGTCACACGAGAGACGGAAGGCTACCATACGCCGCCGAGCCGATGGAAACGACTCGATCTTCTCTCAATCTTATCTCATCGTTCCTTTTTTTTTACCCCACCCCCCGACACGAATCTCCCGTCGTTTCTCTAGAAGAGGAACGTCGATACCCTCTTCCGTCTCTTCGTATGCGCGCGTTTCTTCGTTCCTACGTGTCGGCTCGTTCCGATTCACCTTACATCTCTACTCGGCGCTACTCGCCCCATGCGTGGTGGACTATTGAAATCCGAGTCTGTCTTAAGCTCGTAGCCTCTGAACTTTTTTTTCTACCGCATCGTACCAACGACCATCGCTTCCTCGAGTGAGTTTTGCCCAGAAACTGAAAGCAGAGTGATTTCGTCCAAACTTTGTCGATGTGTAGAAATTTATCGTCCAAGTATGCTGTAAAGTTCTTACAATTTTTAGGAAGCTCGTTTATGAGAAAAATTATTGCCAGATTCTCACGTATTCTTATAGGAAAATCGAATTATCGCGCATGTTTCGAATAATAAACAAGGATACCTCAAAATTTCACAAAATCCTCTTCATTAGCAATATGGAAATTATTCGAAACAAGCCCAATAATTCGATCTTCCCACAAAACTACGTGTTAATTTTTGAAAATTTTGTCTTACAAACGAGCTTCCTAAAAATTGTAACATTTTTACAGCATGTCGAGACGATAAATTGCTACACATCTGCAACGCTTGAACGAAATCTCTGTTTTCAGTTTTTGGGCACAACTCTCTTAAGCTCCTCGTTATGGGTCGCGTCAGAGGTGGTTCCCGCGAATTTCTCCACCTTATCCTGATCTGATCGCAGCGAGATCCGCTGTCGTGATATGTAATCTTGGGTTGTTCGGAACGAATCGTGTCGAAATTAAGTTCAAAGTATGAAGCCTCTTCGGATGGATCCGTGGATCGAGCTGATGCGTGTGTTGCGTCTCGCACATTCGCAAATCGACCAATCTCGCATGAGACGTTGGGAGGGCCTGGAACGTTGACGTTGCCAGATCCGTGATCGAGAGTAAAACGAACGAAGTGTGTCGAAAATGCTCAATTTTTGCAACTTGGCATTATATTCCCACGATCTGAAAACTAACTCCAACAAAAAACAGATCGGAAATCCCGGTGGGACACGTCCTCCTTCGGATGATTTAAGAAAACATTCTGCCGAAAACATGCGTAATGTCAAAATTAAAAATTAAAAAAAAACGGCGGGAAGTTTGTTGCGACCTAATATATACATGGATGAAGAGCGACGCCCCGCATTTTTGGTAGGTTACACGGTTTTCATTTTATCAACCGTTTAACAAGGCCCGTGTAGAGCCTTGATTACAGAGCAATGACGTCCACAGACAATTCATAGGAAAATTTCAATGTTGAGGTTTCGGAACGCAATTTTTCTCGTTTCTATCCTGGAATTGGGCTCTTTGCGTTGATATCGCGATGCTGAAAGAATATTTACCGAAGGGCGATAGATCTCACAATCAGTAGCGGATAATTCTAGCATCGTGTCGAGCACGAGTGATGGTAGAGCTTCCTGCGACCAGAAGACATTACACGCGAGAGATAAATCGTTAATAGTAATGTCTACTACGTCTGACTTTCCCTACTCCGATGACGGAGTGTTCGTCGAATTCTGCGGTTTTGTTAAGATTTGAAATTTGCTTATTGCTGCGGTAAAAAGCTTCTCAGAGGCAGATTTTCGCCTAGTGAATTTTTCCAAGCCTACCGCACCTCCGTCTTCCGTAGAGGCATTTATTCGTGCCAGATGTGTTTATAAAAGAGAGCGGCACTTCTCTAAACGTTTTTCGCAATTTTTTCGTTCAAAATCCTCCGTGAAGTTTGAATAATAGTTATTTTGGAAGAATAATTATCGAGCAGTTTGTCCGATTCTACTTCATTCAAATCATTCGCGACGTACGAAACTGTACGCGTTGACGGACACTCGTCTATGGTGATACTTGGAATCCCATTTTAAGGATCTACTCCTGATTGAGATCTCCCTAACTTTTCGGAAAAGACTACTCTTCGAACCAGATATGTCAGAAAAATATTACGCTGGTCGCCGAAAAATCTTTGAGAGTGCATCGCTGGAGTGAAACTGTCACGAGCTAAGAGTGAGAATTCCCGCGTAAGCATCGACATCCCACCGCCGAGGTGAAAAAAAAAAAAATAGGTACAAAACTACGTCGGCGTGGGAGCATTTCTCGTAGGGGGCAGAAATTGATCCGGTTAAATAACAGGCGTCCAGGAAAGCGAAGGAATCGTTTGGAAGTTCGACGTCGAACGGAGAACATTCCCACGGGAACATCTCATCGGTCGGTTACACGCCTGTATGGTAACCCCTTGTATTCGTCGTTCCCACAATTGTTACGATCCTATTCCGAAGCTGTGGAAGAAATTGATTCCCAGTACTCTTGAATGGAAGACGACGCGATACGTCGCTACATCCTGGGAAGCTACTCCGAGCTGACCTTGGCACTGCGAATGTCCTCGACGCCGCGACCAGCCATGGTCCCCATTCTCATGCGATACGCCAGACATTCCACGCTTCTTGACCGTCTCCACTTCGAAATTTTCTATTGAAAAAATCTGTCGAGAGAAAAATTCCACTACACAATTTTTTCTTATTAATTTAAATGTCTTATTAGAAAAAAATGCCTTTAAAATAAAAAGCTTCAAACCAATAAGAAAATAGCACCCCACGCGGGCTGATTCTCGTTAACGAAGCAGAAATGCTTAAACTGCTTAAATTGTCCCTTTGAAAGTTTCCACCGGATTTGCAATGCAATTTCCTTTCTGACGTCGTTTTCTGCTGTTCCGTAAGAAAAAAAATCGACCGATCGTGTTTGAAACTTGATCGTCGGATTTTTCGTCCAATTGCGCAAGTGTTGAAATCGCAGGCGACTCGCCGAGACTGGATGGATGTAAAACTTATTCGAAGGATCTTCGAGTTTTACTTTCAGTTCGATTTTGGATGCGTAAAAAGCTTGCGGAAAAATTAATGTATAGATGGAAAATTTCTGAAATGATGGAACACTCGATACATTCGATTCGGCGTTTCAATTATCATCTGTGTTTACACGCTCCGACAGATTCCAACTGAAACGAGTATCAAAGCTTACGATCTTGTTGGTCCACGTTGATTTCGCGAAGCTTTTTCTTGAGAGAATTTCGACAGATCTCAAATCGGACAGTTACATCCAAGGACATCTGGAGAAGTAGCGAAATCTAATTTTTGCACATTCGAATCAAGTTTCATACGTTATTTTATTGGTCAAACTAGCATATTCATCAATTTTACACGATCGCATCGAAATGTTTGTCCGTATCGATCCAACTATCTTAGAAACATGTGAAACCATCATACCTCATCGTGTTTCGATCATTCCAGGGAAATTGAGTGAAAAACCTAACGTTTATTGAATAACGAACACTTCGAGTTATAATGTTTTTCCAAAGATCGAGTCCATTTTACGTGCTAAAAAATGTCATTCGACAAAATTATTATTGGCTCGTACAATAGTGCTATGATACTGTTTATAAATACTTATATCCTATGATGTCCTAATTTTTATTTCTGTTTTTTCATTTTTTTAAAAATATTCTCGACATTTTTGCAATTCTGGAGGGTTTTTTTTTCTCCATATTTCTCAGATTTTTTCGACCTTATTCTTGTATTTTTGGCCTATTTGGCAGTTTTTTCATGATCGTTTTAACGATTAGTCGAGTTTTTCAAAGTTTTGGATGCAAAGATAGGTACTGGTATACCATGATCGCTAATCCCTTGTAACGAACTTCATCAGTGATCCTACATGTTATAGCGTTGTTTCGTCAGTACCCTCGATTCTGAAGTGTACGTATTTCCCTTTCCTCCGGTCATTTTCAGAGCGGAGAACCGATTGCGAGTGTCAGGAGGTATTTCAGCCTATTATGCCGCGAGCCGTCTCTCGCGCGTGACGTCACGGCATACGATAAGGACGGAATCTGTTTTACCATCGGCGCTCGGCTGCAACCCTGATATCGCGTCGGAGGATTCAGCCCCAAGTTTGGGCTCTTCTCACGCTCGTAGCTCGCGCGTATCCCCTCGCCAGTGTCACAACCACCATCGCATTCCATCGGCAATATCTCGTTATTTTTTTTTGTTGTTCTTCTCATTTCCGTGGCGTGAGAAAATCCCATGGGAAACGAAAGGGAGGAACCGTCCCGTAGGTCGCGAGAAGCTCTCACCGCGGCACGGCTTGTTCCATTCGCACGTGACCCGCGAGTCACCGCGCTACCATATCTCCACAAATTTCGAACACGTAACACGTGCGAGCCGCCTCTAATCGTAATGCCACCATCGTGTCGTGTACGGCGCCGGGTCGCGATGTCAGTTCCAGAAGGAGCCGGGAATCGGCGGAGAACCGCTTTCTCATACCCTCGCGAACCGAGGACTCTGCCTCAAGGATCGATATCCGCAGCCGGATGAAGTCCTGATAGCCCGGAGGTCAAACTCAGCCCCAAACCTTCTCACGCTTCTCGCCGCGGCCATTTCGTTTGTGAGAACCGAAAAACTCGAAGTGTTTCTCCTCCGAACCTGGCTGATGCATATTTCACACGAATCGCTTCCCACGTTTCAGGATTTTATGATCGATCCGCCTGCTCTTCACCTCCTTGATCCTCGAGGGCGACACCCCCTTCGCGAGGAGAGCCCCAAAAAAAGTTCAGCATCTCTTTACCCCTCGTGAGAACTTCTTCCAACGCAGCTCTTCGTCCTTCACGAAGAGATGGCGTCAGGTAGCGAATCCTTTCAGTCGACTAATTAATTAGTCCGGAGGGTCCGGTGCGCCGCAGCGGGAACGTCCGACTAACGAAGTCGGGAATAGCGCGGATTAGTCCATGGAATTGAGAGAAAAAACTAACGAGCAAACGAGAGATCACGCTCGGTTCATCGATTCGCTGCTGATCGTGCTTCAATAAAAATACGGAAAAAAAATCCACCCTCGTCAAAAAAAGAAGAAGAAAAAATCTCAAAACGAGCTCGACTCGACGTGATAGATGCGATGCGGCGTGTTTAGATACCGCTTTCCAAGTTGGCGAGACTAGTCGGACGTCAGAAAGGTTAGGGCCCAACTAAACCGAGTGTTTAGAACGACCAGGCGACCATGAACGATAGTCGGATAGTCTAAACAAGCGCCAGGCTTAAAGCCGCGAGGCTGCCCCTCTACCTTGTATCCGAGATTCGCACCCAAACGTTTCCACCGTCGCTACCAAGGCTCCTAGACGCATGGCCTGTCCTTTCCCCTTCGCTCGAGTCGGCCACGACAATTTTTTCATCCCCGGAGCGCGCGCGGCACATCGTTTTTTCCCGTCTATTTGTAATGTTCCCAAATCTTACGATTCAATTATCAACGGATGTGGTACGACGCATCCGGTTAATAGCGATTGTTATTTCCCTCGAAACTCATTCGCTGCTGGCCACAACCACTCGGACGTTACGAACCGGGTGGAAAAAACGACGGCGACAAACACTCGATGCTCGCTGGGAAACACGCGCGTTTCCCACACCCACGGCGATTCCTGTTTCTCATCGGAAACTAGCATGAAGCCAAACCGATCGTGAGAATCGTCATCGATGGACAAACACCTCCACTTTTTGTTCCGTAGTCGTCTGTTTCCGGAGGCTGCTTCTGGCTCGGTCGCATGAAACATAAATGTCGCGGCGCACCAGAACCACGACTCGTATCGCAAATTCATTAAATCGACTCGCGATTGATAATTTTCCGTCCCACGTAAGATTCTTTGCTCGGTTCTACTCGAGCAGAACTGCGGAAATGTAATCTTGCAACATTACATTCCCCACAAACGTGTTCGACTTGGTCTTCGCGAAATGCCTCTTGGGAATGATCTACGTTACGCTTCTTCAGGGTCCCTCGTCCTCTGACGAATCCGTAACTAGATTTCAGCGCAATTTTCAAATCTGATCATTTCTTCACATCCGCTAGCTGAACAACCCAGACCAGCTACCTCGAGGTCTCGCGACACAGCGGAGCACACCCATCGGTAGCTACAAAAAAACGTCCCGTTTCGTTCAACGACTGTCTCGAAGCGAATCGGTTCTGTTCCCAGGCATTCTGCCGCGCTGACGTTACTTCGTCCGGTCTCGTCGTTCGTAACGTATTTTCAGCCACGCGGCAATAGTATGCTCCGAGAGCATACGAACCGTGAGAATTACGCGAATCGCTTAGCTTCAGCCAACCGTTTATGGCACGTGTATGCTGCCCCGGATGTTACACCATTACACAAGTTTGCCAGACTCCGTGATCGTTGCGAGTCGTGCGAGAATTGAATTTTCCATGCGCGATACCCATCCGTAAGAAAATTGCACGTGGAATCTCCAAAGTCCAATTCGGTCACTTGATACCAACTACCCTGTGACATATGATGCTACTCTACCCGCGTGCGGATAGATCGTGGAAATCGAGGATGGTTATTCGACGAAGGAAGTCTACAAGTCTCGAACCGTTTCGTGTCAGAAGAGTGAATAGTTGAAAATCGATGCTGCCGACAGTAATTGAGAGTTAGCGTCAGTTGTCCGAGGATGCGCGATGTGACGCGGATACGACGCTCTGTTATCTCCGTCGCCGTCTGGGTTGACGTTCTCCCCGCGATTCGCTGTGACAAGCAAGTCGGAATCTGTGTCAGCGGGGTACGGATATTATTAGGCGATTCCTTTTCTCTGTCGCGTAACCCTCCGCGATCGATGTTTTCCTGGTCAGATTTAACCGAATGCGCCACTTGCCCCGGTGCCGAATCGTTCGGTGGTAACCTCAACCTACTTTCGGGTGCGACGCCTCCTCGGCCAGCATACTCTCCTAGCAGGTTACTTATTAATTTAGATTATGTCGTGTAAGAGCTAATTGCTTGGTGAACCTGGAACGCGTGACATTCTGGATCTTCGACGATCGAAACCCGAGCCATTCCGTGTGGAGACGGTCGCGCATATGCGCCGCGCGAGTGTCACCGCACGCGTTCCGCTTGTGCTAATCCGAGTTTTCGAATCTAAAGAATCGTGCTCGGCGCAAAGGGGACGACGCGTCTTCTCCGTACCAGAAATACGGACTCGACGATTAGATCTTCATCGAAGACGCGCTGCTCGTGCTGATTCTTCTAGCTCGAGGGTATTGAAATTCGCATCGCGCTATCGGCGCCCCGCTTTCCAAATTCGAATACCGATTCGAGGTGGCTTACGAACGCGAGATATCCCACTCGGCGACCACACCCGATACTCCTCTGCTCTCCTAATAAAGTGATACAGTTTATTGGACTTCTTCAGATCGGAATGTGGCGTCGAACACGAATATTCGTCGTCTACCGAGCAAAGCTGTGCCGAGGTGCTCGCATTAGACGGACATAACTTCCTGCTACTGAAAATGATCCAATCCGTCAGTAGAACCTGACGCGTAACGGCGCGGCCTCTTTGAGCGCGGTACCGATTGGCAAATTAAAATGACACGAACCACCTCGATTTTCATAATGCTCTGATAGTGTGACTATGCTCAACTGCCAAGTGTTGTCGCTCAAGCATCGTCAGTTATTACCTACTACTTGTCAGTCGATGAAGATCTCCGACAATTTCTTCGGTTATTCGTCCTGCTTATTATCGTATCAATGACAGATGATCGAGGAGGTGACTGTCACGATTTATGAGGCTGCCAGGAATCAACTCACGGTCGAGTTCTCCGCACAGTTTCGACGCTTTCTGAAATCCTGTTAGAAAAGGAAGCACTTGAAGACCGCGATGGACGGACAACGCGTTTCAGCGGCCGCCATAAGTGTCTTTCTTACAGTCGTAACGGCGTCTTTTAAGCAGACGGCGATAATACATGCCCCCCCCCCCCCTCCTTGACTTTACCAATCCCAGGTACATACATATTTCAATAACGCGATCGAAATGACATTTCTAATCGAATCGAGGAGCGCGAACGATGCTGCAGTTATGTTCAACTCTGAATGTCCTTCTCTTCTTTTTGATTTTGATTCGTGACGCAGTCCGAAAATATGCTACGACTGACACCTAGCTGCTCGCTCGTACCTTGGAGCGTTTATCCCACATTCCATGTGCAGCATGCTTCAAAATGAAAACTCACTGTGGATCATCACTCCAAAAGGGCGCGTCGGCTACAAGAACCCCAACATATTCACCCGTTGAATTTCCACAGTCTCATCTTACCTCCACAGAATAAGATCATTCGGCACTGTTTTATCGATTCTTCGATTGATATTTTTCCCAAAGCGCATTTTTTGCGTACACGAAGAAAAAAAATCCAGGGATCCAAATCTATCAAGGGCTGGTTGCCATAAAATTGCCATCAGCTTTTTGAAGGGAGAACTTCTTTACCGGCGTACGGACATACGCCTAACCGACAGCGCGTAGGAAGGAGTGACAGCAATAGCGACAAGTGGGGGACAGAGATCTCTTTCTGTCTCTCTCTCTCTCGCTGATACCTAATACTACATGCTCGTTACGCAACGCCAGCTCGATCATCTATACCGATAATGACCCGTTACTGCACAACATCACGATGAATTCAATATGATTTTGGGCTGAATATAACAATTAAATTTCAAATGATTACGAAATTCGTTTTAAGTTGAAACATGAATGCAAAACCTACATAAATTATGGAGTATAAATCAAACCTCGAATCTTCCGCTGTCGTTCAGCTGCGTCGTGCTGAAAATATACGCTAATTTTCCAACCTGAGCAGAACCAAACTTTTTAATTACGTTTTCCCTTTCGAGCGCCTACTTCCGCTCTACACATTTTCCGTCAAATTGAACAGAAAAATTTGTGTTCACGACTTTTTCTACAGAAAATTAGTGTCATTTTGAGGAATACAGCTCTATGTTGGGAGTAACACAGATCTCTGTTAAGCATAACACAAACCAATTTTGAGTAACATTTAAAAAGTGAAAAGTGAAAAAAAAACTTCAACTTCAACTAACAGTTTAGTGTGTTCAAGAACGGACTGGGAGAACAAGATTGTATTGAATTAACGCACTAAAATGTGAAATAATCAACACTACATTTTTCACACTTTACACAATGAGGGAATTTTTGGTACATTTTTGTATTTATCATCAAATTACTACGTAAATAACCTCGATTTTCGGTTAAGCTAGTGAATATTTATTGTGCATGTGTGAATGTGTAAAATGAAAAATGCCTTCATCTCTGCACTGACACATGACCAGACTAATAAAAATGATGCTGGTCTAACAATAAGCCGAACGCATACGCCAGCCACCCCAACACCATATGATGTCCTATCAACAAGTGTTTCACGTGGCATCTACTCTCCTGAGGGATTCTCTAACTCGTTATGCCGCGTAACGACATAATTCGTTATCGTTGCGCCAACTGCAAAAACGATCTGGAGGAAACACGTCATTTTTCTGGTAGATTCAGAAAAATGTATTACGCTGGGCAGGGATTATAATAAGCCGAGAAGAAAATATTTGGTGGATTTTTTGTATTCCGTGTTATTTTCACGCCTGACCGCATACGTAGGCGTGTGCGCGCTGACGTCAAGCAACGTATAACCGAGGAGAGAATATAAAAGGAAAAACTACCGCCTCTTCTTGATACAGGCCTCGACTGATGTCGTACTCCTGGTTGATTCTAACTCCCTGGTATCGCTATAGACCAGGCCCATTTTTTCCCTAGCGAGGATTTAAAATTAAACGGTTATCGATGACAACAAAACTGCGGCGGCCTGTTTGGCATTTTCTCAGGCCCAGGTCGTATCGTAGGCGAGACGAGGAGCTGCCAAACGCGTTACTATCCTAGTAACGCGTCGGCTCTGGTCACGCCGCTAGCAGGCTAACAATCAGCGAACCGGTCGAGCCAAGGCGAACCAAAACGACGGAAAAACATCGCCCGACCCATCAAACCACCATGGTATTCTAGTCGCCTAGTAAAAAATAACCAGATTAGCGATTTTTTCTGATCACGATCTTCGGACGACGCAACATGACCTCTGACCTTGCCATGTCGTCCTGATTCGCGTCTCCGATTAATTTGCATATCTGGTCCCATGTTTTATAACATTTCCAATTACGTTGCTGCACTCGACGACGTGCGCAGCTCGGGCGTCTTCAATCAGGCCGTGGAGTCGTCAGGAAATTAAGGTCAACTCCGTTTGTGTTGTCTTCTCTCCTTATTCGTTCTCCGTTGTTATCAGAGTTAACTCTAAAATATATATCCGTTGATGTTACCAGCAGCTAAGCGCCGCGTATTACGCAAACGTAAGAGTATCGTAAATAGTAGCTGAACAGATTTCATCTGTCTACTCATTGCTAGTATCACGTCTCGCGGATTGTCAACTCATCAGAACGTGACGAGCTTTCGTCCTGTAACCCTATAACCCTGAATCCCATCGAGGTCTGCATGTCACGTACTCCAGTGACACGGTGAAAGTGCTCAGATCTCACAAAGATCCCCTCGAAGCAGTCGATTCGCCAATGAACTTGAAGCGGTGATCTGTCTTATCGTTCCAAGCGGTCAATTCGAACATTGACCACGCAACGCGCGGAAGCTTGGAACGTAAGATGGTAGGCTAATCTTAATTTTCATTAAAAAAGCGTAAATTAATTTCCATGCGAACTGAACTAGTGTCTTACGATTTAAAATCCTGTGAATAAGTCGAATAGCAAAGATCACACGATAGAATGAAATACTCACTTTCATTCTCACTTTCTTCTGCTTCTGACATCCCGAAGAGCAATTTTATTATATATATATATATATATATATATATATATATATATATATATATATATATATATATTATTTACTGTACTATACGATGAGAACTTAAAATTCATTCCATCGCCATTGACCAGGAATTTTAAGAAAATTGGTAGCCAAAATCCAGCTGATGTAATTCTACGCGAGAAAAAAGCATTGGGCAACTGCAAAAAAGTTTATAACACGTCACATCGTTTTGTTTACGGTAATCGTTGGTGCGGCCCAAATACATTTTATTCGAGTATCCCAAAGATACACCGGGGAAGTAAATTAAAAAAACTATCAGATGGATGTCTGGACACTCATTACTTTGACAAGGTCAATTCTCTTCAGCGTATTGTTTCTAATATAGGCAACACTTTTGTGCAAATTATTCACGTGGCGCAAGTTCCGCGTATTTCTTGCGAATCATCGCGTTGATTAGGAGCAGGTCAAAAGTGACTGTCCGACAGATGCCTTTCCGTCTGGGTATCCGACGCGTACATTTACAAAACTTATCGCGCTGACGTTGACGTCGGCTGATTAATCGCGCTTCCGTCCGCTTCGAGGTAGTCGTTGCGTCGATCGTCAAGTAGAAGCGTCTTTCTTACAAAAGACGCGACGGTCAGTACGAAGAGGTGTCGCAATCTAACCGATCATTACAAAACGAAGGATCAAGGCCACCCTAAGGTCCGATCTCAAGACTGACTCTCGGGCCCATATACTCGCCTGTTCCAAAAACTAACGAATCGTGGACCCTACGATACGAGTAAGGGCAAGACGAAGGGCTTCTCCTCGGCAATGCGACTCGTTGCTTTTTCATAACGAGACGTGGTCGAGCCCGAACCGACCACTGGTCAACCGCGGAACCAAGTCGCGAGTCAACTCTCATGCTGGCCTGATCGTTGGTCAAGCCGAAACATCCGTCGAACAAAGAAGAGGCGCTTCAATTTTACTTAGCTTCAATCTCGCCTCACATCTTTCCAATGCTGTATTTTACAATTCACCACAGTCGCGGTATTTCTTTTCGACTGCCGAGGAAACATAATAACCTTCAGATCAGGTGGTGAGTTTGCAATTCGTCATCCTGTCTACGAATCACGATTAATTTCAGCCGTCAGCTTCGAATATATGTAGCATCGATTCTCAGTCTGATTAGAATAAGTTTGTGGAAGAACGGTTAGTTTGCAGCGGCATTTGTGTTTTCCGCATAGTACAATTCGGATATCTCAACATTTCCTGACAGATCTTCGCTGCGCGATCAGAATGTTTCGATGAGAAATGAGTTATTAAAGAGCTATTAGCGAGTCGACCAAAATATCGACTTTACGATCAATTTGCGTATTTTGAGATCTTCTAGCAGCTGACGGTGATAATTTCGTAAATAGTAGTAGCGAAATGAAATACGATTGACACTACAATTTACTTTTTGCTCGTTAATCGCACAAGGAAGTTGGAAGTTCGATGAATGACGTCGTCGTAGATTTGAAACTCCGTGAGATATGAATCTGAAACAAAGTCAGAGATTTTTCTTATTATAATACATTTTTCAGGCGTGTGACGGAACCGATTAGCTGGATAGCTCATTCGTACGGAGACAAGCGACACTCGCGATACCATGACGAACCGAACGTCTACCTTCTGTTTTGAGAATTAACGTTAAAGTACAGTAATGAAGTATCGATAAGTCAAATCTTGTTTCGACGATGAGTCTTTGTCGTTAGCTTCGATGACTTGTATTTTGCATTTTATTCGTGAATCGGATGATAATTCTGATTGGATCGTAGAGTGGTTTCACGAGCCTTTGGCAGCCAAAAATATTGTAACTGTTCGGATGTTTGAGTTGAACCTCAATTGATCGACCAATTGACAATCGCACGTATCTTTTAAATCCCAATGAAGCACGCTGGCGAGGTCAGTAATCGGTCAATCGGCAGCAGATATCAAAAATAATCATTGCACCTGAATAAATTACTTTTCTCGCGGCATGATGACCGAAAGCATTTCTGATCCCTCATCCGCGACATCCATATACATTAGATATGCACGTATATCAGACTACCCCAGGAAAAAAAGATTTTTTTTCTTCGGCTCGCACCACCTGAAACTATTACTAGTATTTATAACTTGGTTTCTGGCACAAGATGAAGCATGTGCGATGAGTGTAAGAGGTGTCGCGTGAAGGATTTATTTTTTGTATTTGATTAACACATAGAAAATTGACTTCTTACGTTGAAACGCATATAGGTTTGGTTTCAAATACACCAAATGATTCAGAATTCGCAGTTGACATTTTTGGTACGTTTAATAAAATTATGACTCTTGTAGACATTTTTTCACCCTCTGAATATACTTTCCGAAGAGATAGAAATGATCAATAACGATGCTGCGATTTGGAATTAAGCGCCATCGATACGATACTGTTTTGCCATCAGTAAAATAAATTTAATACCCGTAAATTGTCATTATTGCCACGAAAAACCATATGAAATATTTTAATGGTTCGATCAAACTATTTTTGAGCGATCATTCGCAAATATGCTACTCGCTAGTTCTAAAATATCACAGCAATCTTCAAAGATTTCACCAGTTATCTTATCGTAACCACGAAGTAGCATAATCGTATGAAAATATATTTATCTTTCAAGGTAATCTGGATTTTATACTGCGGAGTCAACCGACTATCAAGGCTAAAGCGGTCTACATGTTTTTTTGCGATTCTATATCATTTATCGTATTCATTCGAGTTATGCAGAAGATGTATCAGTAAATCCATGCGCAGAAGTGCAACATTTTCAGATCGATCTATTAAACTCGATCAAATCCTGGTGGTTCAATTCAGACTCTTCAATCTTTGACAGCCTGAGAAATATCTGTCATCCAATGGCGGTAATTATGTAGATCGAGTATTTTTCCGAAAAACTCAATAAGTCATGGAGTATTTTAGCCCCCCCCCCCCCACTCCTCCCCTAACGTAAGCGACGAAATATTAAAAAATACCCCGTTTTATCATGTAGTTCTAGGAATTTGAAAACCTCATAACTCATGGAATTAATGGGAAATATCCGCTTCCCCCGACTGAACATCACTTATTATCATGGAATTAATAATTTCACGAAGAAAAAATCCATCGTTTTCCGGAAAATCACTCAATTTACATAATTATCCGAATGACTTTTCTTATTCGTACGAAGACACCAAAAGGTAGATTCCGTCTATTGCATACATTTTTATGTAAACCTACCAATTCACAATAGTCCGACTGTTACTGGCGAGCAACCACTAACGTCAGATGACCATTAGGATCATCAGGAGCGAAAAATCCATGCACTTTACCAATCCAATTGACGAACGTCGTGCTATGGAAAGTTAGTTAAAATTTGAAAATGTACCAGTTTATGCGAGAGACACGTGAGCATACCGATCTTAGTTCATCGTAATACAGCGGCGTGACGATGCGGATGTGCGCTTCACGCGAGAGCGTTAGAACACCCATAATCTGTTCATACTCTCCTATTATAGGAATAAACAAAATATTAGTTCGGACAATAGGAAGACTTTCTTCGGGCCATCAACGTATCGTGAGTTCTCAGCAGTCGTTCCTCGACTTACACGACATCGCACGGCGCCAAATCGAACGTAGTCTAATCTATGATGCGCGTATTCCGTACGAAAGTTAGCTGATCGTCCCCTAAAACATATCCACGGGATGTGTTTTGTAGATTGAATTTGTTTCCATTTTTTTATTCCGCCCCGTGAGATGTGGAATTGTCGTCTAACGATGCCGGGTCTTCTACAGGTCATCAGCTGACGGTGTTCAATAACCAAGCAACCATTCAAATCGGTGGACGTTGGAATCGTAGCAAAGGTAGAATCGAACGACCGTTTCTCGGCATCATTTCCGGAGCTGTAGTCAACGGTGCGAAGATTCTGGAACTAACTGCTGCAAGAGATCCGAGAACTGCGACTCGAGGAGATGTTCAGCTTCTACCAGCTGGGAATCTCTTAGACCGGACCGGTCCGTTGCAGAGGATGCAGCAGGTACCTACATCTGACGCTCGATGTGTCGTCGTATTTTTATTCCCCTCTCTTCATTCCTTCGAGTGACGACGATTTATTTCCTCACGACGAATATGACATTCGCGTGATTTATCCGCGAATTTCGTATTTGAAGGATGATCTCGTTTCCAGACACCAGCATCCGGTTTCCCAGGCGTCGTAGACGATCTCATTTTTTCTGGAGCTGGAAGTGGATGCTCCGGGGACGACGAGGACGAGGAGTGTTCGCCAATATTCGAATCTGGTACCGGTAAGTACACATTTGCAACTGGGAATCGATTGATTCTGAAAAAGACAAACTAACCATCGCGAAGCTTTCTGCAAGCTTGCGAAAAATTAACCAACCAAAGAAGACAGGAAATTAATTCACGCAGTTTTTATCCCCTTGATTCTGCCGGCGAGAATATTTACTTGTACCTATGACGATGAACTGGAGACACGATCATATGTATCAAAATGAGCTCTCAGGACGCTACGCGACGTATCGTCATTTTAGAATTGAACAAAATTAGGAGGCAAACATCGATTAAGCGTAGCACATTGCTCATCAACCTCGAGCTATCGATTTCGGTACGCGAAATGAATATTATTTTTACCACGCAATATCATTATTCCTATTCGGCGGAAAAATGCACAATTGTTCGTCAAGCATTATTACTCGAATACATTTTTTTTTAGTACCAATGGTTTTCGAGTTATTTGCCGAAATGTATGCGCATTCGTTTCTCGCGAGTGGTATACACAGAGCTTATTTCATATATAAACCAAACGCTCGATGCCAAAATTTGTGTAGTATGAAAGGAGAGACGTTTAGCACTCCCCTAGACAAGGATGGAATCACATATAATTGGTAAGGCACTGCCACCAAGGTGGCTCTTACCACATTTTTTTCGTCAACTAATTTCCAAATTTCACGGTACTCCAACGTAATGTTTTTGTCGTTGAACTACTAATCAAAACATGCCACTTGTTTTCCATGAATTACCAGTCAATCAGTTCGGTGAACTATCTATTCGCAAAATCACTCATAAAGATGCAATTTGAGGCTGATTTTGAGCATCAAATTTGATCACGTATTATACGTTCGGAAGAGGCTCCGGCTGGATAAAATATAGCGTTACAGCTAAAGATATTTTAGCTATTAAGAAATATTTTAGTTACACTTTAGACATGACAAAAGCAATCTCACAACAATAGATATTAGATTTGTCTAATATTTTTTTTTACAAAAACTTCCAAAAAACCGCGTCTAGGATTTCGATAAAATAACATCAATAAAAAATCGTTGTGTAATGTAAATTGATTGAATCATAGTTGCTTTGTAAAAAATGAAGTAATATTTTCTATCCAAAGATCGATACTTATCGTATATGTATGTATATTTGCACTGATCTTCATTCGACTGTAATATATTTGAAAAAAATATTCTCAAAAATACATTACAGTGATAAAAATCACTTTTTCTTATCAATATCAGAAAATGCGAGTAGTATGCACATGTGGTATCTGCGATACAGTCTGTGACGATTATGTAGGCTATTAGAGCTTGAGAAATTATGGTGACGTTACATACACGAGAATTGTATGTCTTGTACCAATTTTCATCACACATTTCCTCCCTACTATTTGATAATCAAACATTGATAATTACTATATCCACGTAGCGTCGTAGTTACAGAAGGCTCGAGGATAAGACATGTAGATCGATAAGTCGACTTTCGAAACGCTACATTTCCAGGAAACTTTACGCTAAAAATCAGCATCAAGCGTTTAAAAAATGGGTCATCTCGTCAATGCGCGTTGCGACGAAAATCGAATAGTTTTAAAAATGCATTTGTGTTCGTGGGATATCGCTAAATCTCAAGGCATCGTAACCCGTGCGGCTCGTTTTAACGATTCTTATTTATTATTCTCGCGTGACAGATAATACCGAAGTCATTCGGTATTATCGAAAGACTTTGCGAATCGTAAAATTCATTCGACCGTACTTAAGGTAGCGTTATCACGAGGAATGCGCGTAACCGAAGGCGAACATTTGACGACGGGTGGGCAAATTTCGACGGCGACGTGGATCTGTTGAAACGAGCGCTGCATGCGTAGGGGAGACCGGGGCAAGACGGCCCCCCTGGGGCAAATAGCCCACCTCAAAAATTAACCAAAAATTTGTTCGGTAAATCATGTGTTTTTGGCGGCAATATTACATTAAAATCCAGTTGTACAGTATTTGGTAATATGTTTGGAAAAAAAATTAAAACACTCAATTTTTTTCTACAGAAGTGAACAAATTACTCGTATTATATCAAAAAAGGTTATTTCGAGCAATATGAAAGTAAATATAGTTGTTAAAGAGAAAAATATAAGCATTTATAACGCGGGAAATTTTTTTACAATTAAAAACAAACAAAAATCATTTTTTTTCGGAGGGGGCCGTATTGCCCCCAAAAAAAAAAAATTCAGGAGCTTCACCAAAATTTTGGTGAATTGAGTTAAAGTTGGACGAGAGTAAATCGACTTGATGGTTAAAAGCCACAAAGAATAATAATCGGCTTAGGTGGGCCGTCTTGCCCCGGTCTCCCCTATACGTAGAAATGTACGTATGCAAACGGTGTACTTCGTTTCGAGAGAGTATCATTCGCGGATGGTGGTACGCGCGTTCGAGTACGACCCGACCCGGACCCGCGTCAGTTGGCCACTCTCCGACCTTCCTACTTCCCTGGTCCTATCTTCGATTCATTTGCATATTTCGAATCGTTTGGATATTCAGTGATCGACGAAACTTGCCGTTGGCCTATCACCATCCATCCGACTGTTGGTACGACCGTCCCGTCCGCCTCCGTTCGCGGCACGTTTAGTTGTCTGCCACTTCTTTCGATTCGTTCCCCTTCCGCTACTTCGCATCGCCTCCTCCTTCGCCGCTCGCGCTCCGCCGGCTACTACGCTGCCGCTTCCTTTCTCGGCTCGCGATCACCTACCTTCTCGCTCGACATGCTCTCCTGCTGAAAAATCTTCTTCGACTGACTAAAAACTTAATTCTCATCATCGACAGACGAATAAGTAAGCGGGGAACTAATATTACGTATATACCTAGGCTTCGACGAAAATTTTTAGACGAACGATCATCTAAAAAGACTCCAGTCCTGGATATTAGAAGACTAGCTGGTACAGTGCGAGATGTACGCAACTCGCGTACTATGCATTTCAGAATTTTCTTTCGCAGCGATGATATCAAACTGGGTTCACCAGATTTTCGCTGACGAAATACCACGTACGTTAAGAGTACGAAATTGCGTTGCAATTATGAAAAAACCTTGTTGTTTAGGTCGCGTTGAACAGCTTGTTTCTCCGCAACAATCGATATTCCTAGATGCAAATATTTATTCAATGCTTCGCGTGTCAAAGAAGCTCGTGTTTTCTTCGAATCTCGCGGAGTTAACAGATGTCGCGAGGAGGCGAGATCTGATTCAAAAAACAGGCCGAAATTTTTTAACAGCCGGACAACACGCCAACTTTCCCTTCGCAAAAGCGTAGTATTCATTTTTCATGCCTCTGCAATCAGCGATGGGTAACGCCACGCAGTTGAGGAATAATTTTCAGGGAATTCCATCGGTAATCGAATTAACGGACTTATTTTCACCAACTACAACGAATCGAAAGACGCAAGTGCCAAAAATTTTTGGGTAAATTTTTATCAAGATTCGCAACCTCGTACAAAAGTTATTCATTGGATGAACTAATGTTCAAATTTGTTATACGAAGTAAATTTGTGCGATGCGAAACGACAGACCAATTTCAAGAAAAAAATCATAGACCTGGGTGAATATTTATAACGATTGCAATGAAATTTTTAAATCGAGTCGCAACCCATATGGTACAATATATTCACTGATAATGACTGTTTATTTCGTGCTAGGCGCTCAGTAATTTTTACGACTTGACAGTTTGGAGACATCGCAACGTGTTTCTTTAGACGCTCGCCATTTTCATCGCCAATACGTTGCCAAATCTGTGAATTTCGTTTCACAATCTTGATCAAATATGAGAAGTTTTAGTTGTTGCCACTTTCGATTCGATCTGTACAGGGAGAATTTCCTCGAGCGATTATAACTGTGATTGCCCGAGTTAAAATGAGTCAACTTGGAAAAAATATACGTACGATACCTTTATACTGCTCAATAATTCTTGCTACACGATCCGGTTCTCGATGTTACCATTTTCATAGACGATTTATTTTACACCATATAAAGCTGTGGTTCGTATAGCAAAATCATACGTATCGCATTTTGCAGTCTCTCGCCAATCTTGAAAAGTGACCTCGTGATTCGTATACGAGGAAACAGGTATATTAATCAGATTTCAGCAGAAATCATACGAGAACAAATATAGGCTTTGTGATTTACTTCTGATAGTTATAACTCTTGCTATAGCAACTCCTTGGAAAAACATACCGCAGCGAATATTTGAAATTCGGATCCATGTAGCGTGGCGTTAATTAATTATAATTAATATTATAACTAATATTATAATTAATAATAATATAATAATTATAATATTATAATTAATATTGATATTATAATATTATAATATTAATTAATATTATAACCGGTGTAAACTTGCAGGATCGCTCGAGTCAAGTTCTATGTTTGAAGCAATTGCCTGCAGTTGACTTTCAACGTTTATGTAACAAATGTGATGTAATCAGATTAAAAGCATCAATACGTCACACGCGCATTTGTTTCCGCGATGGTCGATATGGCGAGCAGAATTTGTTGCTCCAATCGCAATCCTAATAATTGCCATTTGTTCTATCTGCTGTTTTACGTAAGAGATACATCGACGGCAACCGATGTTGTCAATGCTTAATTCAGTCCATTAATTCAGAAATAATTAGTAAAAACTCGACGAATTCGCATTTTGGAAAAAATTGACTTTCTATTATTCGATCGAGGGTGTGGGAACAAGTTCGATTTTCATACCATATTTCACGTAAAAGTATGAAATATATTTTTCAAGAAAATAGACAAATTTAACGTTTAGCAGCCAAATCCATCGATTTTATGGTTCGATTTTGTCACAGCTGAGTTTTCAAATATTGCTTCTATTTCTGCTCGGTTTCCTCTGGTTACATTCATCGCGCTTCAATCATCCGAGTCGCGAGCGAGGCGAGCTCTGTTATACCGACCACTTTTTCATCGGCTGTCTAGACGAAAATTCAGAAAAAATCCGCCGTGGCAAAAAGATAAAAGTTCAGCGGCCTCGGACTGCAAAAAGTCGTCTCTGATATTCCTATGTGGGCGACAAAATTCGCACTTGCTTCAGCAATCCGAGCTATTAGTCGATTCGTCTGACCCAACGGATCTCGTAATTATATTTCGGCACGTGATCAGTTGAAATTTCTAATTCCAGACGATCTGATAACGCCGGTGTACGTCGCACCTACGAGGTCACCGGTTACTCCGAAACCGAAAGGTCAAGAGGATAACAATCCCGAGCGACCATCTTGCGACGACGAAGAAGATTGCGAAGGCTCCGGAGATCCTGGCACCACGGAGGAAATATTCGTCACTTCGGCCACAGGTATTGTCGCGTTACGCGACAATCGGATGCGTCGCTTTTATTCCATTCCCGTCGCTCGGATTATACGAAAGAATTTTTCATTCCCTCGAAACTCGGCGAATACTTGCACTATTTGCGTACGTACGTCACCTAACTTTACCCTTTAGTCCTACGCCTCTGGTATTGATCCTTTCTGTATGCCTTCCACAGCCGTTGTCCCGACGCTGCCTCAATTTCTCTTTACCGAGTGATTAAAAGCAGATCTCGTGCGACGTACCTATTTTCCTCCTAGCAACGAATCGTCCAGCGCCGTACATACGGTCCTTCACGTTATACCAGTAGCTGAACCGCAAAAAGTCCAAGTCACGTGAGACGATTCGAATATTTTTCTCGGAAAACTATGCCTCCCTTATTTTTAATATACACTGAAGAAAAAGTGAACTTACATAATTATATATAGTTTTTTCTAATTTTATGCAATTTTTTTGCAATTTTATATACGTGGAATTCATATATAATTATTTGTAATAATATATAAATTATATACAATTGTATCGGGCCAATTTTTTTACACAATTACATATAATCGCTTTTTTCGCGAAGTTGCTTCGTTCTTTCGTACAATCGAGTCGTGCGTTAATTATTTCGTTGCAGTCGGTGTTATCGTAATAATATGTGAATACGTTGTATAAGGGCTGACAACCAACAGTCAATATTGTTCAGACTGGTGATACGTTTGCTGAAAAAAATCTGTTCAGTAACGTGTAAAAAATAATCGTTTCATTCTCATCTTAACATACGTCTAAAAAAGTGCCTTTTCCATTTCCACGTCCAACGTTGTAAAACTTTGTTCACGTTTCGCATATCTTTGGATTGAAATTATAATGACAAATATTTGTCATCCTTCGCAAACTGCGGGAATAATTCGGTAAAATTTTCCCTTTGCAAACGAAATGAGCGTTGGAAAAGGAATATTTGTAGAGGTTTCTCACGGGATGATCGCGTTAAATTGTACAACGGTGAAAAGACCATCTGAATGCATTCAATGATTTTCACACGTTGCGAAAACAAACAGACATGATTCGGTGGTTTCAGATAATTCGCTTGCAACGGAGTAAACAAACAATTCTTACGAGTCAAAGAGTATTAAAATAATGGTTGATTTTCTCCAGGATTCATCGCGAAATTACGATCAATCGACAAGTATATTTCGAGGAAAAAAATGAAAACACGCGAGAGAATCATTCGTTTACACGTTTACGCACGCGCAATTGTGAAACGAGTGCTAAACAACGCGCGCATTTTTTCGCGCCACGCGAATCGATGTCTCACAGCTGAAAAAATAATGGAAATTACGCACGAGGACGAATATTGGCATCGTCATTCGGAAGTTTTCTCGTATTCCGATGATATTTCACAATTTCATAGCTCGGTACAGTTTTGTTGGAACTTCTACACCGTGAAACGCGAACGCAAATTTTTCTTACAAAAGCTCATCAATCTTGCACAATGATCTGCTTTTTGCGAGCACGCGAGCGCAAAGCTCTGAACGGCAAATTGCCACTCACTTTCAAAGTAGGTACTTTCGACAATCATCGTCGGGATCTATAGCAAACGGAAGCAGTCGCCTACAGGATAAATATAGGATATATATATGTGTGTGGGTGTGTGTGTGTGTGTGTGTATATATGTGTGTGCGTGTGTACATGTACGTGTACTAGTTCGAGTGATTTATTTCAGATTCCAGCGCGGGATCGTACACGACACATGGCGTCAGTTCCACGGGGCAGTCGACTACGCAGACGCTGCCTGCGTCCGTGACTACTCCATCCCGAACTAGCGCGAGCGTCGTCTCCACGCAACACTCGACCACGACACAATTCAACGCCTCAACAGCCAGTGGCGAGTTTGGTGGCCATGACAGGTACGTGCCGATAAAAATATACATATTTCGAATCATCAAGACGTTAGACGTTTCCTGGGGAAGACACGCGGTTACTCCTGTCACGTCGCGTCCTGTGGGGCGACGCGTCGTTTCTCGAGCTCCGCGTGTACAAGGGAGGTGTGGGAGGGTTGAGCTCGACACGTGCGAAGGTCAGTTTGTCGTCAACTCGGTCGCGCGTTGACAACGCAGAGGAACACACGCGGCACGCTCGTCGTGTGCCCCATAATTTTGTTCGCGAGGGATTCGCGAGGGTCGGAAAATTACTGGGACCGTGCTGGAATTGTGCCGCTACCGCCGCTGTAAAGCGGAGGTTAACATATGGCGCGGGGATGATTAATTCTGCTCGTTCTTTCAGCACTGTAACTCACAGACCGACGACCTTTTTTGGAATATCACCGCAAACATCCGAAACAAACATGACAAAGCCAACGCGTCCGTCGATTCCGCTGCTCTACACACCGACCTCGACGCTCTCGAGGGGCAACACGAACCACGACAACAGTAACAAGCGGATAACCTCGGAGGCTGCTGATTTCGTCGCGCTGATTATCGGCATTATCGCTGGTGCATTGATCGCCATCGTTTTGATAATACTGATAATTTTGAAATTTAAGAACCGACCGGAAGCTAGCTACAAGGTAGACGAGAGTAAAAACTTTTGCCAAGATCCGAACGCAGCGTTGCTGGGAGCCGCTGTTTCGGGGCAAGCGTTTAACGGGGCTTTGAAAAACGGGGCTAACGCTAGTAAAAACGGGAGGAAACAGGAGATAAAAGATATCAAAGAATGGTACGTTTAACGGGGACGATCGAGGAATGTTTGTTGATCGAACGACTGGGGGACGGGAAGATGGCCAATTCGAACGGTCCTGTTGTGTCGTTGGACAATCCTGATCAAACCACGATTTCGTACCGCGCATCTCGATGTACTCGACGCCCGTAACATTATTTTTTTCCGCTTAGTCGAATAAAAGTACTGGATAAAACAGGGTGTTTTGTTTGAAAACTGTTCGTCTACGTGCCGCGGGTATATCATCCACGATTCACGGATAAGTTTGTTAATGACAATTAGACGATTCCTCTTACGCTTCAACCGCGCCGCTTTCGAAATTGACAGCCATCTTCTTCGGCGGAGAAAAATTGCAGCGAGTCAAGACTGATTGTGTTACAGGAAAGAGAAAATTGGAAAAAAGCGAACATGTTGACGCGACATTGTTTGAAGGAAAAAAAATCGTTCACATTTACTTTTCACAAAATCAATCCGCGAGGAGATTTGAGCGTGTGTGAGTGTACGTGAACGGGGATACGTGTGCGAACATGATAGAAATACCTACGTACCGACTAGAATTCTGTCGATGTCGCGTTACATCGTATCGACTCGATAATGTATACTGGTATCTACGATTAAAATACGCTCCTAGCAAAACTTTACTAATGGTAAGTTTTAAATAGCGAATTTTTTTCTTTCTTAGCGAACGAAAATTAACCTTAGATCCAGAAATTCTGTTCGTCCATCCTCTTTCATCGAAACGGGCGGAAAGTATTGTCGCTGTTGATTTATTCGTCGAGAAACGAATCGGTTCGACAATCATCTTTCCCGCCGTTCGATGAAAAATATTAAACGCGAATCTAGTCTCGATTACTACCGTTCTAGTCATTATTATTACCATTATATTATTATCGTTGTATAGACAAATATATGTACGTACGCGTGTGTGTACAAGTAAATATTTATATGTATATCATTATAGCGTACATTATATTTCATTGGAATGTATAAATATACACAAACGCGCATACATTATATATATATACATATATATATATATTACATATATCTATATATATTATATGATAATTGTGTTATACGTGTAAATTGTTTATCAAATGATAGATTTTAATAATGCAATTGGTGTAGCGAGTGTAACGGAGGGAAATAAGACGAGCGATTAGGTATCATTGAATAAAAGTTACGATAAAGTTCGTATTATTATAAATCAATTAACAACACCCGAAAGTTTATCGAACTTATAGATAAACTACGTAGCATGTAATATGCTTCTACATACACGGCATGCGAACGCAGTATTGCCGATAAGTTTAAGAGATGTCATAACCAACTCGGAAGTCTAACGATTGTAGGTTGTCGTTCGTATCGTTTCAAGAAACTACGCTAAAGCAGCGACGCGCATTGCTATCTTTCGACGCCGATGAATTTGGAGGGATCGAATATTCTCAATGACTGCACGACTACAGTTGTAACGCAATAGAAACATATGAAATTAGTTGTTTGATAAAATGAGGAAAATTTTTGTCAGCAGCGAATCATTCAAACGTTTGAAACTCGTGAGTATCGAACAATATATCATCGTCCATACTATTCAGGATAATTTGCAGAAAACAAATATCGGATTTTTGTCGAATTTTCAGCGAGAAACATTGGTAATTCTCACAACCAATGTTGTTGTTTATAATCAGTACGTCCAATGATAACCACGTTTTTGTTCTTTCTAGAAATGTTAAGTATTGGATTTTTGGATCATTCGTTATTGAGATTCTGCATCAATCGTGCAGTGATATGTTACGCAGCTTCGGAAAACTTTCATAATTAATTACGATCATCCTTGTTAAAGAACTCGAGGGAAATCTTACGTTTATCAACCGAAGGTTTGAAATGGCTACTACTTTGGCTTAGTGTCTTGAAACTTTGGACGAATTTTATCTCATCGATAAAAATTTCGAGCCGAGTTGGTAACCGATCCATTTCGGAGATATTCGGTTTGTAATAAATGAAAAATAGAGAACGTCTGCTGATTATCGAAGAAGGACGAAAGTAATAATTCAACGGTGTATACTCTGTAAATCACGAATATTCTCGTACATTCGTGGAAAATTCGACGACACACGTGCAAACTTCATCGTGAAGGTGATGCCAATAGTATCGACTATATATAGGCGCGAATAGTATCGACTCCCATGGATAAAAAAAAGGTCGACGTGACTAAAAGAAAAAGCAATAAACAGAAAATTTTTGGTGCCGTGCAAAAGGTTGTAGAAAAAAAACTCTGAGATGTTTCGCAAAGATCTTTCCTCGGCGATTCGATCGGAACCGAAGGAATTCCTAGTTCCTGAAACAAAGCTGAAATCGTTGATAAATTTCTTCGTTTCTAAAGTTATTTAACTATTTGCCATCGATCTGTCTGTTGCACAGCGATACGATGACGACTTGAAAATAAATAAATGCGGTCGAAACGACTCGCTAGTAATAAATATTAAACGAGAATATCCAAACATGAGAGGACAACTAATTGAAAGTGTACAGTTAATATTATAGATTTCTCGCAAAGATTCGCTTATGAGAACAAGCTCTACGAGTGTTGGTTGAATTTGGACATTTTTTAAAGGTAGTCGCTAAGCAATCACGACGTAAACGTAAACGACGTGATCTGCGAGTGCATCTGTGCATGCGATATTCGCTCCGATGCGAATTACTTTCTAACCAATTAATTCCGTCAAATTATTTTCATCTTATCTTCGCCGCGTTGAGGTATCTTTAAACATTTTGAATCGCATCTCTGTATATTTCAAACTATCTACTCCGATTACTTAATCTATCATTATCCATTTCTAAGCGTACTTTCATCCGCTTTTATATAAAATTACAATATCATCGTCGTTTATCGTGCATTATCGTTAAACGTTCGAGATACATCGTCAACGTTCCGAACGATAAATTTATAACAGGTACCTCTCACTCGCCAAACTGTCCACTTTGTACGCTATCTACCGCAATGATTCTGATTTGCAGATGAAATCCTGGAAAGCATCCTTCTCGAATCGCGTCAAAATTTCGCACGAAAACTTCAACAGTAAAAGCCCCGAAGGAAATTGTTCTCACTACTAGTCATCAATTGCTCTCACCTGCAATTCATTCGATCCAAAATATTTGATCTTGTTAGAAATTATCAGAATCGATTTTCATTCGAAGCTTTTCCACTCGAAACACCGTTATCTCTTTCTCTGAGCATCAAAAATAATGCTTGGAAAAACAATTTTCAACTTAGAATCCACACAAGAAACGTTCGATGGCTGGTAGCCAAAAGTCCAGAGGGGAATTTCATTCTACCTCCGAGTGTAGCGACTGCGCAAAGTTTCAGCTGAATTACAAATTAATGCTTTCTGGAATTTCATATCTTCTAATACATATCTATCGGTCGAGTCACATTCGGTGAGCTGCCCCGATCGAATGAACGGGAATTTGAATTGATATGATAAGTTCGTTTGCGTGAAACAAAAATTAAGATTTGCGAACCACGAATACGAAACCTGTGGTATATCGATTAAAAAGTTCGAAACCATTCAGGGGAGGAGGTATATCAATGAAATTGACAGGATTCAACTTCGTGGACTCGTAAACTCGTTCAACGTTCATTACAGGATCATCGTCATCCTACAACTCGAACTCGCGACTCATCCACGTAACAGACGGGGTGTGTCGAATTTTTATTAACAGCCGTATGATTCACGGATGATCGCGGCACGTCCGAGATAGGTACTATACTTATTAAATTGACGTACTACGTGGCTTATTTACGGGCAGCATTAACAATACCTTTTTCAATTATACATTTTTCAATAATCTTGGATCAAATATTGTTATCATTGCCCACACTCTGTCTGCATATCCTTCAATGTACTGACGACTAATGTTTATACTATAAACGTACTTATCAACTTCTACCGAGCAAAAAAAATATATCTACGAATGGAAATGTAACTCTATACTTAACTACTAATTAATTAATTAACTATGCGTAAACGTTAAACTAATCTCATAATTAAAGAAAACCTATAAACTATCCTGTAGCTGCGACCTCATACTTGTACCTACACTTATTCGAACGGAACGGAACGATTCGAATTCGTATTTTTGGCAGAGTGTCAAATCTCGCGAAGACGCGTCAAATTTGGAAAACGATCGAACCGCTCTGCTCCGAGGATGCGAAATAGAAACGGGAATATCCAAAGTTAAGCTATCAGTCGTATAGATTTGCTAGCTAGACGGAATTATATTTTACATTGTACAGTTATGGTAAACGCACTGTAGGTAGACATTAGAATAAGATACCGCGGTTGATGATTCGTCATAATTTATTTATTGACAACCTCAAGTCCGAACGCGTTTCGCGCGTTTCATGCAACAACCGACTGAAACGTGAAGAGAGCTTTCAACTTCGATATCGCAACGTGATACGAAGCGTTGCAGAATTGTTATTGCGTTAGGCTGTTGCAATCGATAACAACGGCGACAACCTTGTTTCTTTATACCTAATCGCAGCTTTTCTTTTTTCTTCTTTCTTTCTGCGACTGAGCCAAGAACGAATTACTTCGGCGTTGCATGTCTGCTCGTTGATCTGATTTCCGACCAAATGTGAGGTTGACGTAACGTGTGGTGAATTTAGATTTTTAGAGAAATTTTGGTGTGCATTTTGTTGAATCGAAAGTCGAGTAAAATTCTAACGAATCTAAACCCACCACCCGTCGTATAATTTCCGTATTAAATCCCCTCTAATCGTACAGTTTGCAGCACTGGTTGACATTTATCTCACGTCCTAATCATGGTGGAATAACACAAGGCGTTACGGTTCTCATAACGCGTTTTTGTGTTCAATGCACAACACTACCGCGCCGGCCATTTTCCTAGTATATATATAGATGTATACGAGACATTGTGTACGTAACCATTGGTATGAAAAAAACGTGAATTCTACCCCCCAAAGTGAGTATATATACTTTATAAAAATGTACGTATAATTTATACGCTTCGTCTCTGACTCTGACACGATCCTCGCGTGATATTTATATTTCTGTAACGCAATTAAATTATATAAATCAGTTTCCTGTTAATCAAATGCAGTTTACGTCATTGACGACAGTTAACGATTTTGAATTCCCGCTCGTAATGGCTGGCGTAATGGTACAATTTTCCTATTGGCTATTCGCAAGGTCGGTGCAGTACTACGCCTTATTAATTCCACCATGGTCCTAATCACGACCTAGTCACATTCACGCGCACACTTATGTACGAGCGGGATTGTGTGATAAGCCGCCACGTAGCGTTGTCCCCGAGAATCGAGCGTCGCATCTGCCCTGAGATTACAATAAATTATGTAAATATATAGTTATAATGCCGTGAGTAAAAAATTATATGAATAAAGTATTGAGAAATAAACAAAATGACTTTTCATTCACTGACTGATATTAATTAGACGAAACCTCACTTTCAGATGAGCCAGGAGAAGCGTGTATATGATGATATAATAATATGATCCATTTCACCAAATCCTGTACGCAGATCCAGCCTCAACATTTTCGGCTATTTTGTACGACTTCCTCGCATTATTTAGGTGTTTGTTACACGTCCGCGCAACTTTGGCAAATAGTTACAATTACTCTTGCGACTTACCCTATAAAAATTTCGAAACTTAGGATCCCGTTTCTCAAGCACCACTGCGTGCTTACGCCAGAAGCGTAGAAAACGCTTATCGCGCTGCGTTTTCCGTGCACCGGACAATATGGACAATATTTTCCCGAAACCTAGGCCTATTCTCACCATACGATCTTCCTACCTTGTAAAAAATCGTAGGGTGAGCATCACTGCTTCTTCTAGAAAAATCTTAGCGGAGGGGGTTTTCTGAGTATAAATACGAGCTGAAAACCGGGCTAAATCGTAACTCTCTTCGCAGACTTCTTCTCGAAGGTTAGCCATTTCTAGTTCCTCTGAATCCTAACTTACTATTGTAAATCACGAATCGTCATTCGCTTCAGAGACGTCTTCTCGAAGGTTAACCTTTACTAAATCTTGAATCGATGAATCTTAACTTACTAAATCTCGAAAGCAAAGAATATTTTAAATTCCATCTTGGAATTATTCTAAAAATCAACGCTGAATCTCAACTTACTAAAGCTCGAACGCAAAGTATATCATAAGTTCCATCTTGGAATTATTTCAAAATCAACTCTGAACCACGCAAGCCGGGAAATCTAACCACGTGTCTAAGATTTTTCTCGTTGGACTGAATACTATTTAATTTTGTTGTACGCGAGCTGCATTTGTCTAAAGTACAAATAATATTATTCTAAATTCAAATCATAGTCGGTAAACCAACAACCTCAGCTGAATCATTCCGTACTAAATCCTTACCAATGTTCGTGCTTGTATTCCTCAAAATTTTCCAATAAATTTTTGAGGGCTAACTTCACGGTAGATCACACATCCCAAAGTTGGCACTACCCACCCTTGAATTACCGTCACACACCCTTAAAATTACCTACAGTCAACACCCTCAATTTGATATTCGGTACCCCTAATTCGACATTCGCGTGCTCTACCTTACCGACAGATGGTAAAGATTTATCGATCATGCGCTAATTATCAATCATTAGCCTCCCAAAATTCGTTGCCGACATAATGAGCGCGCCCTTTTTACCTATGTTATCCACATTGTTCGAGAGCCAAACGGTACAGGCGTATGATTGATCACGCTTCCGATTCTCATCTAGAAGTTTTCGCGTTGCATGCAAACTCAAGTTCTTTCCATAAATTTTTATCACGCGCATGCATATGATAACGACATCATGGTCTTCTTGCAAGTTCAAACCTGTCAGTGACGAAAACTATAAATATTCTCATGATACGCATATGTATATGCATTGTAACGTGTTACGAGGAGACATAAACACCAAACGACCAAATCAGCGTGCATGCCGTCTGCGCATCCTACAAACCGACGAGACCGAATGAAGCAGTGGGGAGTATGACGTCATCCTCCGTATAAATCGACGTGTCGCGAGGACGACTACAGCGTTGTCTGACGCGCTAGCAACGACTAACTCTTGGGCCACGTGAACTCGCTTGAGGGATCCTTACACTTATAATCATTTCCCATGTACCGATTCGGACTTATATTTTGGCCCAGGCGGCCTATCCTGGGAGAGCCTAGGATTTAGCTTCATTCACCTAAACTTCAATTAGATATTTTATTATCGTTAAAGTTAGAGTTTGAATTTGGTTTTCCATACATAATTTAAAAGTCTGACAATAATAAAAGTTAGTACAGCAGAAAATTGTGATCAAATCTAAGACAAACGATAATGGTTTGTAAAAGTAATCCGCATATCGGTTTGTAGCTAAGCGTCGCTGAGGTAGTTGCAGTTAAATTTCGGTCCGGTAAAATAATCATTAACGCATTTCTTTTGTATGATTTGATGTAAGAATTATTTGATTTTCTTTTGCTTGCAACTATTAAATATTAGTTAAACTAATTCGAGTTCTGCCACTCCAATCTTATTTCACTAACAAAGTCAATCGACTATAAATATGTGTGTGGGCGCCCGTCCGCGCGCGCGCGCGCGCGCGTGTGTGTGTGTGTGTGTGTGTGTGTGTGTGTGTGTGTGCGCGTGTCACATGATTATCTTCTGTGCAATCGAAGTCAGAAAAAAATATCAAGAATTCGAAACTGAGGGGGCCATTGCGGAGTCAGCCAACACAAAAATTGATCTGTAAATTCTGAGAAATACGTACTTGTGCAAACAGAAATGTTGCTGGGGCCTATATGTGAAACCGATGTGCAAACGATTGCAAAAAACAAAGAATCGGAAAATTCAAAAAATGCGGTGCCAACTTAACTCAGCTGGTTCTATTTGCACCGCGGAACTCTTGTCTGAAACAGTTTTCTGCAACGTCGATGTATACCGAATTATTCCGGGTAGCAGGGATGAACGGAACACCCAGATCGATATCTCCACCAGAGATGAAATAACAAGCGAAAAGCTGACTCTTAGAAGTCGCAGAAATGAGAGGGCTATACAGGGTATCCAGATCATCAAATTCCGAAAATATTATTACTATTGAGAAATTTTATATAAACTTCATGTGAATTCGATGATATCTTGAATACCAGGAATTTTATAAAGATCCGAAATATTTAGATTTATATCGACAATACTGGCCTTGGATGATTTCAAACGACTTCGAACCCCATAAGTTTTTCATGCGGCTTGAGGTGCTCTGCAAGATGGTTGGGGAGGATTTAATTGATCCATTCCTTCAAGAAAATCAAAGTGACCTCCATTGCGCGTGAGCGCCTCCACCGAAATAAAAAAATCGGATACGATTGATGGCTCTCTCCACGCCGTACAACTTTTGTTTTGAACATTTTTCCGTGACGTGAATAACTACTGAGTGATTTATGGTGCCAGATATAAATGAGACCCCTGTATATAACTTTCCAAAATTTCCAATTTTCGACTCATCTTCGCGTTGATCGGCACTCCTTTTTCTAATGTATTTTGGGGTGTAGAATCGATTCCCGTTGAACCAAGAACGATATCTTCAATCGAAATGGAATAAGGAGTGAAAGAGCGACTTTGCGGAATTGATTAAATAAGGAAGCTATACTCCGAAAATCTCATATTTTACACTCATTACCGAACTGATCGGCGCTTCGTGTTCTGTCATATTTTGGGGCGCAGAATCGATTTCCGTTCGACCAAGATCAATATCTTCACTAGAAATCTTTTAGGCTTGTCTTTCGTCTTCTCTGCTGGAACTTTCGTGGTTGCAACCTGGCTTACATAACCTCTCCTGCCACTGGTTCACTGCGCGTGCACCAGCGTGCACCGTCGCATTGGCTTGTGAACGATCAACGATCGATTGTTTCGGATAATATCCTCGCGCCAGTGATCCTGCTTCACGACTCCGGGTCTGCTCCACCTGCCGGTTAGTGCTTGTCAACTTCGACTGCTCTGTCGGTAAGGCGTACCTCCTATGGTAAGCGCCTCAGTATAACCGGTCTCGCTTCGCGTTTTTGAGTACCTATGGGAAACTGGCCTGCAACTTTCGCTATTTTGAATAATTTGTATACGAAAAAGTTGCTCCCGATTTGCTCCAATTTGCTCCCTACTTTTTATAATTTGCTGCCACATAGATCCGGAGAAAAATGAGAAAAACTGAAATCTAGGGGAATATTTTGCGTGCCCATTGGGTGGGGCTGCGCGATTGATAACCTTGAGCGCTGCCGCACCATGCTTCGAGTTCGTTCGGTCTTCCGAAACATTCCGAAGTGAGCTCAACGCTCTGCCCCACACCGACATGCCGCTGCTCGGTTGTGTGATGCACCATCCGTCCCGTTTCTGACAGCAGAGATCCCAGTACCGATAGCCCGTTTTTCTCACGAAACTACTAAGTACTTTGTGGTTTTTCTACACATATGCGCTGTACCCAATTTTTTTAATCTGATTATTTGTCAATGAAGTACAAACCTGACATTACTTTGTTGCAATAGATTTTATTCGTGCTGTTTCTAAATACTAATAATCATGGATAACATCGCGTATTTCGAAGTGTGCCGTAAAAAAAACAGTTATCGGAGAATTATTCTTTATTTGTTATTCCCCAACGTATTGTGTATTTTGGTGTCAATCACATTAAAAAAATTATTTTCAAAGCACCGTTCCAACGAATTGGACATCAGATATGACGAAGAGTGCGTTCAACGAATGTACTCGCATAACCCTGGATACAAATCTCGCTTATAGAAGAGATTCGAAGATAATCTACCAAGGGGTTGAAGAAGAGTCCAATGAATTGCAAGAGAGCATGTAAATTCTATGGTGTGTACAATGAACCACAAAGAGGTACAATTTTTTGTAATACGCACAAGGTATTGGCCCCTAGGGCGAATTTGTTGTATTTTCTTATAATTTATCTTCAGAATGGCGACGATATAATAATTGAAAACTACACAAACGGGAAATATTTCGCTTATACTCTGAGTTCAGAGGGAGCCGAGACGGAAACGTGATCGACGAGTAACAATGAGTAACGTGACAGAGGCTAGTGATCCCATTCGCAGACCGAGCTGATATGAAACAGTACAAAAGGCAGCCGCGAACTCGGGCTATAATGAAAATTTACACGACTCAAAGTATTGATAAGGGTGCGTATTCAAGCTTTTTCGTTTTTTCTTTAACATTATTATTCCACAAATTGCAACGAAGAATAATAAGAATGTAAAAATATGTGACGCTTTGAATTTGCAGACGGGTCTCGTGACTGAGTCGTATTGAGTGGAAGATCCTTGCGAGAAATACCATTTTTGGTTCACGTCATGCATGCTCGACCCAACGAGTGCAGTGTCCAATATTTTCAAAACACTAGAGTAACAACTATTGAGAAGCATACAAACGACGATCATCTTTATATTGAGAAATAAAAGAAACCCAACATGTCTCTTGATTTCCTTGCAATCCTTCTTAATTTATATTTAAATAATACATCGCAAAGTATAAAATATACACTAGTTGGAGAGAACAATATTCAACGGGTATATGGGACCATCATAAACTTAAATTTCGCTCCCTCATCATTAACAAAAATTAATGATAATGTTTTCGTCAAGTAAATGGAGATTTTTATTCCAATCATAAGTTCGGTTATCTTGTCATTCTCGTTAATCCTCTTATAACTTTGTATTACGAGGGAGCAATTAAAAATAAGGAGGAAGCGAACTGAAACGATAGGAAAGTAACAGTTTTCTGACTCATTCCATCCGTATTTTTATGACCAATTGTCCATGTCCCACTCTATATAACCATGTATAATCATGTATCGTCGTAAGCTTTACGAACGGAATAGCGGTCTGCTGATTGGCCGGGGCAAGTTACGCGATACGAATTTTTCCAATTTTTTTCCATAACGAATACGAATTCATCGAATCTGTCAGTCAAGCGAATTAGTGCGTACAGGGAGCAATATATGACGCACAGAAGAACCTTCAAATCCTTTTTGTTTAGCCAAACTGAGCCAAACACCGACTTCAAAATATTTCCCTAGATTTCAGGGGTTTTTTCCAGATCTAGGCGGGAGCAAATTATAAAAAGTACGGAGCAATTAGGAGCAAATCAGGAGCAATTTTTTTGTATATAAATTATTCAAAATGTCGAAAGTTGCAGGCCAACTTCACATAGATGTCTATTTCCTACCAATGATATTACTGAACGTGAGCATGATTTAACGAAAGTTTCTCTACAGCGAGCGCTGCGATCGATGTAGTTGTCCCCCACCATATACTCTGCACCACGATCATACATACAGGTCTGGCAACGCAGCCCATATCCTGATAGCCATGTTACTAGTAATTTGTCGAAAATCTGCTACCGTAATCTGTAGTCAAATGGACGGAAAGAATTTGATAGTACAAGTCTTGTCGTAGATCTGCAGCTAATTTGACGAAAAAACCTACGATAATCTGCTGTGAACCACTGTGAACCATGGAATGACATCCAACGTTTCAATCTTCTATGCCGCACTAAGTTCTGTACTACGCCAATTGTGAATGATGCTGTGGATTTGTAACAATTTGTAGACTTACAGAGACCTGCCGTAAACTTGTCGTTAATTTTACTGAAATCACGGATATTCCAATTCCTGCACAGAAAACTGAATTGTAATTACTTCTCTGAAGAAGTGAAAACTCAAACTTTCGAATTCAACGGACGATGGAAACATAGCTACTCACACGTTGTGAATGCGGCGTAATTCGAGACGCCGCACCACGGTCTTACATACAGGTCCTGAAACTCCGCCCAACTTTCGGTAGTGGAGCAAGTCAACTAAATAAAAAATTTTGTTTGTTGAAGCCGCCGCTGCTCAGCGCGACATTAGAGTACTGTCATGCGAGCGGGAAATGAACATAATCCTTTATTCCTAAACACACCTCGTGCCTGAGCTATTAACCTGCGTGATGGTGATAACGATATAACGTGTCTACTTTCATCGGCGTTGAAGTGGTAACTCGTATTAATTCGTGCGATGCAATTAGGTTAATAGAAAGAGATCGACGATCTGCTTCTATCTCTCTTCCACCGCAGTACACCTTGGGTACCACTCTACCGGTGGCGCCCTACTTGTGGTGGCTACGAGAAACAAAAAAAATTATTTAGCCGTATCAACCAGATCGTTGGAGTTTCAAGACCTGTATGTAAGACCGTGCCCCGCACGCACACGCCTTCCCGAACTGAAACGTTCGACCAATCGAAAGCACCGCGCCATATTGTTATTTGCCACACTTTGATTCGTCAATTCATTTCCCTGGATTCTTGTATCGGCATGTGGCACCGAAATTTCTGATGCAATAGACGTCAGATAATATTTCGCGTTAAACTATCGATTAGTTGTCGCATAATTCATTCAAACTAATTAATAAAAGTTCTGTGATCTACGTTCATCATGACCGAGGAAGATGCGGTACGTATGGAACCCTCACAGCTATTAGATTAGAACAGCGGTGCAAAATCCATGATGCAACGTGCTCCCATTTATCAATTTTGGGTATTTTTCAGAATTTGTGTGCACAAGTTTTATAAAAAATTGCATTTTATCCGTTTATTTCTACGGCAACGGATGTATCTACCTTCTTCAGGGTTCCGGCTGTTACACGTCATGTACCCAACCTCAATCTCGACCCCATACATACATACATTCATGCATACATATGTGCATATATACGAAGATCATAATTTGCCGTTTCTTCATGCGCATTCGTGTGCATTTTCAGAAATAAATATCCGTTTTCAATAACCACCAGAATCAGATTCTAAATAGCTAACAAAGAACATCTTCACTCTTTCAATTAGTTTGCAAATCAGGACCAGAATACTGATATAAAAGTTATCTGCACCCCAATTTCACGGAAAACTGTGAATAGACGTGCGATTTACGAACAGAGAAGAGACAACTGATTTAGCAAACATCATATGAGATTTATATTATTTCATGTTACTTTAAATTGTTTTATGACACAATATCATGTTTCGAAATTTACAGTTGAACACCCGATTATTTCACGCGTCTTAATTTGTACAGATGTTTGATCCTTCTTTGAAAATAAAGAAGAAAAAGAAGAAGAAGACTACCTTTGATTTAGATGCAGCATTAGCAGAAGGCAGTGGTGGGGAGACCAACGAGGGCACGGGAGACAAGGAAAACCAAGAGCCCGAGTCAATAGTTGCTGAAGATGACGAGGCTCTTGATTTAGAAAATTTTGGTAAAAAGAAAAAGAAAAAGAAGAAGACATTCAATTTGGATGAACTTGATGTGGCGTTACCTGAAAAAGAGGTTTGTACCAGACAAATCAAAATAACCATTGGACACGCATGGTATTGCAAATGTAAATACTTGCATTATTCCATTTGATACATTGGTACTGGATCCAAAATATTAATAAAACACATGCAGAGTGTTTTAATTGAAATATTTCATCATGTCCTAGTTAATTTTTTGTCATAAATGTCCGGATGGTTTATTGTAAAAAGGAAGGGGTGGAACCTGTTGGAGAAGATGGACCAGTTGAAGATAACTTCGACCTGGACATGGACTTCTCGAAAACCAAAAAGAAGAAGAAAAAGAAGAAGGATCTCGACGAGCTAGTAGCTGAAGAAGAAAAAAAAGAAGCCGAGGATAGAGAAAATGGTAAATGGATTTTCAAAATTACAATTAATATTGGCTTCTGTTACGCGCTGTTGACGTTTTTATTATCTGTTAACATGCTGCACTGAATCTGAGCGAAGTGCAGAAACTGGTAAGATAGGTCTGGTCATAAGATACAAAATGAGATCAGCTTATTTTATAGATGATTAACAGTTAGTGTCACCATATTGAAGAATGAATTCATCAACCAACTATGAATTTTTCAATATGGCGACAGTGTATAAATTTGTATAATTGATGTGTGCCAGATCACATGAATTACACATCAAGTGATTATAAACTATATAACAGTTATGTTAACTATGTATACTTTCTAAGTTGAAGATACAACAACATGGGTCGGATCTGATAGGGACTACACGTACGAGGAGCTGTTGATACGTGTC
This sequence comes from Arge pagana, assembly GCA_963969455.1. Classification (NCBI taxonomy): domain Eukaryota; kingdom Metazoa; phylum Arthropoda; class Insecta; order Hymenoptera; family Argidae; genus Arge; species Arge pagana. Next base: position 11,277,874 of record OZ018310.1, on the reverse strand, counting down.
TTTGATATCATGAGAGAAAAGAATCCTGATATGGTTGCTGGAAAGAAACAAAAATTCGTTATGAGACCTCCGCAAGTAGTGCGAATTGGAACGAAAAAGACGTCATTCGCCAACTTTACAGAGGTAAAATTCACTCATTACTGGGTATTGAGTGCCATACTAGATTCCAATCTACCATGTTTTATTGTCGTCTGTTCATTCATAGATTTGTAAAACTCTGCATCGACAACCTAAGCATTTGTTGGACTTTTTATTGGCGGAATTGGGAACCAGTGGGTCTGTGGATGGTAACAGTCAACTCATTATTAAAGGGCGTTTCCAGCAAAAACAAATAGAAAACGTCCTCAGGAGATATATTAAGGAATATGTGACGTGTCATACATGTCGTTCACCAGATACCATCCTACAGAAAGATACTCGTCTTTTCTTTCTACAATGCGAAACCTGTGGATCGAGATGTTCTGTTGCTAGCATCAAATCTGGTTTCCAGGTAACCTATTCCTTACAAATTGTTTATTTAGCCTTTTTCCAATTGTATCCGGTTTACACATAAAAATATATCAATATTTTCCTTTTCTTCTAGGCTGTCACTGGAAAACGTGCTGCCATCAGAGCAAAGACTGCCTAAACTGGTTGAAGGAATTTGAGTGAAAATTAACATGCGAAATCACATGAACAAATAAATTTACGTACGTTCTCATTTTCAATAAAGTCTCAATAAACTGGAAAAGCTAAAAACATTTTACTACAGCGTACGAAAATGTGAAGAGTGTATGTTGTGTACTGTACCACGTATCACTTTGTACATAGCCTAATACAATAATAACGAATTATGAATACTCGAAATTTTAAATGAATACCAAGATTCGGCAGGCAGCGCTTAGATCCAATGTCAAAAATTTATTTTCGACAGTTGCAATATCTTATAAGATGAAAAAATTTAATCCGAATCTTGAAATGATAACTGTATCATTTCCGAGGTAATGTATGCGTCTGTATTTACTAGCCAATAAATTCATCTCATAATCATGTCAACATTCTTTCTATCCATCTATTTTCAACTACACATTCGCATGGTTTTTAATTTTCACACTGTTATCATAATCGTTCTTTAATAATGATGTATGGAAATTCGTGCTGGACTACCGAAGTATATTGAAGTGTTATTAATATAATGATATGGTGAGGATGCTTGCTTTCGGGCGATGATATTATTATCATTGATATAAGTAAACGTACATGAAACAATATCATGGATGAATATTGCTATTTTTCACAGGTTGGTCGCCTTTAAATACATTCAAATGCTCATACGACTATTAGTGGGTAATTGAATAAATCGGTTTTATACCTGAAAATTAATCATCGTGAAAATCTGAAGATGATAATCTAACGCATACACTTTTACGAGCTAAGCATGAGGCTAGAAAATATTAGCCCATTTTCAATCCTTATTAAAAAAATAGTGAGAATTGGCGCGAACCCGACGAATATTTGTCACAAACACGCTTCAACATATTGGTTTACGCGATAGGTTTTAGCGCAGTAAACTTATGATACTAATGGCATCTATGATTTATATCCAAAAAATTATTCAGTTACAGAATGCTGGTGAATAGAGAATAATCTCATGCTTGTGTGGATGGAATGGTAATGAAAGGTTGACCTGAAATATTATATTGTAAGTTGAATTACTCGTACATTGATTCATTGCAAAATGGTCCTGAATGCGCATATTTTTTGATGCGCAAGTTCGCTTGTCAATTCGCATGTTCCAAAAATCTGATCCGAAGTTGCGAAAAAATTCGCAAATTTCTTGGTCGACATTGTTTATCATTCTGTTATTCTGTGAAGTATTTTGAAGAAAGATATTTATTGCATAGATGTTGACAATGTTTCATTCAACGTCAAAGAAAAAGATAAAAATGATTAATACAATAAATATTTTGTGATGTGCTTAATGTAATTATACTGTTTACGAATAATACCAATTTGATTACTTGTCAAGAAGAATATTTCTACTTGGGTAGACAATATTGTCAGGTCTTACATATATTCATTCGTCTGAGAATAATTTAGTCTTGTCAAGCTCGACGTAAATACTGAGTTCATCACTGTAGCCAGATTTACAATCGAGGCACATCCAAAGTAAAATATGTACAATCGCCTTCTTTCTGGTCAAATCTTAGGGCGAATTTTCGTCAGAAGATTTAAACAGATGGCCAAAAACAGAACCATTCCTATTTAGTTGCAGTTACTGATAAGCTGTGTATTAAATGATAATTTGTATATCGTAGCCCAGTTTTTGTAACATTTTTATGTAGACTTCGATTAGCCACAGTGTCAAACTTTGTCGCCTGTAAGAAGATGAAAAATCGTCGTTTCAAACTTTCGATAGATCAAACATTAATGGGATGAATTGAACATTTTATTTTTGTATTCCTACCATAGTTGAATTTCAAACCACAAAGATCCAATGCTCGTTTTAATATGATGTCGAATCGTCCAGCGAACTGTGGTGTGTTTTCCAGACACGGCAGTTCGTGCTAAGACTCTGTACCTATCTACTGGATCACCGTGATCCCGTGCAATTGCTCTGACAATATTCAAATTTCTGTAACGTAAAATTTATCTTGAGAATGACACGAAAATGTTGTATATTCCAGTTGTCAGCAAATTACCTTATAACAAGCATAAGACTGCTTGGCATTGACGCTAAGGCCGCTACAACTCTATCAAATCTCTCCTTAGCTTGCTGCTGCATGTATTCGTCCGCTGTCATACTTGATGCTTTGACACCACCGATTCTAGGGATAGTTATTGGTGCCTGAGTTATCATTTCAGCCAAGGTGATATAATCTATGAACGTGTAACCATGCATATTATATTTTTACGATAACCCGTGTCTTTCAATATATATATAGAGCATGCAAATAAAAAAACAAAATGCATGCTCTCTGTCTGGCGGCCAGACACCGAAATGCTAAATATACGAGTGAGGCTCACCTGTTACATTTAATTCTTGAGCATATTTTTTCATCTCAGAATAATTTCTTAGGACAATAGCCTCCCAAAAATTGCACAAACTATGTCGTATATTTTCTGGCAAGATTTGGTATAATCCATGATCAAGCAAAACCAATTGTGCCTTGCCATTTTTGTCTTTTCTGACGAGAACTAATAAATTCAAAAATCAAATTAACGCTGTTATTTCAGAATTTATGCAGAGTCTAAAAGTCTCATCTCACCATTGCCTGGATGTGGATCAGCATGAACGAATCCTGTATGAAAAATTTGTTTGGACATAACAGCGAATAATTTTTTATCAATGTCAACAAAATCAAAACGGTGTTGCTTTAAACTGTTCGTGTCATTTATTTTACAACCATCTATCCATTCAGTAGTTAGGATTCTCTGAAAACATTATTATTACATTTTTCAATCTTCACAAATTGAGAAATATGGACGAATTAGAAAACATATTTACCTTGGTACTGTAGTCCCAGTAAACTTTAGGCACATACACTTCTTTGAAGGATTTCAGGTCTCTTGCACATCTCTCCGAATTTTTTCCTTCCAGAATGAAATCCAATTCTTGTGCTAATGTGCCTTTCAATTCCTACATTTATGATTAGGTACTCGTCAACAAAAATACATAGATTCTGTGCTTAGAGCACTGAGCATATCAATGAAGTATCGAGAGAATTCCAATTAAATGAAATGGATTTATGATCAACTCACCTCCAAGATCCAGTGAAGATCAAACTTTGGATGCATGACTGAGATGATCTTTAATAGAAATTCAATAGTTCTGACATCAGACGTGAAACGATCTTGCAGGTCTATGTACTGGACTTTCACAGCCACTTTTTCACCAGTCTTTGTGACTCCCTTGTATACCTGCAGGTTTTATCTGATGAAAATGTTAATCTTCAAATATAGATACTAGAGCAGGTTATAATCTAGGTTATTATTTTGTTTCCAGAATAACGCTTTACTAATTTAATCTTAATTTCTTCAAATCCTAAAATAATATTTGTACATACCTGCGCTAAACTTGCAGCAGCTATAGGAGTTTCCTCGAATTCCTTGAACATATCTTTAGGCTTCATTCCAAAGTCCTGAATAAATACACAGTCGAGTTCATCGACGCCTCTTGTCAAGCATTTATCCTTAGAAAAAAGTTCCGTTAATCATGCGCTTTATAATTGGCAAACTAAGTGAGGATAGAATCGATTTCATACTTGTAATCTAGCGAGTGTTTGCACATATTCCTTTGGCAAAATATGATTCAGAGCACCTAATCCTTGTCCTAACTTTATATATAAACCTCCATTACGAAGACACCCGTCAACGATACGTTCAGCTGATCTCAAGTGAATTTTTTCACTGTCATCGCCAAGTCGAGGTGATAACCAGTAATCTGCCGAAATAGTCAATCCAATAGTAAGCGATCGGGAAAATCTGATTGAACTTCCAACTATTGACCTCAGGTTGTGCTTATCATTGGTACCAAGAAGAGCATAGCTGGTAGAGACTAATGCTGTTCCTGGGAAATATTACACCACGTTGAAACAGGTTTGACGAATTAAACCGACTCGAACAAAGTTGTCAACCAACAAAGCGACATGCTAAATCATTTTACTGACCAACTGTGATAATTTGGTAGGTCTTTGACGACTTGAACAGTGTCACCGCCTGCTGCCATCCTCTCCGTGACATCTGCGCCACAAAATAAAAATTTTCTTACAAAAAATTGTACGATTCAAGTAAGGGACGTTCAACATAGGGGGCATTGCTGAAACAGAATGGAATCAGAATTTTCCGCTGATAGATAAAGTTTATTCACATTTTGTCTCATATTATTGGTATACGATGTTGTGACATTTGTATATCTGTTATGCACATTTGAAGACAAAAACAACAATTATCATGTACAGAACGTTCGTGAAACACAAATTGTCTCGAGCAAATCCGCAACTTTGTTGTATTCTTTCGATTATTGTTTTGCAAACTTAAATGATAATTCAAGTGTCTTATTGAATGCTAATACTCATCGACTATTGTTGTCAAATTACAACGCAATATCACGGTACTTTCCTTCAATTATTGTAAAACATAACAAGTAAGCCGCACGATGCACCAAGAAGATGTAGAAAATTATGTTGAAAATTCATAGCAATTTGGCAATGGCAGGTAACGAAATGGTCTAATTTTGGGCTTCAGTTGAAAACAGATAGACTAGTCTTTCAGGATGAACTAACATAATACTCGTTTGTATACCGTAGAAGAAAAAAATAACAGTAAGAGTAATATTGTTACATTTGACGTCAGAGACATTAAATAATAAAAGTGCAGATTTACTAAATGAAAAATTTCAGACACAGGCCTTAATTTTCTTTCCTGTATTCAAAGCCAAGCCCACTTTTTATTGCAATTGTGTTCAATAAGGTGGTATCGTCATCACCGATGTTACGGGGACGTTTGTCGAAGGTGCAACAAAGACAAAGGGAGGGTATGGTCGCCATGGTAACGAAACGGTATGGCGTGAACAACCGCAGCTGAGCGTCCGTCCAAGCCGAGACACTGATTCCAGTCAGCTGTTTGCTGGCAGCACGAAGGGTCGGTCGCTTGGCACAACACAACACGTCACTAATTCACAATCGCTCGCAATAAATTGTACGAATTTGAAGACGATAGCGGATATTTGCGAAATATTTGCATCAAAGATTGTGTAAATTGAATATTAGTGACATTTGTGGTGTGAAGTGTAAAAGTAATAACGAACGATTCTATTGAACCATTTTATTATTTAATCGAATAGTAATCGCGGAAATATACAACGTTATAATTTATTTTGTGTGAGTGAAGAAAGCGAGCAATCAGCTGACTCCAAGGTTCCTTCTGCTTCAGCATTTCTCCATCTACTGCCTTCGTTACAGGTAACTTTCTTCCACCCAACGATCGCGTTGTTATGTTGTATAGAAATTTTTGACTCTCGTTAAAGACGATCGGAAATAGATTTCTCTTCCGCCTCGAAACTGTTTCTATGTACTATTCAACGTAACTGCAATGTGACGCTACTGATGCTATAAACAGCTTCGATTTTCGGATCGCTTATTTCCTGGAAATTGATGTAACGAACAACTGGCAAAGCTCGTGAGCGTTACATTTGTGAATCAGATCATCGATTCTGCGAACGTGAAAATGTATTTTCCCCTTATATTTCGTCAAACAAAAGAAGACCCTGTCCCTCGTTTCTTTGTTTAGCGGCCGAAAACCTTCGTGTATTTTCGTGCATTTTCGTGCGCGTGTATGCGTACATTATGATACAGTGAGGTTTAGCCATTCTTAACACCCGGAATTCTTTGCGTGAGTATACCTGGCTGGCAATGACGACCGCATAGACAAGAGCAACGAAATGGTGGCACCATTACCGCTTGCCCTTTATGCTAGTCTTTGATCAACGTACGATATACGTTTGTCCCTGGTGTCTTCTTTCGCATTAGATGACCTCATGGGCGATGCCATTAACGTGAGAAAAAGAAATTGTAGATTATTGTCGTTGCTTCTCGTTGATGAGATTGGTATTATAATCTAATATGAAAAATATAGAACGCATACAAATTCACACTACCGCGGACTGATTTGCTTTATGTTCGTCGATGTTACGATTGTTTCTTTGCGAATCAAATAGCAGGTTTCAGAAGAAAATGCGAACGATTATAATGAGAGTTGCGACCAAATGCTCGGCTTGACGGCTGATGTCAGTCCAACGGAGTCTTTGTTTCTGGGCAGTTAAAACTGCCCGTGACCGTAGCAAGAAAGGAAAATGTTTTATGTACTAGCAACTCGGGAAAGGGACGCCAGGACCACGCTAGGAGCAAGAAGCACGATAACACGAGCAAGAGCGAGCGTCAGAGACAGGAGAAAGAGAGAGAGAGAGAGAGAGAGAGAGAGAGAGAGAGAGAGAGAGAGAGAGAGAGAGAGAGAGAGAGAGAGAGAGAGAGAGAGAGAGAGAGAGACGGGGAGAGAGAGAGCGAGAGAAAGAGAGAATAAGGAGAGAAAGAGAGGTCGGAGGAGCAATTGGTACGAGTACTTAAACGAAGCGTATCTCCTTGACAACCAACATTTTTTCCTCTATTCATCGCGCGATGCCGTGCATTTTACCGACTTAGATTTGTCACGCTGAAGAAGTTCTAACGTAAAGATCAAAATGTCGACTTTCCGTTCCATGATAAATGTTTCGACATGTTTCGTTGGAGCGCGCCGAAGATATTACGAAATTTCGATTTGGAGAGGAGTTGTAACGCGAACGCTGATAGTTTTGAAATGACCACACTGGTACATCGGCGAGGAAGCCGTCGCGAATACATACCTCTCGAAACGCCTACTATGCCCATATACATCGAACCTTACGCAATATTACAACGTTTAACCAAACAACAAGAGAAGAAGGTCAAAACGGTCGTAACGGCGATCCACGTGAAAGTATGATACAAGATGGACGAACCATTTGAGATTTATTCGATGATTCCTTGGACCGTTCGCCTATAAAGCGTCGTGCATTCTTGCAACTCAAGAGGTGTTCAGCGATGTGAAAAAGGATACGAACCTCGGCCCGATCTCTTGGACGCTACACGACCAAGAAACTTGTCAGCTGACGCAAGCGCTCAGCTGGGAGCAGCGCCGTCTCTAGTTTACAGATATGAGAGGGACAACGAAGGGCTCTCAGAGTTTTTCTCACAACGGAAAATTTTTAAATAACAAAAGTAGAAATAATACGTACGGAGTAGACATGTGTAGAAAAACAAAAACACGAACTGTATATTAGCAATTTCGCAGTAGAAGATTATTACTGCTTTTTAATCGCTCACCATTCCCGTCAGACAATGCAAGTTGGACGTTACACAGCGGTGGACTTTTATCCACTCTCGATTGGTGAAACGCTCGGAGAATAATATTTTACACTTCCCGATTCTCGTGGTGTCTGTTCCCACTGCTAACAATCCGATAAATAAGCGAGTTGCATTCGCAGCGCGTGACTTGAATTATTACAACGGTTGTAGGTGCTCGATAGGTTTGTTATCCGTGGTAACATTGACGGGAAAGATCGGCCATCTTTCAAGTTCAAAATACCAACCAAACACGATTCTCAATTCAGGTTCGGAATAAACGATTACGAGTTTTTTTCTTCCGCAGTCGGATATATTCAACGTCGGCGGTCGTATATTCATGCAATCGCCACTAAAAACCGTGCCAATCCCAGTCACGGTTGCATACGATGTTGGCGATGATCTCATCACATCTTTCGTTCTAGATGTATAGTGGTCTCGCGACTCGCTATAGTTATAACTATTTGACCCACGTCATGCATAGTTCGCGTGTCGTGGAATTGACAATAGCCGAATGGAGTTTCATTTCATTTTTACTCCTCGGCGATAATGATCGTTGTAATAAAATATGATGTCCGTCAGGAATTCAATATCGAGGTCATTACAATATTCTACCTATTAACACCGAATTGAATCCGGAATGACGAAGTATCGAACAAACATCATAAAACCGTGGCTCGCCTCTGAGCTATCGCTATTATGTACTACCCTAACCAAATGGGTGTGTGTACTTTGCAAAATACTCCTGCGTGATTCTGCGGATCTTTTCGTATCGCGATGGTACTGTACGACCGACGCTTGCGTGAGCAAAAAGTGAGAAAATAGACCTTGGAGCTCGCAACAGGCGGTGCATGATTGCTATTCGTTATAAAAAGTTGATATGAAACGTATATGCCTAGACAAGCATAAGATATAATTTTTTCACCGGAATGTGACCCGAAGCAAGCTTGATTTTTAAATACAATTAAGCGTAGAGTAAGCTGGTGGTTGTGTGGTAATAGCGAATTAAAATGCATCATCATAATCACTTCCATCAGAGTGCATGGCGATGAGGTAAGCGTTAATCTACGCAGCATTGGTGGGTGGTAGAGCCGGTACGAAGTCAAGGTTAGCAGTAACTTTATACGCATACCGTCTCAAGGATTTTAATAAATGTCAAACTGCAATCCGTCGTGTGTCGTAGCATGTATGACGTATATTTCTCAAATTTGAAACGTGACCGTAGCAAAACTGGTAGGAACAACATATTGTTCGAACTATCAAAATGTTATGACCGCTATATGTACTTACTTATAATACCTGCACCGTTTGTTTTCGATAAAATACAACGCCGAGGCGTTCAAGCGCGACGCATACCGTTGCATTTCATCCGTACAACAGTCGTATCTGGTGTTTGTACAGTTTTAAAAATTATTGAAAATTTTCCATGCCGTCGGTCTCGCGTAGACAACGCTCGAGACGTAGTCCAGGCGGAGTCAGTGCTGTTATCCGAAGGTAAAATTATCGAGTTATCAACGCACCACCGCATCCCATTCGTATACATCAGACCCGGCCCAACACACCTGTTCGCATTGGTAGATGCGTACTTATTGTGTTGGTGTAGGAACACTGCGCTCTGAGATGCTAGAGTGAATATCACGACCATCGCGAACTCGAAGCCACCTCGAACAATGCTAACCGGGGTAAGTTGAATTTTGGGTCGGCTGGATCCTCGAAACAGGTTTGTACGGATCACCGTGAGTGGAAAAAAAACGACAGCAAAAAACGAGCATATTCAAAAGTTGATGGGTCAACGCGCTTTTCCTTGAATCTGTCGCTCTTTTTTCCACGACGTCGATGATCTTCGCATACGACGACTCGGAGATGATGTATGCACCTCCCGCCGTTCGATGACCAGCACTAACGAGCGTGTTCAATTTGAATTTGTTCACATACCACCAAGAACTGTCGCGTCTCGTATCCGTCGCTAGATGAGACGAAGTTATGTATTCTCGGAGGCTCGAAAACCGCCGGGTTCAGGTTCTGTCCATTCGAGCGCGTTTGTACCTGTCGAGGCCTGTACGAACCCGTTTCCACCTATTGTTACTGACGTTCAACTCAGTTCATTTGTGTACCCCGCAAAAACTCGGAAAAATGTTCGACTTCAACGGTAGCAGGTATACGCTTTGTTTATTTTTAGTCATCGGAGTTCTGCTCTTGGTTATTCCTCGGCAGTTTCATCCGCTGCACTGTAATTTTTGTACTTTTTCTGTATTTTTTGAACCTAACTCTACGAAACTCCGTTGGATTTATCTCGCATACCTATGAAGCAGAGTAGAAACGTTTTGCTGTACCCTTGAACCGTTTGATAACTCGACTCTACGTACTATTCCACATGTACAGATAATTATACATATCGTACACGCGCTACGATATTTAATGACTAGCTTAAAGACACGGGCAATCATTTTTACCCTCACTTTCGTACATATCTGCCGTTGAAAATCACGGGCTTCTGCTTAAAAAGTCGATGAAATATAGCGAAAGTATAGAGGATATTACTTTAAATTCTTTGTCGCTTGAATGCCTATTACTTATCACTACAGAACGGCCGATTTTAAATTCTTAGTAAATCTTCCTTCTATTTGCATACCGACAAAGTCTTTTCTTCAAGATAAGTAACACCAGTTCAAACGAGAGAACGAAGTTAAACAATATTTCTCGTCACCGCTCTTTTTGCTTATCTTCAACCATAACGGTTCCCTTTCCAACATCTACCCCTGATGCCCGTTGCAGTTGGTTATAATACTAAAAACGAACTTTTCCGTGGACAAAAAATGATGTTAATTTTTTAAGACGCGTATTCGTCTCTGGCGCGTCGATTCGCAAAAAACAATATCAGTTCTGTACAAATATTGATGGATCAATATACGCCACACGAAAAAAGCCGTCACCCGTAGACGTTCAGCAAAAAATTGCGAGGTTTATTTAGGAAAATGACATCAGTATAAACACTAGTCATAATTACGAGTTTATCGTAAGACAACTAATCTTGTCTGTTCGAAGTCCGGAAAACATAAAATGCGGTACGATTATTATGATGACGGTATGCATTTTTATTATACTTAGTCATTCCGGAAAAACTCATCGGAGGCAAAAAATAACATGAAACAGTTTGCATATTTCCCCCGAAAATGGTCGTTCTTTTCAATCGCTGTCTGTAATGAAACGGGAGAATTTGACGTTTTTTTTTTACCATTTCCGAATTATCTAGTGTCTATCATTTTTTTCGTCACTCTCTACGCATTCGATAGATAGTTTTACCGGTTTGAACCATCCACGCCGTTACAACAACTCCCATGGGTACAAATTTCAGGCACGTCTTTCGACAACCGTTCATTGTTCAATTATTTTACCACGAATACGCGCCCACCTTCTCGTGGTCACCGGTCGTAACAACGACAACCACAAGAAACTATTGAACGTCTTATTTATGAATTAGTCGTTACGCTGTTTCACTTAGCCGCGATAAATTTTACGTTGCGCGGTAACCAGAGAAGAAAAGTGAAACCGAGTGCAAGGGAAATCGTACAACGAAACGATGCGCTATTATGGTGAAACGCGGAGAATAATTTTAAGGCGAAAATTTATCGTGCATCTCGTAGCCATAAATTCCCATTAATTAGCGCAGCTGTTGACGAGTGCTGCTTGACGAAACAGTAAAATGCGCGCACGTCAACCTGTTTTTTATTTCGATTAACCATCGATATTTATGGTAATTGTTGGCTGGAATGACGCGAGGTCCCGACCGAGAAAAGTGAAGAACGACAAAAACGCGGATCGTCAGGCATATCCAGATAATTAAAGGCTACCTTATCCGTTCTTAATCAATGTTCTTTACCGATTTCTTCTCTGTCGGCCAACCTGCGACAATAGATTACTTCCCTTTCCGTTCCCTCGGGATTCACGCGGGTGAACGTTACCGTAACAAAAACGGGAATCGCCAAGGCCAATCGACCACTTCGAGGAAATTCAATACCTACGTGCGAAGTCAAATTTGTAAGTCCTCGTCTTTGTCAACCAATTTCACAACGAGACGTTTCTTCATACCTCGAAAAATTTGGCTTGCGCGTATAATTTTCTCTGTGGTCTATCTACTCGAAATTTATACGTTTCACCGTACAACGATTAAATTGCGTTGATTGAATAAATTGCGACCAATTAATCCGAAATCGAAATACCAAGTGACTTCGATATTTTTACAATAAATTAGACATTTTTCGAACCCTTACAGATCTTAAGACGTAATATTTTTCAAGCATTTTTTATACTTTTTTAAAACATTTTTCACTTTTTCTAAAATATAAGCTTGAAAATAAAATTCGTCGACATTGATGTCGATTTAATTTTTCATTCGGTCGTAAAATAAGAAGCGAAGTGCCTTGATTCGCAGAGCGAATCCCATGTTCCCGCAGCCGAACGACGCCCGAAGAAGGTACCTCTGCTCCGCGGACCCTTTCCCTTTGTGTCGGTACGTACGGGATCCCGCGCCTATCTGCAGTACCGGGATCGATGCCCTCTGTCTGTCCTCCGAAGACGCGGATAAAACGGAGAACAACAGTGAAATGTAGTAGTACAGAATCTGAGAATAATCTTCAACATTCTCCTATATTCGATCGCCGTTTTATTTAAATTTTTCCCCCATACTATTTTCTCAATTTATTTGTTGCGTATTCGAGCCCACTCAGCCGACCGCCTGCGTTTCAGCTTCGAACTAAGCTGAATCCTTGTTAAATTTAGCAGGGTAAAGTTGCGGGAATGGCGCGTTACGTAAAAATATTTCGTGTTGTTGACGTTTGTTGTCGACGGACGACGAGATACGTGGGCGTCGACGTCAACGTAGTTTTCGCCTTTGCACCTGAACTTCTTCTAAAAATACGGTTAATCTCGCGGTCCGAGGTCGAATAATGATATCGCGACAGCGGTGGACCAACAGATGTAAATCCGTATACACGTATTATATTATATTATATTCACGCGAAAGACGGAATATAAATATGATTATCAGTTGGTCCGTCCCAAGTTACGCAGGTTGTTATACAATCTTTCCACAAACGCCGGCGTAGAATCTGAGAATTTCTTCATCTGTCGACGAAATTTATATTGACAGTTTATAGAAGCTCATATGGGTATTTTTGTTAAAATGAATTCGAGACAACGATGTGAATTTCGCAAAATAGGTGGAATCTCTTTGTTATTGATGAATATTTATTGCAGTATAAAATAATCAAGACAGGTATTTTTAAATGCTTCGAAAAATATGTATTTATATATTGAGTAATAGAGATAAAAAGAGTAAAATTAGCAAGCTGTGAGTTACAAAGAATCCGCTCGACAACTGGTCTCCTTGAAGTTTGTTAGGCGACCAAGGTGAAGACGCATCGCAGATGCGTTGGCCGGAAAAACTTCCCTCTAAGTTTATTGTTCAAACTATCTATAAAACGGCGAAAAAATGTTTCCTCCTAATTAGGAATACATACGTGACCAAAGAAATAGCTATCATCGGCTTAAAAAAGCGCAGAAGACACCCCGAGTTACCTACAATAAAGAACATCTTCGCGGCGAAATACATATGTTGCTAAATTATGTACTGTATTATTATTCCTAGATCATAACGGTCACGATTGTGAGAAAAATGACATTCAAGATATACCGAAGCTAAAACTCTTATATTTAAGCTAAGATTAACAGTTATTAATTCACTATGTTCGACGGTTTCAATATTTTGCATCTCGAAAACTCATGAACTCATCATTTTTGTAAAATATAAGGAATATTATTGATCTCTAGATCTCATCACGGCTATGTAAGGTAGCAGATTTGCATAAAATTGTAGGCAAATTAAAATGGTAAACGTTACAATATAAAATAAAGTATTCTGCTGTCTCTCAAGCTAGAAGAAATAATTCAAAAAAATTCAAACTTCACCAGAAAGAGTTTTTGGATGGCTACTTGAAAATATCAAAAAATGAAGGAAATCGAAAAATCAAATTATGCAAACCATCTGATTTGGTGTGATATATATATATATATATATATATATATATATATATATATATATATATATATATATATCACACACACACATATATATCACACACACACATATATATATATATATATATATATATATATATATATATATATATATATATATATATATATACACGTGCGCGTGTGTGTGTAAATGGACAATTCGTCTGACAAAACTGAGGGAAGGAAAAATAACAGGTATGTGAGGGTAGCGTTGTACTACCTTTAAAGACGAGCGACGAAGAATCGTGAGATTACTGCAATTAAGATCTTGGAATTACTGCGCATTGCGATTAATTGCGCCACTTGAAAAATGGTTACGTTCGTTCTATTTATAACGATGACATAAATCCGACGAATCGGTAATGTGCTATATCGCAGGAAAGTTTTTATCGGAGAATCGATACATCGAAATCGCTTCGATGCGACATCCATATTGCTTTGACGATTCAGCTTGTTACTTCAAGAAAATGGGTTTGTTTCGCGATTACCATTATTTAATCACGTAGCGAATTCATTCGGCCAACGACAGTGGCAGAGATAATGATCGTTACTCGGGAAATAATGTAGTTATCTACAACGAGCCAACGGTAGAGCGGTTAAATTGTTGAAATGCAACTCGACTAATTCACTGCAACGATTTGATGCCTGGCCGAACTGATAGTCGAAACGGGACCCGAATCTCGATATTAGAATTGTGATCCTTGCCGCACAACCGTGCATTGTCGTTTTTGTTTTCTCTCATCTAATTCAGACTGCGAATCACATTCATGCACGGACGACGTAGCCTACAATGAATGTATCTTTTTTCTTCTTTCTTTTTCTTCTCAACTCCCAGTTTTCGAGATTTTTTTCGGTCCGATCAGAATGCGAACAACAAAAACCATATTTACTGACAAATTCGACAGAATTTGATACCGACGAGCGGAGATATGTAAATCATATTCGCTATTTAATTGGCGTAAGGGGAGACTGGGGCGGAACGGCCCGCCTAACGTTTGCAGCAAATTTTTGAGGTCTCAATGATGAAAAAAGAATTTATGAAAATTAGGAACCGTTTATTCGAACATTTTTGTAATAAAATATGCAAAAAAAGGGGTGTACTTCGGAATAGCGCATACCTCCGAATAATTTAAAGTTTCGTATACACGTGTATTTCAACGCGATGAGAACGAATATGATAGGCAAAATACCCGCAAATTGCATTTTCAAGGTCAAATCTGGAAAAAATGATTTCTTAAAAGGTTTTTCACGTTTATTGTGATAAATATTCATTCTAGAGGAAAATAGTTGCAACAAAAGTTGTAGGCCATAAAAATATTGCCATGTTTTGTTCAATACAATTTTTATGTAGAGCCAGTCGTTTGTGAGAAAAATGCGATAATGCTCCAAGATGTGTATATGTCGTCGGCAATAAGAATTTCGGGCATTTGTCGAAAATGCTCGTGTGGGTTGGGTTGGGTTGGGTTTAATATCGAAACTAATGGAGTTTAGCAGAATATACCTATTTCGGAGCATTATCGCTTTTTTCTCACAAACGACTGGCTCTAACTAAAAATCGTATGAAACAAAAAATATCAATATTTTTATGGCCTACAACTTTTGTTGAAACTATTTTTCGCTAGAATCGATATTTATCACAATAAACGTGAAAAACTTTTTTCAAGATTAATTTTTCTTGCTATCTTTGACCTTGAAAATAAAATTTGCGGGTATTTTACCTATCATATTCGTTCTCAGCGCGTTGAAATACATCTGTATACGAAACTACAGATTAATCGGACGGATGGGCTATTCGGAAGTTTATCCAAAGATAGCATAAAATAATATATTTTGTTTGCTGATTTAGATGAATTGAAAAAAATATGACAAAGTTACCTTATTTCGAACCCGTCCGGAAAGTTATAACGAAACAGCGAATTCGCTCACTTTTATGCGTAGACAACGTAACTGGCGCGCGACAACAGTTGCAACGCTACTCAACAATAACAAACATTCTTTTGATAAACAGTGGTCAGTCTTAGTGCATTCTGACGTCTCTGGACGAGATTAGACCATCGAGCCCGTTCTGCCCCGGTAGTCCATTCCGCCCCGATCTCCCTACGTCGCGTCTGCATATCGTCTTACAAAGTCCAAGCTTCGGTAGGATTTTTTTAAAGTTCAAAATTCAGAGTTTAGGGTCGACGGTCAAGCAAATTTTCCACTGCACAGCATTTTGATGCATACGTAAGTTGTTCCGTTGGATTGTTAACTGGATTATTCCCGACTTCGACGATTTTTTTACTCCGTCGTATTTCATTGCGCATTGTCAGCTCGATGTAATCGATACACGGTATATACGTATTGACCTAGGTTCTATCGCGTTCTATCCGCGGTGATTGACGATTGTCAGGCGATGCGTAAAGCATAACGGTCGAAGCTGTTGGTCACCGTCGTATAAGTATTCATTCGCCATGGTGAATAGTAGTGCCAGTCGATTCGAAGATATCTCTATAATTTCATTAAATTTATTAAATATATGTATTTTTCCAGAGCGTTAATCTAATTAGTAGATTTCGCGAAAAAGTGTTCTCACGGGAAAAAACACGAGTTCAACGAACCGGAATCGTAGCCGACGATCAAATGGGAAACGAACATTCCAGGTGACAATAATTTACAGCTGACTTCAAGGCTCTTCGTTCGAATTAACAGCAATCAAGGATTGCATCAGTATACGCAATTCGAAACCAAAGTGACTCGCCGATCGGCAACCGCTTCGCGAGCCGGTTGCAAAAGCTTAACGATGTGAATCGACGCTGCCTTGAAGATTAATTCGGATCGGAAGCCGTACGGGATTAGGTGGCACACTTTATATGGATTAATACCGTTTCCTGGCGTAATCTTCGAACGATTGCCATTGGAATGAGAGAGAAATAAGAAAATAATTAAAATCACTTTAATGGACCACTGGATCCAGTATTCTCACTCGCAATAATTTTCCTGCGTATTTCGTAAGGCTACACATTTTGTGCTCATTTAGAATAAACGATAATCAACGATTGATAAGTACATTTCAAGCTTCCAGTCTATCGAGTTAAGCTGATTTATAATAATGCGAAAAATTCAAGAACAATAAGCACCTTGATGTATGAATGTAGCTTCATCAAATGACATTGCCAGGAAAATAATTACAAATTACTTCGCGTTCTTTCTTCTTCTTTTTTTGCAAACACATTTGTTTAATTTTCAGGAGAATCACCATGAAACATATTCCAGATCAACGTAATATGCGTTGGCATCGATCATGGACTCGTGCCTCGCGATAAACCGTTCGCAAAATTACGAAACCACAACTTATAGTATCAAAAGCGTTACATAAATATTCGAATCGGTGAAACCGAACATTTACATGTAAATTGACCCTTATTTGACGCTTACGGTTTGATCCTGAGTTAACTTTGGGTTGAAAAATTTCAAAGCTCACGCATGTCATGCCAGCAGAGCCATGTTGAAATATTGAATCGCGGATAGCATCAAAATAAGGTGCTCTTTAGGTGCTAATTAGGTGCTAAATTCAAAAATTAGGAGCACGATTTCTTCTAGGAGAAAAATTCTACTTTGTGTGTGCTGCTCACTTGACGACCAGCTAGCAGTGCACTGCTAGAAAAACAACTAAGGAGTCGTTTCTTATGAATGCGGGCCTTATGAAAGGCCCCTTTCCAAATTTTGGTGCTCGATTTTTTTCATGCAAAAATTCATTTCAAGTTTCTTTTCCTTCGACATTTCGACGAACCCCATATATGTATATATGGAAGCGAGAACGTATGAAATTGGCATGAAAAAACAATCGTGTTTATAATTAGAATTATTACGTTCTCGCGATACATGATATCCTCGCCTCGTCGGGAATTAGGCTGAACTTCGCATCGAATGCTTTTTCCGATAGTAATATATATCGAGCAATTAACGAATGGACGAAGAATTCATTTCTCGTGTATCGGTCACGCGTAAAACGTCGACTGTGATAACGCGAGCGTTTCCAAGATAAAACGAAACTGACGAAACGCAGATGGCTCGCAGCCCGAAGTTTCACAACTATTGTTTCTGTGCGATATCGTTTCGTGGAATTTTCTATCACGACGTTCTGCCTATTGTGCGACGTATTTTTCAACGTGAAACAAATCGTGCAGAAAATTCTCCGAACACCTACGAGGAAAACTTTCCGATCCATTCGGACTTTCGTCGTAACGGCGCCACTGTTTAACGCAGTATTTTGAGTGGTATCTTGCGCCGTGTTGTGAGAGAGAAAATGATTTACGATTTACGCGACGAATAAACATCGCGCGCATGGAATAATTTCCGGATCTAGAAGGACCGTCGTCGGGAAACTATTAACTGTCAGGTAGGTCCAACCGAATCGATTCGTTCACTTGAAAATATAAATTGTCCTCGCGACAGGAAGCGACACCCTTCCTCGTCCTATGCGAATTCCATAGCAGATCGCCAAGGTCATCTTCCCCGTAAATTATCGCCGACGTTTCATTATTTCAACAATTTTTTTTCCATTCGGAATACTCAGAGTCACGAAGTGCTTTTGCGCGTGATACGAGAGGAAATCGGTCGCGAATAGTAAATAATCGGCATACGACACGCGAATGTCGCTTCGCCAAGGTAATCGTTGAATTTCATCGTCAGAATGAATTTCGAATACAAAAGAATAGTTTTCGCCGATCATTCCGAAGGAAATTTAGAGAATGCAGAAACGACGTTTTAAGAAGGATGCAATTAGCACGTGACGCGTATTGTACACATCTCTTTGTTCGATCTCGCTGACCGGTTTGTGACATTTCGAACTTTTGTCTCAACAACGCAATCGCGGAACGACGCGGAGATAGGCGAGACTTATTTCGCAACGTTTTGCCACGTCCGGAGTGCGTGCGAATTATTTTCGGATGTTTTGTAAATTTATCATTAGAGCTGGGCGCCCATCGATATTCCTGACGCCAAATATATCTAACTCGTTGCGTAAATAAAAATCTTATAAATACTCGACGCAGGTAACAGTGAAGCGTCGTCGAGAGAAAAAGTCGCAGTATCGTTTCAGTGACATATTTTCTAACATTTTATTTGTTTTCATGACAGCGAACAGCCGCTTAAAAAATAACAAGTGCCACGAAGCGCGCTGAATTCGCGATCTCTAACGATCGACGGATAGAAATTGCGTTTCGTAATACTACCTACAGTCATAAATATCATTTGCATTTTCTTTCATCACACGATTTGAACGATTTTGTACATTGCTTTTATCGAATCCTGTCGCGAAGTCTCCTCGGAGGGGGAAAAGTTCAGAAAACATATTAAACATCTCAGTCGTGATGGATTTTTTCATGAAATATTACCTCCGCGGAAAAGCTTATCAAAAGTATTTACAACGTAGTTCCAATCTCTTTCTTTTCTACTTTTAAGCGTATTCCATTCCATCCACTCATTATTATTCGCCGGATATTTGCATATCGCTGAATTCTCACCATGCACCAAAGTTTTATCATCGTTGTTTGAAATCCAATTATTTCATTCTGTTCTGTTCGTTTTTCGAAAATTCGCAATATTCCTACGAAATACTTACTACAAAATGAGATCTGAAGTTGAACCGCTGATGTAGAGCCGATCAAAGTACCTTGACCACTCTCGTAGTGTTCGAAAATTCAGGTTCCTGAGAAACAAGGAAAAGATTTCCGTATTTCGTCATTTTCAACGATATGTTAGGTTTGGATGAGGTACACAGTATTATAAGAATTTTTATAACTATAAAATCTTTCAAGCAGCATCGTCAAACTCTTGCGAACTCTGTGCAACGGAAAGCCGCGTTATTGAACAATAACTTCACTGCCACGTGACCGATATCGAGGTACCAGAGGCCGTTACGTGTATTGCAACGGAACACTGTGTTAGTAATCACGTTAAACATGGCCTCTCACGTACGAAAAATAATTTCATCTGCGAGACTGTCCGTTACCGATACGCGGCGTAATATCGAAAACAAAGCACGAGCGAAGGGTAAACGGATGAACCGCATAGCAATTGACGTGCAAGTAGCCAAACTGTCAGATCGGTGAATATACCGTAATAGAATTTATTATAGCCGGAGATCTAGCTTCGATTCAAGGATGGAAGAACAATAAGAATAAAGCATGTAAAGGGCGCTGAAAAGGATCCACGGGTATAGCGTAACGCATGAATTCGTTCGATGAGTAACCTTTCATTCATCAAAATTGAATACCAATCTGCCGATTACGCGATCAATGCCAAACTTCTATAAAGTCTTACAGAAATATTCGTACGACCGAGCAGACATAACAATTGATAGACGAAATATTTCCCAAGAGAATGCGCATAGAGTACAGTTTTAAATAATCTCTTCGATCTTCATTTTTTTCGGTATCAAATTCAATCGAATGCAAAAAAAAATCTAACAGTTGCATTTGTATGCAATTATACAATGCACAGATTCCAAGGTTGCGTATTTTGTCGTTAACGTTCCAAGAACTAGCTACTCGATTTCTGTATCGTAGTTGGAATAATGTGACACGCACGTGCAACAGTATAAATATCAGCTGAATGCGACCATTCTCAAGGAATTCCATCACGTTTTTGCGAAATGTGGTAAAAACCTCAACTTAGAATAACGTTTCACCTGATTCTTTTCATTTCGTGATCTGTGACTTACCGTGTGGCATTGCAATTTATTTCGTTGGTGACAGTAGTACAGGGTACGAGGAAAAAGTGTCTGTGCGCCGAGTGCGAGGTGTGAGACCACGAATCATCCGACGTCGGCTTTGTTCACGGAGATGAAGCATTAAACTTCTTACCAGAGAAAGTATCAAAAAACGATGCGATGATGAAGAAACAGGGGAACATAGAAAAATGTACGATCAAAATATCGATTGATAAAGCATAACGCAGACGAGTCACTTGCTGTAATATCTATGTATGTATGCGTGTGGAAGACAAAAATAATTCTTTCCTCGTAATAAAGTCACGCTGGCTAATCGTGTGCCCGTTGCCGTTATCGAATATTTATCAACTATAGCGCGTTTACGGAGAGAACATTACGACACTTTTCGCAGTCAACAAAGATATAATTCGTGGTTGCGCCCGAAGAAATCAAGTTCAAGAAGAATAATCGGAGACTGCATTGCAGTCTGCTGATTTACCGCATACATGTATCGTATACCCAATTATTTCCGAAAACAAAGAGCCGAAAATCACGTAATACACATTTTTACGGAATAGAAATGGTACAGCGACATTGTACACCTGTCACGCGCACGGAATCAATCATTTTGCATCGTAATGCTGCTTATACTTCCCAGAGATCACAGATGCACGGAATCAGATATCGTCCGAAATTGCATGAATTCTCTTCCCGATTATATTTCTTTTAATATTTTTTCTATCATACTTATTTACAATCCCACTCTACCGACACTCTATGAACCATTGCAACCCGAGTCGAAATTAAAGATGTGATTTGAGCCGCAAGGCCTCATTTCATCTGTTGTCAGGATTGCGTTGAAATGGGAAATCGTATTTTCAATCTCATCGATCTAAAAATGGACCTTTGAGATCGAAATCATTACTTTGAATCTGCATTTTAGGCCTAACAGACTTTCTCGCGTAGTGAAGTAGGCTCGTTTAGTATTATAGAATCGTGATTTAATTATCAGCCTAAACTTGGTAAAAGCGGAAAAAAATACCATTTGTAGGCTCAAATTACGATTCTGGTATACGCGTCACCGTAGTATAAAATATCTGAAATCGTAATTTCAACCTAAATGCCATCGAGTAGGTTGTTTAGGCTCAAAGTATATCGTTAATTTTGTCTCTGGATGTCCTATAAGTACGCGGGTTCAGAAAATGCAGCGTACGAAGAAACTATTTGTTGATTCATTTGGCTTGGATCCTGGCAGAGTCGTTGTAGTCGTAGGGCTTGATTTTTCTTCTCGATCCTACTTCTACTCAACAACACTCGTTGAATTCCGGTCAATGTAATTAATTGTGAAAACCGCAAAGGCAAGTTATGCGACTGGAGTTACACGAATTGAAAAGTTAATCAAAGTTGCACTCGACTAGGTTCGTTCTTCGCGTTGTTAGGTAGAAAAATATTGTTGCGCCACGTGGTGGAATCGTGAAATGAAATGAAATGTATCTTCGAACCAAAGCACTACCGAAGAACCTATCGTCGCGCCTTGTCAGCTTTCGCCCAACGTTGTTTGTTGGTAAATAAATCGTCAAATGGGTGACACATTAGTACGAACTGGTTAATTAGTTCGAAATCGCTGTCCTTATCAGAGCCTAGAGATAAGTTATGCGCCAGCCTTCTATGCTTTGTTTACCAACACGACGCACGAAACCTACGACTCGTAGTCTTTGTAACGCCGCGAGATATAACGATGGAGGGGTCCTCGAGCACGTGGTGATCAGCTGATTGGTCGACGGACGGATAAGCTGCGAACTGAAGAGGAGCGAGAGGGAAACGGAGACCGAGAAAGGAGGAGAGAGACTCGCGTGTATCGGCCAAACGAGAGTGGGTCGTCGTCAGTTGTTGTGTATTATCGCCAGCTCGAGCTGGTGACGCGAGAAGTGTCCAGATAACGTAATAGAAAGACGCAGTGCTTCTGTTTCCAATAAACTCGGTCCATTGTTTTCCAAGTATTATTAAAATCGCTAATTTGTCGCGAAAATTCCCTGATTATTTGCCGCTGACAGTGAATTTTTGCATTCGGATCGCACTGATCAGAGGTGAGTGAGACGAATTTTCCAATATTCCGATTCGTTCCCCTTAACAGACAGAGAGACAGAATCAGACTCGCGAACAGTTTCATCGCGAGGTGGTCGTAACGTCGTTAGATACGACGAAGAACCGTGCGTATCGTAAATCGAAATGATTACGAGACACACCTAGGATTGAACATTTAGCATATCTCGATGTTACGATTTTTTTACTACTGATTATTCTTTACGCGTTGCCGTCGTCGTTTTTCTCTCTCTCCAGAAATAACGTGGCTGGGTTCGATCGAATTTCATTGTTATTATTATTATTATTATTATTATCATAATCATCGTAATTGTTGTTGTTGTTGTTGATGATGATTTTTTCTTTGTTTATTGACTTCGCCCGATCGAATCGACATTGCTGCAAATTTCTGATGTCATGTCTTCCAAGATTACAGTTTCTTGCTTTGCGTCATCGTGACTGAACAGGCTGTAACTTCAATGTTTCCATGCGAATATGGTTGTTGTCTATAGGAAAAACGTTTGTGTACAAATTACGTATCCTTAACCTTTAAATGCATAAAGGAAATCGATACTCGTTATGGCACGAGCACCGTGTCGTCGATTCCAACGGGCTGACCTACATACGGGCGCTGTTACTATTCGCGCTCTTTGTTCGCCTTTGGTTACGAACATCGTTGCGTTACTATCGTCGTAGATATAAAGAAGTAGATATGCGGAATAAAAGAATCGCTGGATAGACACCGCGTAATAATTCAACCGACAATTACGAATCCAACGAAGACAGAGTTGCGAATTCGCGATGCCGAATCGATGGAGGACGGAACGAAACTCTCGCGCGACTCTATTCACGTCTTTGCAATATACATACGTGTGCGCATCGGAGTACAATGGTCGGTGATTAATAAATGCATCTGGTTGCGAAACGAAGTCTCTTCAATTATTACGTGCGATGATGCAACGGCACCGATTAAATTTTGCGATGTCTAGTTATGCCATGCTTTATTCAAGAACAAAAACTCGACTCGCCGAAACCCGTTGCTAGTCAAAACACCCAAAATTTAAAAATCAGAGTTTCGTCCACATCTTTTTCGTCGGTTTTTTCTTCTTGTATTATCGCGTTCTCGGGTCGGATTTATTTTCAAGGTAATCGCGACTTGGAAATGATTGAATCAAGGAGGGACAGCGTTGCCCTACTTTTACTTATTATTCCGATGAAAACCCGTTAATGCTTCTACCGATTAGTGGTGCGCAACGGAGCTTTGCTGATTCACCAACCATACACGGCGACCTTCGTTCGCGAGAGTGAGAGTGCAACTACTCGAAGCAACCATAACGCACAGGTCTCTTAGATATCCACTCATTTAGCAACGACTAAATCCAAAGCGAGTCGATAGTCGAACAAGCAATTCGAATCTTTTCCAAAAATACACAAACGAAACCTGTATTCGTACATTCATCATTAGCCTGTAATTTGTTGGTGCTCGTTGTATTTAGTTGGTGCTCGATGACTAAAATATCATCAAGAACGTTCGTGTTTCTTGTTACTGTCTACAATAACGAGAACTTTCACTGCCTCGTCACGCGTCGCGGATATTATTGTACTTGACGTTCGACTCATTGACAGTAACGGTGATAATAATGGTAATGATTATGCGATATAGTCGAGGTGGTATAGCCGAAATTATTTCGACGCGATGCTATTTCTCCTCGAATATTGATTGGCATGTAATATGACGAAGAGAACGCGTCTCCGCGTTGTATTATACACTTCGTCGCTGGAATAAAGTAAATATACCATTTGAAATAGCGCGTCGCTTTTGGATAATACTCATTTCTACTGCTATTCGATCCTACGCATCTGTTCATTTGAATAATACGCATACCGTTTGCTTATCGCGTGCTTCTGGAGGCTATGTAATATATTACGCGGTAAGATAAGAGGTGTGTTCTGTCCGCACGTTTGATTGCTGGTATTCGTACCGTGTCTACTAAACTCGCGAAACCAACGATCATAGAGAGAGAGTGAGAGAGAAAGATGCGTTATTGCGTAGCAGGGGAGAAAAAAATCTGTCAGAAAAATCTCTTGCATTTACGAACGCAAAACTTAGCGTCTCACAATTGCAGTGTCGCGCTGCGCCTACGTCAAACTGTGTATCAATTTATCTATTTACGCGACCAAAACTTTTCCAGAGGTACGATGACCCAAAACAGGATATATACACGTATGCATGTATCTTATATTTATTGTGTCCATAATTTTATGCAAGAGCCCGTTGTTCGTTGTGTTTGCATGCTTGTGGCTGGGATATGCGTTACGTGCGTCGAGTGTAGATTCGAATGCATAGACATCGGCAGGTCATCAAACGGTAGTATGATAAATGCAGATACCATTCATATTTCGGATGTAAACAGATGTCCGTGAAATTGCATCTGATCGACAATATATCATCGGGAAAAACGGTCTCTCCCCGGAAATGTGAGAAAATCAAGGGCAACAAATCTGCCAAGTTATAATGGGGACAAGTTAGACACAACTCACAAGAAGTGCAATCCTCTTACCTTCTTGTTTCAAAAAATACAGCTGTTTTGTTTATTCTTTTCGTCGTAATAGTTCAAGCAGCCGCGAAATAGGTTACAACGCTAGTCCCGAGTCAGCGTGACTGCGCATCGTAACTCCCACTCGAAGACGAATTTTCATTTCCACGAAGCTAAATATTGCTCTCGTGCTGAAAATAGGATTTACCGCGAGCAAACTTCCTCCTACGTACATTTTTCGAATGTTGCGAAATGTCGTTGCATAGACCGTGATGCATAAAATAAGAATACGGAGGTGGCTTTGTTGTTTGCCTGGAAATTACCAATGCATTTTCCTTTTCTCGCTCTAACTGTCTATCAGAATTAATAACCCAATTGCTTACAGTTATCCGTGACCGGAAAATCCACAAAATTCACCTTACTCCGGAATTACTAACGGTTTTATTAGAATTGCAATATTTCATTGGTACCAGACATTAGACTTTTTTTCGTTAAATCTCAACAAATATCCGTTGCAGATTTTTCGGAATAACGAAATGCTCCTTTCGCGTGTTGAATGTCAGCTACAAATTTTCAGTAACGTGAGCGCTCATCGCCACAAATTCGTGACGTCAAATGAATCAAATGTTGCCTCGTGAGGAGTAAAGTCTGATGATTCACGAGTTTATACGTGTGAATCGATGTTGTCGCGGCGTTTCGTTCGCGCAGTTATAATTTTGTTTTATGAAACGTCGAATCAGGACTCGAAACTGGAGAAATATATAATATGCTGGACGAGTCAACGTTGATTTTTATTTTTTCGCGCACACCTGAAATTTCACAGATCTCAGTCTACCTTCCAATTAAATTATCGCTTCCAGTTGCCTCTGTTCGCTCGTGAGTGTATTTTACATAATTGGACTGCTTATGGGGTTCGAATAGATTTCTAATTTCATTATCAAACAACCTCATTATAAATTTCAGTCGAGCGGAAGCTTCGCAAAAATATATCGTATCGCGTGGTAAAACTTCCGCTGCGTAGAAGATAAAACAAATAGTAATGTTACTACGCATTTTCTAAGTTAGAAATCATCTGATATAACCGAGTATTTCCATTACGAAAAAAACAAACTTGGATAAACATATTTTTGCAAATGGAAACTAACGTCACGCCACACCTGCTCGCTTTGTTGATATCAGCTTCGTAATATTTTCGGCTACGCTTCCAACGTCGAACGTCTTTATCGGATATCGACGATAACAATAATCATTCAACTTTCGGTCATTCAACAACGAGATAGGTAAATAACACTCAACCTAGTGCAAAATGATTTAGCGATGAAAAATATGCGTTCGTTTGTTTACTCATTGAGGAAAATTTCCCCGATTTATTATTCAGATGAGATAAGATGATGAAGATAATACGAGCATCGCGTAGTTTATCGACATCTTGACGTCATTCGAAGAACGACGAATTCTCTCTCGGAGCGATCGAAGATATCGTTGAAAAATATCCGGTTGTTTGCTGATGATTAATCCATTTCGCGAAAAATTCAGCAGCGTTTCTGCTACATTTTTATGTCTAAAATAACACATATCTATTGATCATACGCGATGATGATGAGCCTTTGATTTATAATTCGGGTGCATACGATTTTCGTTTCGTTCGTTGTGGATACAGCTTTGCATACGACGATAACGTTCGTTGAGAGGGTCATTATTACACGGTCAATCATTTTCAGGCATAATTGACTCTGAAACTCGTCCTTTCTTCGTACGAAATCACAAGCCAGCTTTGGTCTTATCTTGACGCACGCAGTGTTCACGCGCTACTCGCCAGCCAGTCATTAATCCGAGGTAATGAAAAAATCCACTTATATCCAGACGTATTAGAAACAGATCATTTAGTAACGCTCCGTGATTAATAGATTTTTTAATACGTTCCTGGATGCTATTCGTGATTCTATCGGTTCGAAGTTAAGATGAATTGAAAAGATAAGGGAAAAAATTCTTGCTGACGTCAGCTATGGAAAAGTGTGTTCAGAGATGATGTTGGGAAATGGAGTACCGACTCCGCGACGAAATACGACCGCATTTTCCCAAAATTCAAAGCTGAAAATTCAAGTTTTGCACCGAGAAAGTGGGATTGATGGGAAATTAAGCTGCGAAAATCCTACTGCGTATTTCCAGCAAAGAAGCTAACTTTTTCTTGAAAATGACGCTGGCAATCGGTAAGTGATTAGCGATCGATTTTCTTTTTCATCAGAAATGAAAGAGGACGAATAGCAGGTGAAGTGGGCACGAAATGCTACGAATTGACGTTGCCAGTCTTCTCCAAGTTTATTGCCGTACCCAAATTAGCGTTTAATGCCATGACCCGACTCCTCTCCGCACTTCAGAACCATCCCGATAAAATGATGAATAAATATGAAGGGCGGGGTTATATGTTAAATAATCATACTCGTGCGAAACACTCGACAGAATAAAAAAAAACAACACCAAATCAATTCTTCTTTATAAACTTTTCAGACTTTGGTGGTGGGGTATGGTATTTTCAAACGCTGGTGGTGGGTATGTTTTCTTATCGATACATCGATTGTTTCGACGACCATCACTTCTGTAGATTGACGTAGGCTCCCGTAATTGACTTGAGAGGAGTATATGCCAAAATAGTATGGAATGCATATTGATTATTTTACGTGTTTTTGTATATTGCAAATTGGTATCTAATATATACGTATGACGATGACACGGCAATGCGTGAAGTGTTTTCTCCGAACGTTAATCCACCGGTGATGTGAGAGGAATCGTGCCATGGAGGTTTAGGACGGCGCTGAAGTCTGAAGTTTTGAGAGGAGTCGGACTATGTTTGGTGATAAAGGGATTAACCTGAAAGGAGAAGGGCTGCTGCCCTACGAATATATTAACGGATAGCCTTGACATATTCCTAGCCGTGAGGAATACCGGGTTGTAGTAGGTCTCATGAGTTATTTCCTTACGAATAGATTTGGTTCTTAATACCAATAGTCAGATGCGAATGTATAGTGCCGACGATGAAACCACCCCGAGTTTATTAACACTGGTATCTGCCTGGAAATAAAAACAATGGTGATTTTTTGTACCTTCCAACGATAATTTCTGTTTCCTTTTCACGAATCACGCTCTGTGTAATGATACTACGCAGTAAATAATTTTCCGTCAAATTTAACACAAAATTAGTGTTATTTCAACACATTCCGTGCGTAGTGATACAGTAACACAACTCTATTTTGACGGTAACACAGCTTTGTGTTAAAAGTAACATAAACACGCTAAAATGGTATTTGTAACACGTAAAAAATGTTAATTCTAATATTTTCTGTGTATTATTCTAATCAGTTGATAAATATATGTACGTAAATGTCCTTTTAAAAATGGCGGCTGATTTTTAAAGTAGCCCCGGACGGCAGAATGTTACAAATGATATCCAACGATGAAAGTAAAGTTAAGGTCTGCATAATATGTCGAAACATTTGTCATGACAGTGATTTTAATACATTGAGAAACACTGTAAATATAAGTGGATTGTTGGTCATTTGTCCCGAACATCAAAATACATTGACCTAACGTCAAAAATGAATGAAAATATGTTAAACTGTGAAGTTGGAGTAATTATTGCTTAAATCAAATCAACTGGTTCAATAGTTGTCAAATGCAGCAGCCAAAAAAAAATTATAAAACTGAATAGTGAACTGAAAGAAAGAATGGGAATATATTGTTTTTGGTTGCCATGAGATACAGGAACTATAACTATCCTTTTCTCAAACAAATACTCAATTCAACCCAAAAATCGGCGATAAGGAAAAATGAGGTGCTAACTTCCCGTAGCACCGCATTTTCGAGAAAAAAAATGTTTGATCTTACCAATCGATAGTTCTCGAGAATTCTACAGTTCCCTGTAGTTTAGAACAATAGTTATCTATTGCTTATGCCTTGAACCACTGAAGAAACGAAAATTCCAGCACCTCATCGTGAAAAAGTGCAGGGCGCTGGTGGTCTTTTTTGGCGTTCTATCGACAGTTCCGATGAGATCTAGGATATCATCATTTCTTGTCATTTCACCAATAGTTACAGCGTCTAATAATTTTGAGAAAATCGTTTAGAAATCAAACAGCACCTTATTGCGGAAAAGTGCGAGTTGCTGGTGTTTTTCAAAGTTCTATCGAACAATACTACGATTGTGTTAAATCAACGCACTGAAAAGTTAACCCTTCTTTAATTTTAAAAAAAAATGTCGAAATTTTTTGATAACATATGACTCTTTTCAGAAAAAGTTATGCAGACTTGAATTTTCAACCGAAAAGTTAAAAAAAAATCGTTTTATAGTCCTGAAATTGCATACTTTCAAGTGGGTATGATTAAATTAGCAGCCGTTACAACAAGTATATTTATTTGAACATCCGAAGTGCCGATTTCTTCGGAAAACATGATACACCAAGTTGTTTATAATGAACGATGTTTTATTATAAAAAATGGCTTATAAAAACGTAGATAAATGTAGAAAAATGTATATGCGAGGGAAAACGTTTCATCAAACATAAATTTTTGCACTCCACGCAGATATAGCGCGGTGGTGATCGCACATCGCGCGCTTGCAGCTCGGGCACTGCACTATAGTTTTCGCATCCCTGCTTCGCGAATTTGCTCCTCCACTTCGTCGAGCAATTCTTCTCAGACAGTTCTCGTCTGCAGATTATAGTCCATCTTTTGAGTTTGTTAATTTAGCGTGTAATTATAAAACAAAAAATATGAAAAAATTATCAAAAAAATTCCTAAATTCCTAATTATTTTTTTTATTACTCAGCACTACAGATTATCACGGATAAAAAAGGAAAAAAGGGGTCGAAAACTTTTTTATCACACTTTAGTCACATGGGGTGCCAGACACCCCAGATTTTCGCGAGTCGTTGCGCGACTGGCTACCCAAGTCAAACTAAGAAGCCCTTTGGAGTAGGACCGACGCGGCTCTCTAGTAGAAGCTTCAAACTACCCACAGATGACCATACATGTCTCATTTTCACGAAATCTCTTACGATTTCGCAGGCGAAAAACGGCTGGGGTTGAATCAACCCCGAGTGACTATTAAGAGGTTAAACATTCTACACCAAAATTTCCACACCTTACAGAATGACGGAAATTTGTTTACCGCGTACCTCGCTGAAAGATACCTTGATCGGACGGGAAATTCAATTTATTGTGATTTTATAAAATCGAGGAGGGATCTTGTGTCACGCGACTACAGCGAACTCCGGTAGAGCAACGTTTGCCCAATGAGTAAAAATGGTAAATCTCGTTCGGGCAGCGATCTATTGACGCGTGAAGGTCACTGCAGGCGGTTGTTTACAATTTCAAATCGCACGAGTGCACAGCACTGCAACGGAGATCGGGGCCATCGCCCATTGCAGCTGCGTCGATGGTATTAATTCCCCGATGACCCATCCATATTCGGATCCTCTCCGATCAATGATACCTAAGAATTCCGGCCGAATTGACCAACGCGGTTGAAACTGCGCAGACGATGAAACTGCAAAGCTGCGGATCGTTCTGCTAATATGCTGCGTGTAATATTCGAGCGTGAGAAGAAAGTCCGTTCCGCATCCCAGTTTCATTTCACGCCATTTCGTTTTAATCGACGCATCAACGGATATTAGAGGGCGAATCACGGTTATACTCACCGTTTTCGCCATACGCCTCGAGGTCTTCCTTCGAGTCAGTCAATGCTGCGAACGAAGGAAGCGGTACAATTGCCCCGCGGAGCTTAAAGCTAATATTTAAACTATACCCAACCGTTAGCCGGTCAAAGGGTCAGTGCGCTAAGGTCACCGACCCAACCTTTGAAAACAACTCCAGCCCTTGGCATCGCGAGCATGCAGTTTCGCTGCAGTCGCCGTTCTGTGGTTCACGATTCGCGGAAGACGAACAAAAATTCGTTGACCATGAGTCGTTGCCCTCTCGAACGAGCAGCAAATCAATCAGCCGAACGAATACGTCGCGCTGAGAACCGCTTTGAATGAAATATCTACATCTGCGCTTCAATCATATCTGTCCGTTGTCGATGTTGTCATTGCCGTTCTTTTCCCTTCGTTCAGGCAACATCATTAATCATTGCCCCGAGCCAACCGACCAGGTCTTCCACATCCAACGGCGATTGTTTGCTTTTTTTCCAATATTTTACGTAACTTAACCCGAGCCGTGGACTCGATGCGATGCTTCGTATACTTGGAACAGCGAGAGAGAAATAATGTGAGTTTTTCACAGCCACTTCGCGATTTTTTGTTGAACTTTTTAAATTTTTTATAATCGTTTTTTTTTTAATCATTATTATCTTTGCTTTCAAAGCTCCCGACACTGAACTGCCCCCATGATGAAGTATGCGACTTTGCAACTGGATATTATTTTGCAAATTATTCGGTCGTACGGGGCAAGTGGAACGATTTTGGGTCGATAATCACTCTTTCATCAGCATTTCTTTTCGTCGCGCACTTTCGGCTTGACACTTGACCCCGCGACGAATCAATAACGTTTCATCGATTTCACGTCACGGTGTGCTTCCACGCATCGTTCTACGTTTGCATTCTGGTACGATAATCTTGTTGACCGCATTTAGAACGATCCTCCAACACACCCCTGTTACGCGTGGCACGAGCGACTTACCTACTCGTCTACTATGAGACGTTAATCGGATTCTCCTCGAGTTATCGATTCTGATACTACAAAAATCCGGTGAGAAAGCGTTTCTACACAACTTTGTGAATTGTTAGGTGTAGCAAGTAACCGTGAGAATCGGATGGCAGTAAATTTGGAATGGAGACGCGTAACGTGGGAACAAAATACGAAAGCTTCCCGCTTGCTTGCCGAAGAAAGATAATTTTTGAAGCGAGAGTCGACGCGGTTTTTACGATGTTTCGAAGGAACTCGTTCCGCGTTCTGTCGATAACCAACAGTACAAATATCAACTATCTAATGATCAGTCGAGTTGGGAGTCAAAAATATTCGAAGACGCGTGAATGTTTTTTTTTTTTTCTTTAATACAACTTAGACGTTACGAGTGATGTGGCAAAGCGTAAATAAAGTAGATATGAAAATTGTCGGGAGGACCCTTCATCGATTTTCTATTTCGTCGGTAAGGAAGTTGAAACGGTAGATCGCGCGGTGGTGGTAATAGGGTGAGCGTCACGGGGAGCAAGAAACGAGGCAGGAAGAGGAAGAGCGTTGCCTGGCCTTCGAGATTCCCAGAATTTCCGCGAGAAACTCGAGGCAGAACTTGCAAGTATTATCGATCTCAGGTTTTGAACAAAGAACGCGACAGACCGCGTCGAGCGACAGAAGCTCTGGAGCCGAGGATAGCCGACCAGACATCTCGCAACGGGAAGCCTAGAGTACGGGAACTCGCGAGATCCACGCTCGAAAATATGCGTCAAGGGCATCCCTTCAACAAATTTCCGAACAATTATTTTCCCCTCGTCTATTTATGTTGTTGCAATTTTCCTCGTTGGTGGAAGAGCTTTTCGAATAGAAATTATAGACGATGAAACAACGAGGAGAATAATGGCTGCGGATCGGCGCGTGTGCATGGAATCGCACGAAGAAGCGTGTTGCGATGGTTGGTGGTTCACGCGTGCGAAGTGATCCGGCTATATTACGTCGAGAGGGTCGAGAACCCACGCGCGAACCGACACGAACATACGCGACTGCAGGGAGATTCACTGGTGTACAGCGATAGAGTAGGAGGAAACTACATAACAGGGAGCGGGCGAAGAGTGTCGACGACGGAGGAGCAAGGGACCGCGGAAGCACCGGCCGGTATTGATTGTCAGTTCATTCACATCGTCCGTCTGTTTACTTTTTCTTTCTCGTTTCTATTTCGGTCAGTTGGCGGTATTTTCGCCAAGATCGCGCCTTTGTTGATCGGCCATCGTCGTTAGTCGTGGAATAAGAAAGCATCGCAATTGGCGTCATTGCCGTTGTCAGACTGAACAAATGTTGCCGAGTTTAGCATCGATACACGTCGCGATGCTCATCGTTCGATATCTCGTATCTGACGTGAGGCATGTTTATCGTTGCGTCGTTTTTCCTGACTAACAATAAACAGTGGTAAACAAGCATATACGCGCGGGAATGTGGACAGTTTTAGCTCGCGCGTAACAATTATTTGGCACGAATATTCTCCGCGGCGAAATATAACGATGTTGCGTACGAATCTGCGCGTAACATGGACATTTCGACGAAGCTCCACGAGCATAATATGCATAACCCCGTATAACGGGGAGAGCTCGCCGCATTTCACTCGGGCTTATCTAAAAGCGCGTCGTTGTATCGAAATGCACTTGAATAGCTCGACTGAACTAGTTGGCAAAATGCCCTTTGCCTTCCGTTGGCAAAACATGGCTTATGAAAATCCGGCACGTCGGTTCGAAAGAACTGTAAACCGCACGACTCCACATTTTTCTAACGAGCAACATTTTTGCGAAACGCCAAATTAGGATCAGGCGATCGTAACCGTGTAACGTTTACTCGTCACACGGTTAATCGAATTCGAAAAACGATTCGATCATCGAATGCAAAAACCACTCTATCACGACTCCCAGGTATATGCTTTTCCCCGATTAATTTCAGCTTTGGTCACCGCGAGTTCAGAGACTGTCGACTCTTGCGTCGGCAGCATCGAAACCTGGTCCCGGCAATTTACCTCATTGAATCAATTTTGAATAACAATTATAATGGCGATTACGGCAACGTTATACCGCAAACTCGATCTTTCCATTCTCACGCTACAAATAATTAAGCCAAGGGTTGTAAATATCAGTATCTACCTACTTGTTACCTAGAATGATTCAGTTGTCGTCGTTGTGCTATTATAACTTATCGATATCATAATATATCTATTCGCGAGAAATTCACTCGTTAGGAAGTATCCAACAGAAGCCACTTTACTCTGAGACTTGACCCGAACTGCGATATATTCTTCTATGCAGTAACGTGTAAATATGAGTCTTCAGTTATGACAAATATGTCACGTTGTATTATACACCTCAAATTAAAGATTGAATGCATATCTTATTCCGCGTGTTTTATCGCTCGTAGCTGTAATCTTGCGTGTCCGTGAGAAAACGTGTATGTTCGCGCGATGATTATATTTATAAAAGATATCAATTACGATACGTCAATGATTTTACATCGAGTTTGCTTTTAAAAATTATACATTCTAGCTACGCCTCGACAATTATTTTTCAAGCTTCTTTCACCAAAACCTGGAATAGAAATATTTTAAACTCCAGGCGAAGGTCAACCGAGGAAATGTATAAAGGTATGAACCGTGATGCACAAATAAGTTTGACGACGAAAATTCAACGGCGTGCGAAAGCAATCGGTGAGTAAATGATAAACGAAGGTTAATGTAAGTCTGTACGAGACTGCGAAAGAGAACGAAATTGCGCGTCGATCGAATGGTTTGAAATCGTTCGTTTCATCATGTGAGAATAGTCGAGCTTCGTATTCCGCGTTGATTGTTTATTTGAAAAGCGTGAAATTTCGTTCGATCAACGGTCGCACACGCTGGGAACAAGCGAAAGGTATAAAGGTCGAAATCCTGAGTAAACATCGATCGGTATTTCCCTCTCGATGAACAAAGTCTTCGGAAGTTACTTCCACGCGGCTTACGAGTCCGAAAATATCGCCCGAGGGTTATAAATAATCGAAAAGGTTCGTCCATCGCTTTGAAATTTTAATCGATCGCATTTTTCGTTATCTTTTATTTTCGCATCGGTAGCGAGCAAAGTTTCGCACCACCACGGTCTCGCGCACTCGTCATGATCATCCGAGAAGTGATTTAAAGTTTTTCCACGTCGCCGTAATAAACCAGAACTTCCTCCCGTTCATACATGTATCTATCTCGTGCGAACGACGTCCGTGCATGCGCACATCGCCCAACCTCTCGTATCTCCCTGTACGTTGACACGTATAGATAAACTCACGGAAAAATTGAGGGGTTCGTGGAATAGCTTGCACAGGGTTGCCCTGCTCGGAGCTTACCCAGTTGGTTGGGCTCCCTGGGTGGGGACGAAGCGCGCGAGGCGCTGCGAGCAGTATCGACACAGAGGCGACGCGCAGGCGTCCCGCTGGCTGCCGAGTCTCATGAGCGTCGCCATTCGGTGTAGCGGCAGGGACACAACAACAAAGAGCCCCTTGTTGCTAGGGGGCATTTGGTGGGACGCCCCGTTCGCTTCCCGGCGAGAAAACTCGCCTAAATTGCTCCTACCATCCGAAATTCGATCCAAACAAATGACAATCGCAACGCCGCGCGTGTATCCATCATATGAGACGAACACGAGCGCGACGATGCGCGATGAACGCGGCAAAAAAGAAACTTTTCGCGGCGAAAATCGCACGATCTCGATATCCCGAGATGGCGCAACGGCCGAAAATAGTTGAGAATTATGCAATCGTTGTTTACGTTGCGAATAAATTTCGCCAACAAACTGTCAAACTGTCAAACTTAACTCGTGGCGGCGGCGCCTATGGCAGCAGCTGTTCGCCCAGCTGAGTTATTCCCCCACTACCTATCATTGAAGATTCCCCTACCTCGCCTTTTTCTCCCCACTACTCGATACACCAACAGCGGCTGTCAGCCAGTGTCAGCTGACGGGTACAATTACGGGCAGTTGCTGTCGCGGCTCCTCAAACGCAACACGTTCAGGCGAGTGTGATTCCCTTACCCTTTTGTCTCCTCGAGAAAGAAATCATCTTTGTGACTTATGACGAATGA
Source organism: Arge pagana (assembly GCA_963969455.1). Classification (NCBI taxonomy): domain Eukaryota; kingdom Metazoa; phylum Arthropoda; class Insecta; order Hymenoptera; family Argidae; genus Arge; species Arge pagana. The sequence goes on along the minus strand of OZ018310.1, from coordinate 11,241,811 downwards.
AAGTTGGTGTATGTCGAAGCGATCTCCGATATCGCGTGACTCTGTGAATGTGAATTCATATTTCCCGACTCTCGTAGCAAATATGCGCCCTCGCAAGAGACAACGTTTGAAAAATCGCCAACACCGATTTTTATCCTACCGATCCGCCGATGTGTGACGCGTCGCGCGTGAATATCCGCTCCTCGCGACGCGGTAATCCTCACGGACGAACGCGAGCGTTTCTCGTAAGGAAATTAAACGTCTTTTATATCTCGAGGTAACGGTACCGAGCTACAAATGTAATCGTAAACAAAGGCTACGATTTACGGGGAAATGAGATTTCCGTCTGTCCAAAGTTGTGCCGTCGCACCGTTCGTGACGGTAAATTAAACACGTTCCTTCACGTTTGCCCGAGATCGCGATAATTTTTCTCTCCCATACAGCGTGACGCGTTAAATCCGACGATTTATCTCGCTGACGCGACGCTTGACCCGTAACTCTGCTATACTTCTCGACTTCCGTCCCGGAAAAAGGCTCTGTTCTCGTAATTTTTTTCATTTCTTGTTTTTTCCATACGATTACCGGATTCTTTGTTCATCAGATATCGTCGTTGATAACCGCGCGGTTATCGCGATCGAAACAACGTGAATTGAGAACGGTAATTATCCGAAATTTTGGAATCACCTCGTCGCAGGTTTTTTGCCATATTTCTTAGTACCGAACCAGCGCGCACACACGAACACACGCACACACACACGCGCGCGCGCGCACGCACACATCCACTTTTGTGTTACGTGACACGAGTAGGTAGGACTTTTTTCCACCGTTACGTGAATTTTCTATAAATTAAGTGTAATCATATACAAGCGGAAAATGTGCGTCGGCATTACATTCGCGATGATCTATTTACGGAATCAAGAAATAAAAGCAATTATTTAATCATTAGCTTCGGAGCGTTGAGAACTCTATGACCTTATTCGCTTTTCTACGAGCTATTACAATCACGTTACATGCTTCGGCGACGGTTTTTTTCTAATGTTTCCTACCTCTCGGTTTTATCGTAACGCACGCAAAATTATCGTCATCGGGACGATCCGAACAGAAATGTTTCACCGCCGAGTTCAATGCCAATTTGCAAAGTTCAATTTATCACGACCTCACCCAGATATCTCGGGAAGAATAGCGCAGCTATTCGTGCGTGACGATTCCGCACGAAGTCGGAACAAACGCGAGGAAAATTGTGGGGAAATTGTGAATTTTAACGTATCTACGTGTCGTACCGCGCGATACGAAATCTCATCGTGAGATCAAACATTGACTGTTTCTTCGAAAACGCCTTATCGTACCGCGGTCGCAGCTCGCTCGATTCCTTTTGCTTCCGAACAAAATGATTTCCGGGTAGCACGGTTTTGAGAAAGACTGATGAAAGACTATTAAGAACGGGATCCGCTATGATGAAGGTGCACGTAACTAGTTTGACAGTTCGAAATGACATGTCGAACGCTAATCTTCAAAAGTCCTCGAATTTCTTGCAAAAATTTAACGAGGTCCGAAGATCAAGTGCGTAACATAAATACATTTCACGGACGAGATTATAAATGGCACTTTGAACTTTTAAAATCACCTCGTTCGACTGTTATTTTACGTACTTTTTCAAATTCTTTGCAATTTGTCTTCGAGCTTAGCAGAAAACCAAAAAAATCCATTCGACACCTCTGATATGAAACAATTTTCACCAAATCTAGTTTTCTAACGTAATGAAATAAGCTATATATCTGTACCCATCCGACATGTCGGCATGAGCTATATTTTTCAACGCATTCCATCGGCAATGCGGTAATTAATGATCAAATGGCAAAATGAACGACCGTATGGAAAGCAGAGAATCTGAAACAGTTGAGAAAAAAAGGATTTAAAAATAATTTGTAACGATTGAAAATATTTGGATCGATACGGATTGCATTCAGCTCCGCAAGCTGCTTTGCGTACATTTCATCTATCAAGCACTATCGAGTATAAGTCTAGATTCGTTGTGATTTGCATTGCATTGCACCTAGATTAAAAGAACAGTTTGCTTAACTTCCAAGCCCTCGCAATGGATGTAGTAGTTATAAATTAGTGTGTTCCGCGTGTCGACAATCGACGACAGAAAAGAAATCCGAATCTGACAACCGAAACTCGACCCGTGAATCATCACGTCGACCGGGTATGGAAAAAAAAAGATTGCAGATCCGAGCTTTTTTAGCGCACGGATTGCGCAACGCGAGTATAAATTTGCAGTGTCGTAAAAGCTCTTTGCAAAATGCGGAAAGACTTGTTTTTTCTCCAAACAACTCGTCGTGTATTCCGTATGTGGGAAGGAAATTGTCTGCTGTGTCTATTGTTATCACTGAAAAATGGTGTTATCGTCTACGATGTGTTTAACTGGTAATATTGATCTTCTCTGATAAGCGACACGGCTAGACGACAGACAACTTTATTATCGTTTTTTTTTTTTTTTTTTTTTTTTTTTTTTTTTTTTTTTTTTTCTTTCTTTTATCTAGAGATGTTCGATGAAAAATCGAGGCGTGTATTAGTTCGACTTTGCCCACCACGGGAGAGTCGAAGTTAGGTAAACCTAGCTCGCGAGGCGTAACCTCGTCGAGATAATCTTGCAAGATGCGAGAACACGGCGCTGGCTCTTCTCTGATATAATTTTATAATAACGCAACCCACGCGGATCGACCTTTGCGTATATTCGAGGGGAAACGTTTAACCTTCACAGAATTAAAATACCGATCTTTGTGGCGCCGTTCATCGACCGCTTGAAAAATCATCGGTCCAAATTATCAATTATCGACGGCTTGTGAAATACGCGATGCACGAGTAGTCTTTACGTTTGGACGACGGAGCCCTTTGAAACCATTCGAAGATATTCGTTGCTCCGCGACGTTGTGCCTATTTTCATCAAGGTCCTCGGGACCCTCGAGGCACAAGATTTGACGTTGCAAAATTAGAAGGTATAAAAACCAGTCAATCTCGTGCCCCGCGATGCTAAACTCGCGTTTTCATTTCATTTCAACTCGCGTTGCCCCGTGCGTACATGAATTAAGCCCGTATTTTCTAGTAGTCTCCGGGCTTATCGTCACGCAACTCTCGAATGGCGTAGATCTCGTTTCGTCCCGAAAGCTCATCGGCTGTGTTTTTTCTCTAGTAAAACGACAATGTTCTGAATCTATGCGCGTTCCGATATTTTAAATTATTTCACTCAACACGGGAAAATCATTATTTTCATTGAAAACTTACAGCTTCGATCAAAGTGTACATAAAATGGAAATTGACTTCCCATAAAATAAATAAGAATATGCAATTATTTTACAAATATTTTATTTCACCAATTTGCACAATATTGTCCAACATCCCGGATGTCCACGCAAATATAACGACCAGTGACCGTTCTACCAATTTTCAAGTTGTTTGTATCAGCTTCGAATCGTTAGTGAGTTTAAACATCTTCGTCAGCCTGTTCGTGTCGACACTTTAACGTCTGTTGATCTAAAAAAAATTAAAAAATAAAAAACAATGCTGGAATTTTGTTCGAACTCGCGATGTGTTATTAAGTTTTATCTAAAAATAGTCGTTTACCATGTCATCTGTTTAGTCAGATTCAAATATCGAACACTTTTCAAGGATATCAATCCTGAAAAACGTACCAGATGAAAATTGCTTCTCTAGCTAATTGCGCTGATGATACAGCAAATAATTCACAACTTCGAATGTCATATCCCGTCGATAGGCTGTAGGTATACGACGTATAACGACAAGGAAGGAATAAATCGTATCTTCATTCAATATTTCGAGCAATTTGCGGTTTGCCAGTGTGCTTCTGCAATGCGAAGATGCCTACCGAGCCATATTTTTTGCTCCGACGATCCGTTATTGACAATCTTTGCCTGCGGACGGTAGCCTTTGTAATCGCAGTCTAATTTCAACTTATATTACACTATTGTCTCGAGTCGCCTGAGTTTATCACGGCCGCGCGAGTAACTCGATCTTTATTAACGAGAAATCATTCGACTCGAAGTCAAGCTTGACTAATAAGAGCCGAGCTTTACGAGACTATTACGAATTGGAGAATACATTTGCTATATTCCATTTCAAAGTTAAAAACGATCGAATCCTTCGACCATCTTTTTGTTAGTCTGCTCGGGTCAGTTATTGGAAATCGCCACGCGATTGACAGGCGTAACTATGACGTACATCCGTGCATCGATTTAGCTTCGCCGCTCCAGATTTCTCGCGGCCATCGCCCCCCGCCCCACACTTGTGTGTAATATGCACTCATCCCCGGCTATAAACTATTCGAAGGTTATTTTCTTAAAACTTTATCTCGTCGCAGAACAGCAGACGCCGCGTACCTCAGCTCTAACATGTTTAATTAGTTCTTTACTGTCAATTTTATTACTCTTAATTCGTTCTCATTTTGCGAGCAATATTTCCAAAGCTTTGCCCAACAGAACAAATCGTTTTTCCTCTCGTTTCAATTTTCATTTTATCACAAAAATACCGCGATATTGAATGGAAAATTGACTCGTTTCAAAACTTTCACGCTCGTTTCAGTCATGCCTGAGGCTGCTCGTCGATCGTTATTGCAGTTTTCATTGTTTTTTTTTCTTCTCGTATCCAGTCAACGCGACTCGTTCGCGCTTCCTACCTCGACTTCGCGAACCTGATACAGAGATAATTTCATAGACACGTGTGCTCGATGACTAGAAACGCGCGTAGCGTACGTCCAGGAAGCAATTACACAAGTTTTAAATTTAAACGTGCCACAGCGCTTAACAAACTGTATATACGAGATGGAGTTCGCGCTGTCCTCGGTTATAATCGACGTTCCTTCTACGTATCGTTGCACGTTATTTCGCGATTGTTTCTCCATTTCTCTCTTTTGTGTCTAAGATTTTCATTTTTTTTCTTCAATTATTTTTGTCTCCGTCATTATTTCCACGGCTCTCACGCGATTGGCGTCATTTTTCTGTACGCTCGTGGATTACCATTAATTTTAACGTGCAAACGTTGGAATAATTAATTTAACGCCCTAGGCTGAAAACGAGACGCAGCGCCGTGGCTATCGCAGTCGCGTCACGCTGCGCCTAGACAAACGTTTTACGTCAACTTCACGAGAGGGACACGCGCTCGGCACGTGCATCGCGCACGGTATCGTCGCACACGCGACGTTTCGCGATTACGTTTCGCTCGTGAAACTCGGCATAAGTACGCGCAAAAATATTCCATAACCCGCAACGATAAGGATCTGCAAATATCGAATGTAACGCGTGTCTGGTAAATACTTATTCCGCATTCCCACGTTCCGCCGGACGCAAGCGTTACGAATACGGTGATACGAGCAACAGATCCTCGAGAGAAGGCACAGGACTCTTTCGTAATGCGGATGACCTTAGCAGAGAACTCCAATCGACGTATTGGCACGGTGCCGAGGTTAACGTAAAATCGTGCAATTTTATCGGATCGACCTTCGGGCACAGAAGTAGGTTTTCGCGAAGCGGACGAACTTGTTTTGAAATGCGTAAAAATTGGCAAAACACGCCTTTCGTACGAACAAATATACGAGAACCGACGAAATGATTGCGCAACGTTCAATTTTACAACGAACAATAAACGGTTTTGAAAATCAAGTTTCGAACAAATAAACAATTCAATTGATCCATATTTTTGCTCGGATTGGGTCGTACTAATGAAAAGACCACGTTATATTGTCTTGGCAATGTTAAGAATGTCGCAACGAAGGGTTGATTTTTTTTAACACGCACCATCCATGAAAATTAACAATTTTTATTTCTTTAGTTTTAATCTAATAACGAGAAACGATCGTACAGCATGCTGCAACGTTCAATTTACACGCTCTTACGGTCATATAACTATCTTAATTTAGCGGTTTTTTGGAGAGTGGAGTCTTTTTGTTAAATAGTAGCTCGAATAGCGAAAACTCGGAAAGTATGAAATATCTCAACAAAACTTGCTACTCAAATTTGAATCGCTATTTTTTTTTTCATCACAAATATAATAAAATTTGTTGGTAGATAATTAAATTTAAAACTACCGGTGTCAGGAGGCGCGCAAAGTCTCGTCTTAAAAGCAGCATTTGACGTTGAAGATTTCATTGCCAATTTGAAAATTAATGTGGAAATGAAAAATACCTTCCGCAATAAATCGTCAATTCATTAGGGAATCATTGCGTTAAATTATCAAAATCCTTCGTGAATTTTGTACAGATAATCCGTAGGATTTAACCTGATTGACGACAATTCGTATGTTATCTAAACGATTGATTAATACAGGCCGCATAGAGAACGCGTCGGTATCTTGTTACTTTGCGGTGGGAAGGTTGTTGCCCGCGTCTGATATGGCACGGTATCTTCCTCGATCGGCAGATAGCGAGATATTACACGAGTATTATGCTCCGTCTGTTCGCGTATCAGATAAATTTTTTAAAATAAATTATTCTCCATTTCGTAGGACAATGACTTTTTCTATTTTACATTTATATAAATTATACATATCTAAATATACAATTATATTCATTATATAATATTATTCGAATAATTTGAGTGTAATATAATTACGACGATACGATTAACATAATTATATTTATATAAATTGATATTGAATATCGTATTCTATGACACAGAAACTAAGAAATCATGCCGAATTCAGTAGCATTTCTAGTTCGGAGTGGCGAAGGACGAGGCCATTATTTGGAAGGGATTTTCGTTCATACCACGGCACCGCGCGACACGCGTTCACGCCAGAGCGTATTTTGGCTCCTGTTATTATCGAGGCAACGCGTGTCTGGATTTTATTATTAGTAACTCACGTTCGTGCCTCGTGATTGTTATAGTCTCCTAGCCCGCCGATAAATTGCTCGCAGCCGAAACATTCATTTTTACCACATATACAAATGCGGGCATATATACACAAAACGATGAACACGAAACAGGCGAGATGGGTAGCTTTAAAAGTTGGTGCTTTATCGACGGGCAGCTTTACACCGCTTTTTAGGCTTTTCTGTTTTTAGGATCGGATGAAAGACGCGTAATTCGTTCGAAATGCCGAGCCAACCGGACCCTGAGAAACGACCGGCTGCTACGATTTATGTTGCGCGAAGGAGCTTTACGTTGACTTGCAAGTACGCTAGAGTGATCGAATGTACTGCGCCGTAGTCCGACCGAGTGACACACTTCGTGGCGAGTTGTAATTGCGTGCGAGCGCGATTCCCGCGACCTTGTCTTCATCGCCGCGATTTGCCTGTGCCGCAGCCTCGGGACGACTATCGCTTCCGAATCGCGTTATGACCGGGAGGGAGAGGCTGACACCACGTTCGAGGGCGGGCAGACCCTCGGAGCTTTCGAGTTAATTTATCATGATTGAAATTTACGAGATCGAAAATTGATCGGTACCGCCACCTCGAGTGTTACCGAGCCGCGGAAGTTGCGTTTGAAAATCGATCAGAGTTTTTCGTTCGTTGCCGCGAGTCTCGTTCGTTGCGTCGGACGTATCCGTAACAGATTTGAGAATTTCAGCATGTTCCTACACCTTCGAACTATCCGTGGGTGGATCACGTGGCGCGTGGCAGAAAATTAGCGAAGTTATACGGTAACTCGATTTATTTATAAACAAACTTACGTAACCCGTCAATTGGTTTGGTACACTCCTCGTGAAAAATTTCCTTTCGATGCCTCGTGAACGTTTATTTATTTCGCGTCGTCATCGTTTACTTCTCTCGCGCGTAAATAACATAATGCAAATCGCGATCAATTTTTGATCTTGGCTCTAATTCTCTTTACCACAGCCGAGAAACGATTATTTTAAAAACTAGACTTTGATACTAGATCAGTAGCGTTAACAGTCATGATCGATCGAGAAGCTGCAAAAGATTTGCTACCTAAAAATAGCTACTAGAAAATCGGCAATGTGTTCACAAAGTTGCATCATTTGTTTCGTATCATCGAGTTATTCGTTTCGATGAAATTCTACGATTCGAAACTTTTTTTTAAACGACGAGCGAGTTGCGTTACGTGTCATGTGAGCGTAAATCTTGGGAGTGGGGTCGGAACACGCTAGAAACACACCAGAAAATAACTCCACCGATAGATTGCATAATCTGGCGTGCGGTGTGCAGGTTTAATTTGATTTCTCAATCCGCTCGATTCTAGCCGCAATTTGTGTTTTTGGCTACTTGTAAGAATTCCACTTGAATATGTATACGTGTATGTTTTAGTTCGACTAATTACGTTACGGTCTCTGAAAAACTCGGGCACGAGATCGTTGATACCGTTGGCAAATATAGACAGCTCCTAGCTCTCTACGAGCGCGAAACGCCGAGCTGGCTAGTTTTATTGTAAATTTTAATGTAACGTTACGACTCATTTGTCCGACAGCTCGACAGTTCGAATGTCAATTGATTGTAATTTAAGAAATGTAATACTTTCGCATGAAAGAAACTGTGGGTATTAAAAAGCAATAAAACAACAGGGAAACTACTGGCGTACGCTTCCGGTGACCGAATCACACCGTCTGACAATTCTGCTAGGTCGTGGCGTGATTACAGTAAACTTCGTATCTCGTACGCACGCGTCGGTTGAAAATCGAAATCGAACGAAATTTCTCAGGTCAGAAAGCAGCCCTCGAGCTTTTCTATCGGGTATTTACAACAAATTGAAATATTCGTTTCGATAGACGGATGAAAATATAATTCAATAGTTTCGTACTGGGTCAATTTCTTCGGGCTTTGGGTAGTAGTGTTACGACACGACTAGAAATAACCGAAGCTACCTATCCGTTGTACGTTTGCGTGGAATGACGCATCGTTAATAGATTTGCAAATATTACCACTCGCACGCTATGCGTTTCTCATTTGCAGACAAGTCTGCGATGCGTTTGTCGTGTAGCTCTCTCGAAAACAATCACCAGCGCTGTTGAACAAGACATTTCTATTCGATATCATTGCGTCTCGAAAAAACAATCGACTTTTACAACGAACAAGCTTAAGTTGTCCCATTTTATTCCATTTCAATTCAATTTTCAAATTGAAATTACTGAATAGTTGGTCCTACGAGATCAACGAGAGATTTCTAGATGCGGAAGAAGATTAAACAGTTTACTCGAGGTGTTCGTGGAAGGCGTCAACGAACCGAGACACAGATCATTGAGAAGGAATCGAAAAATCGAGGCAAATAATGGTCGTCTCCCAGGCTACTGCTGCTGCTACGATAGGAATGGCAGTACACTTGTGGAAATGTACCTCGTTATAACAGTATTCGCGTGCAATCAAGTGGATCTGTGCCCCTTTTTTTATCGTGGACGAACCGTTGACGAACCGAACGATGAAAAAAAAAAATCGTTCACGAACTTACAGAATTATCGGTTTTCTCGTCAATTTTTTCCTTTGCTTAGCCAGAACGTTGCGCAACGCGGAACTAGAGCGTAACTGTAGCGGATACAGGTGAGCATTGACGAATGTTGGCGAATAATGATTAGCGAGCTGGATGACGAATGTGGATAGTAAAAACATGCGAAGATCATAATCCAATGTCAACTACGTCCCACGAGCGTTGATCGTCGTAATTGTTCGGACTAGTCTTCCACGTTGTTGATTAAAAAACACTGACGTATGCCAAGTTTCGTAATCAACGGGAAAATTCGTCTAAATTGAAAGGGCTCGCGATTCGCGTCAGCTGACTCCGTTTTGAATTCTTTAGTTCTTAAGAGCTAATTGTAAGCGAAAAATTGATCCTCTTGACTCGATGAAACAGCAGAATAAAACAAAGCGAGCTAACTCGAACGGAACATGTGTGCGCGGGTTCTTTAGGGGCATCGCGATTATCGCGTAACGAACCGCGATCAAGGCGCGAATTGTAGCTAAGCAGCTCTTTTTTATGCTCTTATCGTTTCGTCGTCGTAGACTTTACCCTGGAGGTTTCAACGTCGCTATGAATCGTGGCAGAAGCGATCTCGCGAAGAAAACACGAGAACCGAGATGCGAGATGATTAGGGTTCGACATCTCTATAATTGTGAATCTCGCGCGAATCGTTGTAATACGTTTGGTTGTATGGAGACGATGGGTACAGTTCTGTCGTACGTGAAAACGATGCGGGAGTAAAAATTGGCGAGTAAATAACGAGCTGAATTATAATTAGGCGAGCAAGTAGACTAACGAGGTCAGAACGATTCGCGACGTCGCTCGTCGACGCGTCGAATCAGTCGCGCAGGCGTCTCGATGCTTCGGCTAGTGTAAGCTAATCAGTGATTAAAAGAACACAGAAGTCCAGTATGTTTATCGGACGGTCAATAGGCAAGCTCGTGACTCGACGAAGAGATACAATGATACGGCGAGATTCTGGCTGACATTCTCGAACCTTGGCATCTCGATCGGTGCGTCACGTTTCTGATTGTGCACAAGATTCATTGTCAGCTCGATTGTAAAGCAGATACAAATCTGTCATTCTCTGACCCTGCACGGTGCATTTCCGCTCTATGCATATCTATTTATTTGTTGTTTTTGTCGTCGTTTGTGTTATTTTTCCGGTTAGTTTTTAGTCATTGTCTGGATGCTATCTTGGTAATGTAATAACATCGTTCCGCAACGATGAAATCGTAACAGTCGGAGACTGTGGTTTTGTTCGCACTTATTCTGACCATTCTTCCGTCTATTTGTGATTACAGAGTTATCTAGGAAGGAGGTCAGTATGCTGAGCAGCTTGGCGAACTACCTGCTGGGGGGTAGTCCTAGCGCTCAGGACGTTCGCGGAGATGATCGTCATGGCGAATCAGTTCCTATGGAGACTAGACTCAACCAGGTGGAAGTCGAGGGCGATGATTGGATCCTCATTGACCGTGCTGGTAAGAGAAATAACAGCTAATTCGTCGGCGGGAGCACGAAGCCATCGAAGTTAACGTCGTCGTGGCGTGTTTCCGCCAAACGTAAATGCCACATCATTGTTTCGTGGCGAGTTCTGGTTCGAGATTTCAACCGTTTCGTATTCGAGCGTCAACTTTACGGCTAGATCGACATCCTAATAACGGGGGATAATTTTTCCAATTACGGATATGGTTACGCTCATTGTCAGTACTGACGTACCGTTTGCGCTTCGGAACACGCAAAACTAAAGGTTCACGCGTGGAAAATGATCCTCTGTTTTTGATTATAAAGGATATTACGTTAAAGTAGTACCTACTAGTTAGTAGGATGAATTTTTAAACGCATTCCACACGCCTTAACACGAATGCTTTTTGTTCGAAGTTGAGGCCACAACGGCGCTCGAAGAGTCATGGTACGTGACACCTCCTGCCTGCTTCACCAGAGTAGGACCCATCCACGTGGAGACTTCGCCGCTCGAAGACTTGCTCATAGAACACCCAAGCATGTCTGTATACCGGGCGGCGGCGCCTCTAGGTACCCCCGACACTCCCCCGCCGACGCCCGACACCTCCGCGGAGTTTGAAGCTGTCCCCGTCCCCGTGAACGTCCTCGAAGAGGCTCCCACCTCCCAAAGACAAAGGCACACCCGGGAGGACAAGATCCAAGGGAATACACCCCGAAGGAACGGTGTCCACGAACACAGACCTGCCAGGGAAGAGGAGGCTCGTGCAGTTCAACTCCGCACGGCGCAGAAGGTAGAACAACTCTGTTCCCTATCAATTTTTCCGGAGCTTCGCTCTTACGAAATAATAACGTCGAGTCTTCACTGCAACGATACCTCAAGTCCTCGTGCTAATGGGAATCGTCTTCGGGGATAGCGTTACATTTTTTTTCGCAAATGCGAATGCACGACGAATCAATAGCTCGCACTCTCGTGGCCTACCTTTATCGTTCTGATCCCAAATTTCCTAGCATTTCCAAGCGGATTAATTCGCACCTGCTGTTAGATTTAACCATCTCTGAAGTGCTATGTACTTAGATGAAAATCAAGTATACGAGCTCGTAATGAAGGGTCCTCCGTAGATGATCTAGTCATGCCTGAATGTTGTACTCAACGCAAAGAAACTACAGGATTGGATTCATCTTTGAATCATGTACAATGACAAACGTTCAATGAATTTGTCATCTACGCGTCATTGAATTGCGATCGGATAATAGTAGGTATGTCCTATTGTGTAAACATAAATGGGATTGTCGTGCGTCTACCAAAAACAGGATAAAGGTGTGATTCACCGTTTCTACTCGGCACCTCGTTCCGTTCCGTTCAGTCTCACGAGCACTCGTGTACGAAGTGTATCTTTCGCATTTTGTCCCCGTACAAAGAACGAATCTACTGCGTATTTACTCACCCGCGAGTACGTTCGCATAATTGCCATTTTCATTTCGAGTTACATTCGGTAATCGCTGTACTTTGGTTCCGTTATTTTGGCATACAGCGTGCATATACATTCGTGTCGAACGTAAGAGAGTCGTGTGAAAGGAGGAGTATCGCACGAGATGATATTACTAGGTTGACAAATAGTGCGATGGATAGTAGATGTTAAGGCAACAATTAGGCCTTGAACTAACGTCATAATTATCTCTATTCGCAGGTCTTGGAGAAACGGGCAGCGCAAGCGCTGAAACGGGGTCGCCTTGAACGTAATAACAAGGTGAGAGATGTTGCCAGTGGCAAGGGTAAACGTCCCCGTCGCCAGGATCGTCTGCGTCTGCAGAACAGTGGCGCCAACAACAATCGCAAGTGCTAGTCGTCTGATCTCAGGCCAGGGTGCAGTCTAGCGTTCACTCCAATCCCCACACCTCGCATCATCTCACCACCCGTACGCTAAAACCACGCATCACGCTATGATAAACGTACGTGGCGTATTCCCTATTATTCCCCCGACCCGTTCCCATTCTCTGATCTCCGACCTCTGATCTTCGTCTGACCCCTGTCCTTCAAGCTTATCTTGAAATGGAAAGAAATTAATGAAAATATATAGTCTTTCTCTTCGATCCGTAGAGAAGATTCAATGGATCAATTGATTTCGTCGATTTGTTGGGTGCAACAACATCTGTTGGCAATTGATATCAGAGTGGATAAAGACAGGCGCGAGTTTATAGATTATAGTAGACAAATCATGATAGGACATGGCAGCTGCGATTCGACCTACGAACGGTTTTACGCGAACGACAACCAAGTCAACCATGATTTGTAAATGGTATAATTATTTTTTTTGCAGCTACCGTCATTTGTTACAAATGCCCCCCCCCCCTCTCCTCCCCAATTGTCAAGATGGAAAATTGAGATACAGGCGCGTTTCACATCACGGATTTACCGAAAAATTCTGAATTTCCAGAGGCATTGTAATTATGCAATTGAAATATTCGCGTTGCAGAAGCACGTTGTAAACGTTTAAAAAAGTATTGCATCTTAACTATTACTGTAAATATTTCGAAAGTATGGTTTCCCTAAGAAATATATGTATCTAGTACGTGAACGATGCCCGGAATGTATGGTTGTTTCACTTTGACGAAATCAACCGCGAACGAGCAGCGAACGACTCTTCGCATACTCGTCTACATCTTTTGCGAGTATTACCATACGTTTCTTCGAGACTATGAAAACAAACCACCGTGCTCGACAAACTCGGATTCTGAAATTGTATCCGCTAACGACATGAACCAACCACTCGTTATCCTCAACGCAAGTGATTCGATCCTCATAGACGACTTGTGACACGAAAACTGCTTCATTGGTAAAAAGCTTCTGTCCAATGCAAATATCGCGACGAGCAATGTCCATTCAATTTTCAAATATTCACCCATCTTTCCACTATTACGAGTAGAATTTGAAAAAATAAATAAAAGTTTAAAAACTGTATAAAAAATCTGCATGAAATAGAAAAAAATTGTATGTACAGATAAATATATAGAGGACCGTGCGTATATACAGATCAAGGAGAAAAAAGTTTACGATCACCGAAACTACAATTTAGGGAGATTTTTGACATGGAATTTCGTATGTTTTTTCCCTATTTTTAACGATCAATGCGTAAACATGTCTGCTGAGACTCGGATATAAATATTATTTAGACGTAAACGTTTGCACCCTGGCCCCAACAATTATAAAAGTATTTTATACAACTGATTGTAACTCTTAATTATTAGTTTATTATTCAGTTCATTATAGAAAATTAAGCCTTTAACGTTGTTTGTATCATGTGTACATGCGAACACGCTCAGAGCCAACGAATTTCCTTGATAATTGATGAAATTCAACAACGCGACTGAAAATATCCAAGAGAAGTAATGATATTATGCAAATTATTATAGTACACCTTGATAAGTCGTGGAATGGCAGTGTGGAATGGATAAACAATGAAATAGCGAGAATGCCTCTCAGTGACCTGACACTCCGTGGATTATGGATTTAAATCGCAGTCACGAAAATTACTTGAATTTCCTGGAATTCTAAGCAGTAAAATCTATATAGATCAAAAAACAAAGAAGACAAAATGAGTGCGTATTAGAATAGCAATGGGTAACGCAATTTCGAGACTGAACGATTGTTGTAAATCGCGGTAAATAACAATATCGTTTCACCCGACCTGATAATTGACAAGAGAAAATTCAACGAAACCTCTGGTTGACCTGAAATAATTGATGGTCGATCGAAGATATTGATAATGCTCGGACAGATATGATAATATGCAATCAGTCAGGACGCCCCGATCATTGAATAATACGTGAGAAAATAAATGCTATTATGTCAAATATAATTGTTGCATAGGTCAAAAGAATGTTGAATGTGTTGTACGTTTCATAATTATAATTAGATTAAAACTGTTGTTATTTACAGCGAGATATTGAAAGTTTCAAATATTTGACAATTCGATGCTCCGACTAGCGTTGATCACTCAACGAACACTTTTGACTCGATCCTACAATGATGACCGATCGTAAGAGATTGCCGCTCGAGAAAGAAAGTTTTCGCGCACAATTTGCGGTCAAATTGTCGCTGTAAATTTGTTTTTCGTCGGTATCTCGAAACGCGACATTTTATCACGTTACGATTCTCGCGAATATTCAGAGTCAAGAGAATCGATGCCCTAGTAGACAGGACGACAAAAGTCCTTACCATACTCAGGGTAGACCCGAAACGGATATAGATCGTATAAAAATGTCACAATTGTCTCGTGTCATGAAAAAAAAACTTTGCCTGACAAATAAAATACATTACTACACGCAATTGCGCTGTTCATTTGTCAAGTTCTCTATTATTCTCAGACAATTTCCAACGGATTTCGTCGCGAGGCGATCTCCGTTAATTCGTGTTCAACTAGCACTAATCTAATTTTAAAAAAATCAATCGCTAAACTATACACGCAGCGAGATTTTGTGTGTTTGATTGTAATTATTGTGCCAGCGTCGTAATAAATGACAATGAATAATACTTTCTCACCGTTGTCGCGCAATTAAATTGTGCTTAGCTTGTGTTCGTTCAATTTTAAGATGTATTAATATATGAATATATAGAATTAACTGTAAGTCAACAGCTAGACCATAAATTCTTACATGTGATAATTAACTGGGCTGCAACGTTGAGTCGATAATTTTCATACAATACAACTTTATTTCTCATAAAACAGACAATTAGCTATCCATCATTTTTCAACAACGACGTGCTAACAAAATTTAATGTACACACAAATGATGGCAAGAAAAATTCGGATACGAAAGTTATCATGGAATTTGTACTATTCAAATGTTTTTCAATCCTATCTGGAGTTATCGATGAGTTCACAATCCCGTTAGCAAAAATCACGTTGCATCTTGGTGGACTATATAGTATAGTAACTCGCAAAAATGCCGTGATCAATACCTGAATAGAAAAATCTTAGACGAAAGTCTAGCCGTGTAATTTAAAATGCACATTGTTTACGAAAATTCACACGCGCGCGAGCGCGCGCACACACACACACGCATACACACACCAACGTAGTTGATTGTTAAAAAAGAACCATACTTACTAACTACTAGGGCCAGGTAGAAAATTGGCCTTGTGCTCTCTAAATCACCTAATAAGAATAAGAATAGCTTGTCTGTGAAACAATAGGATATAACGATATACCTATCGACTAACCCTAGGCTAAAACGCAATTGAAAATAGACAAACTATAAATATTATTAATTATTAATTACCAGCTTCGTTGCCTTGCATCAGATTGACGAATAACAACCTAATGCTACGTATGATTTTTGAGTGTGTTGCGGAAATTTCTTGATGTTCTGAGCGTGTACGCGAATGGTGCGATTATTATTCTTGCATTGTTAATAAATAATTGTGACAACCATCAAAATTCTGACGCGAATAATATTATATTAAGATCAGTGTGAACTGTGGTGAGAGATGTATGAATTTGCGATTGATACGACTAACGCGTGAATAAGTAAACAGATAGCCAATAATATTCTATAACAATTATAATTTATTATCAAGTAATAACGATCATATAATTATGCGATATAAATGTTCGTGTGTCGGGTCCATTGACGATCTGATTTCAAGTATCAAAATGTTGTTTGTACTGTCCAACAATATACATACATAAATACTGGCTGTGACATAGCCCGACAGATTGCAAAGTTTATTTAAAAATTACCAAACCGCGCACTAATATTAAAACAATGAAAAATATGGATAATGTTGTTATCCATGACGTATATTTATTAACTTTGCGTAATTGTACATTTCTCGTAATTATGATATAATTACTTACAACTTCTTATAGTCCCACTAAAGACATAGTGCACACACACACACACGCACACGCGCACGCATGCATACATGCATACATACATACATACATACAAACATACACACATACATACATACGTACGTATATATGTGTGTGTGTAAAACACCTATTATGTACGCGACGGTTATATATTGTATTTTTCGTAGATCACAAAAAGTACGACCGTAACAGTTAATGAAATGCCTCTTCGGAGATGAAAAATGTGATAAAAAATGAAATAAAACGTTAAAAATAATTACTTTTCCCCATAATTATTTTCCCGATGAATTGCAGTCTAAACGTCTTATACAGTTAATACTGCAACGAATCTCCAATTTTATATTCCAACGTTGGTATACATCGAAACTACAAAGGCCATCAATCGAAGTATTGCGAATTAGGCAACAGTTATAGTTTTTGAAAATGTAATAAGTCGCATGTAGCGCAGTGCAAATGCGTATTCAAAACGATCTGAACAAACTCTAGCATCGGTACAGATCGGTATCTGCATCAGCAAAGAATCAACTAAGGCGAACTAATTATTTCAGAATCGAAAAATTGGAAGTAGCATTTTAGAGGATGACGTTCTTGGTACTCGATTATCATACGTTTCTTAGATTTATTGCAATATCAAGTTAACGTATGGCTTTCTACGACACCGAAGCCCCGGCTAATTGTAAGCCCTTCGAATTGACCCTGAATGTTTCATACATATGTGCAAAGCGTCTCCGATCTAAAACACCCCAAAACTATTTTTAAACCCCCTTCCAATACTATTAACGGAGGCAGCCTGACTCCTCCTCCCTTTTGATCCGACCATAGCCCGATTCCTCTAAATAACTTCAGAGCCGTCGCGATCACCGATAACCGGACTCCTCTCAAGACTTCAGAGACGTCTCAAACCACTATGGCACGACGCCACTCATATCACCGGTGTATTTGCGTTAGGAGAAAAAACTTCACACAATGCCTTATCATCGCCATATGTATATTGGTATATATATTAGATACCAATTTGCAATATACAAAAATACGTAAAATACCATACCCCACCACCAGAATTTGAAAATACCATACGCCACCACCACCGGTGATATGAGAGGAGTCGTGCCATGGAGGTTTGAAACGGCTCTGGAATTGAGAGGACTCGGGGCATGAGGTTAACCGGGGAAACCCCCCTATTAACTTTACCGGAGTCGTTCCAATCACGCAATTCCGGGTCAAGTTTATTTTCAATTTCTCAAAAATAGACGAGAAAAACGCAACCAGAAAAAATCGTATCGCTAACGTCAGACACATTGTATAGATGCTTTTTCTTTTGTTCTTGCAGTAACTGCGACTACCCTTTCCGAACTTACCCAGTGAACACGTTTTATTGCGGCAGTATAACATGAACATTGCAGGTAATGTCACAATATTATATTTGTGATACATAGCTGGTATATAACGTGGAAAAAAGATTTGTTATATACTAGTTACATAACTGGTATATAACGTCTTATCTTGCAATATAACTATTACATGCCGGGTACATAACGCCTTATATAACATGTTATATTGCTGAGTAGGAGATTTTAGCTCGTATGTAACTTACATGTAAAGTAATATTACCGGTTATAATCGGTATCATTGCCGTTACATTGCTGCTACATTACCGTGTTCACTGGGGACGTAGGTAAGTACTTCGACGACCGTTCAGAGTTCCA
Source organism: Arge pagana (assembly GCA_963969455.1). NCBI lineage: Eukaryota > Metazoa > Arthropoda > Insecta > Hymenoptera > Argidae > Arge > Arge pagana. The sequence continues at coordinate 11,223,367 of OZ018310.1, read as the reverse complement.
TTCAAGTATGTCTCGCGAAAACCCCGATAAAAACCGAGTTAATATAAAAAATTACCGATCTTCGTAGAATTAACAATATTTTTAATGTATTTGATGCCAACAGTTCAACAGGTGACATTGTTGAAAAGTGAGGAGATACATATTTTTTTGTCTCCATTTTCATCTCACATATTGACGATTAGCATGCGCCTGAAAAAGAGCAACCCGGCATACGATCACATGACGAGGGAAGAAGAGTTCGTACAGTGCATACGCCTACTGCTTTCGTCATCGAATTGAAGATGTCTTATGCTTTTAGTGGCTACTGCGTAAGTTGAATTCGTTGAAAAACTGCAATATCAATTTCAACAAATCGAATCTCACGTTCGCGTATTGCAATGAGATCTATCTCACGAGTCCAATCGTCGGATACGAGCAAGGAAATTGTTACAGAAACAAATGATAATTCATATTCATTATAGAATTGTAAAATAAAAATTTCAACTCACCAAAATGTTGAGATTTCGAAAACTCTTCTCAAATACTGGCTGCTCGGTAATAGGGATGATACACGTGGGCGCCTTACCAGGTATTAACTTATTTTATACATGTGCGTTACAGATAACCTCACATCCGTATCACGTAACGACATTCGCAGCTGGAGTTGCGCGTTTGGCGGCATTATTTCGAAAAGCTCGACACCCACCTTTGGATTGTTTTCCCGCAACTCTCATTGACCGTCGAATTAAATTTGATCGGTGGAACAAACGCGTTTGTCAACTTTTTTTGGCGTTGTTAAACGATACGCGAACGTTCTAATTTCAGGAACACCCAGATACCAAGGATCTGTGCAGAAAATTATTACAGACGCATTGGCAGATGCTGATGTTTATAGCAGCTGCAATGTAGTAAGACCGTGAGAGTTACTTGCTAATGATAATTGATTAGCTACTCAGAATTCTTACCAATATATCTTATTATGTAACGAATGATACACATTTTTTTCGTTGCAGAATGGAATTCTCATAGAAAATATGCACGATATACCATATGTTCAATCGAAAAATTTACTACCAGAAACTACCGCTATGATGACCAAAATATGTTCTGAGATCAGAAAAATCGTGCCCAGACACATTTCTTGTGGAATTCAGGTGATCAGTAATTACCATCAGTGAATAAACGTATTATTCGCGCGAAAAAAAACCTTCACCGATTTTAGGGATAGTAGAAATCTTACTGTATATATAAACACTGATCTTTGGAATGTAATGCGTGATAAAATTAAACTAGATTTTAGCTGGTGCTAATAAAGAGGCAATAGCTGTTGCGCAGGCAGCTGAGTTACAGTTTATTAGAGCGGAAGGTTTTGTGTTTTCGCATGTAGCCGATGAAGGATTCACAGATGCGGATGCAGGAACTTTATTAAGATACCGAAAACAAATAGATGCCGAGAACATCCTTGTATTTACTGATATTAAAAAAAAACACAGGTACAAATCCAGATGGCAGATTAAAAAAATACATGTCTGTATAATGTATTAATTATCGGTACACTAGATCGCTACGAGATGTTTGAGAACAATTGGTTGAAATCAAATCTAAACATGATTCATTACTGATTCATTTATAGTGCACACGCTATCACATCGGATGTAAGTATATCGGAAACTGCAAAGGCAGCCGAATTTTTTCTATCAGATGGCATCATAATAACGGGAACGTCAACCGGAAACCCAGCTGATGTCGAGGAAGTGAAAGGTATACGAAATTAAGTACACACAAATATTTATATCACAAAAATATTCTGTAACATTTTCTAAAATAATGAAACTATTATTTCTTTTAGAACTTAAACAAATTACCAAAGGTCCAGTCTTGATTGGATCAGGAATTACAAAAAAAAATTTTAAATTGTATGCAGCGGCCAACGCAGTAATTGTCGGAACACATTTTAAAACGGACGAAAAATGGGAAAACGCAGTCGAGCCGCAAAAGGTTAAAGAGTTCATGAAGGAAGTTCAAAAGTATAATTGAACCTATGCGTTTCCCGAATTTGATACTTATCTATTTGTGCGAACAATTGATAATCTGCACAAATCTATCATGGTCATAAAAATATAGCGTCTCGTATCAAGTCGGAGCATTCTTGTAAACAGTCAATATATTTACAATAATTTACCTATGTACAATTAAACGATTCTATTTTAGTGCGTCACACGTGCACTAATTGTGTCATGATTTATGAATTACTGCGTACAATGTTTCATTTCTCACTATCTGACTGAAAATTATTGCAATCAAAATACGGAATGCTGATTCCATTTCAATTATCTATTGGATAAACTTCGACGCAGTTCAAAAGTGTTTTTTCGGTTTTGACTTCATAAAGTTTTTGAGGAAATTGTAATTATTTAAATTATTATGTCATTTGCGATCACAATCTCACAGTTATGAATTCTCGATAATATTTACGAACACATGGAGGTGGTGCTATAAACGATAGTCAATATTAATTTAAAGGTGTAAATAAGTACCTACATGATTATAATTTGCGAAGCAAGTGAAACGTATTGCTCACTTAAACCTGAATATATCTCTCAGAGATGATCCTACACTCACCATGAATTGAGACATTTTCTGTAAGGAATACCATCTTTGCGCTTGAGATTCTGATTCAGTAGCTGGATTTGGAGAAAATCCAGCTTGATCCTCTTTGGATAATTTTTCCTGTATAACATCTAAGTCAATGGAATCCATTTGTTGTTGGATCGAATTTGTACCGGATTGTTTCAAACTGCTGCCTGCCGCTTTTGAGGTAGTGACTGCAGAATCCTGCACGGAAAATATTTCGATAACTTCAATTCAGTAAACGTATCTGATGACCTACAGATTTCATAATTATTTTCATACAAATATAAGCACGTTAGGCAAAATTATTACATTTGTTATGCGTTTATTCAGAGGCATTGAATAATATAGACTTACGTTCCGCGCCTGCTCAACCTTGTCAATGGTACGTCGAAGTGGGTATAGAGAATCTTTGTACAGATCCCGTTCGGTATTTTTTTCAGACACTCCTCGTTTCTTGGAAATAAATCTCTCTAACCACCATTTTCGGTTTTCTTTGTCTATTGTATTGTCTGCTCTCAATCGTTTGAATCGTCTCAGGGGGAAGCAATCGCTCCTTTCATCGCTTGTGTCTTCTCCTTCGTGATCAGGATTAATATAAATTATCTTTGATACGTTTGCATCCTCCTGGATATAATATAAATATACATATGTCGGAAAATAAAAACGGTTCCATTATTAAACGGTAATAGTATAGTCTCATCATTTTTACCAAATCTGGAGCATTCTGAGCGGAACGTTTACGCTTAAATTGCGTCACAGGAATATTGGCAGACGAAAATTGTGTCACTTGACTGTTTCTGAGCGGCCTTCTTGAACTGCTGTCTTTCCGCAATGTCTGACGACACTCAACGTACTGTAACAGCAATTGGTTAAATTTGTCATTAACTTCCTGATGGAAGAGGGATAATACACCATAAGCGCTAACGCACGAAATTATTGCATCACCTTTTTAACTGTATCTTGCAATACCTGAATCCAGGCTTCACTATCTCCGGTCTCTGAATACAACAACAAACTTTCTTGCAGACAAGTAACCCTAAACAATCCTCCACTAAATACCTTCTGTACAGTACACTTATTTAGCGGCAGTAAACAACATACAGTTAGGGAATTTCCAGGATCGCCTTTGCAATATAACAACGTATCGCTCAATAATACAAAATGTCTTCGATACGAGGCACTTCCTCCTCTTGATACACGCATCAGTGTACCTTGTTTAATTAATTTTCGACCCGGTTTTACAAGATTAATTGCGCCGTTGATATGTTTTTGTAATTCTAACAGCTGTTGAGTGTCTTCGTGTTCTGCTACCAATGTATTGATATGGTTCGCAGCTTTTTCAACTTCAGCCAAAGATGCTAAAACGTGATGAATCACGAAATAAAATTCGGAATCGTGATGATCCGTAATCGAAATTATTGCTACAAAACGCGAGTATGGAAACAATTGTACAAAAGTTCATTCGACTCTGGGAAGTATAAAAATCTAAGAACCTTGCAAAATTCTATAATCTCTGTCTTTTGGGGATGTATGCTGGAGAATTTCCTTCAATAGTAACCTGTATCTTGGTATCCGTTGAATCGGAGCAATTAACAATGCAGATAGTTTCCTGCCAACTTCGGGTCGTGTCTCTTGTTGCATAATAAAGTTCCTTGCCGCTTGATCGTTTTTTTGGGTACCCTATAATGTATTATTAATGATAGTATACACCACGAGCCAACTATCCATCAAAAATGAGTATTACTGTAATCAAATTAAATTATATCAAATCACTTACCTGCAAAAGTATTAATGCTTGTTTATAATCATAAGCATAAACTGAGTACAATTTAAAAAATGGTGCAAGCTTGTAAAATGCTTGTGCTATGTTGTCTGGATCTTGCTTTAGTTCCTTCAATAACTCGCCATTAACATTGTATATTGTTTCAATATTTCCAAACAATGTCATATATGATGCATGAGTCAATAACTGCCGATCGAACATTGGTTCCATGAAAAACTAAAATTCGGTAGCTAAGTATTCATTTACCAAGTCATTAAGTCAAGAATTGCTTTAATACTATAAAATACTGAGAGGGGTAAGGCATTGTTAAGGCATAAATGCAAATGGGATCTCTTTGTGACTTATGAATCATAAAAATTATCAGTATTACCTCCATAATGAGTTCGAGCTGATGCAAGTAAGCTACCTCGGACGTTAAAATTTCTCGAATAGCTTGAGATCTTAGATTTTTTCTTCTTTCTGTGCTATTTTCTCTGTTAATTTCATCCAGAGCACTCAAAACTGTCGAAATGAATATGAATATTAAACAGGTGGAAAATGACATGCATATGCATATATAAACACAATTCTTCGAATACGAAATTCTATATGCACATCGTTACCTTTCATTCGAGTTCTTGTTGTTAAAATATTTCTGTCATTTATAATGCTCCTCAGTTCTGCACTGAGTGTTTTCTGAGGTGTTCGCGGTGAATTCATATTTTCTCTCAACAAGTTCGGTTCGCTCTTAATACAAGGATTTTTGTGTTCCAACCACGGTTCTAACTTTCCCAGGTATTTTATTCATTTGCATGTACCACGTATTGGGTCGCAATTTATTTGATAGTTTTATCTTGAGCTAGCAGTTGCAGGTTGCCCTGGCGAATTACTATACCAAATTTGTACGTCGATGAAGACTCTGAGCATACCATCAACGGTTATATCTATCGCTTACAAATACAGTTGTTTACGAGCCGGTCAACAAGTGGTTTGGTTGACAAGTTACCCAACGATCAAAACAAACAGGTTCCGCTGATAGAATACACGTATGAATGCGTATGAATTGATATAGGCTTACTTATCGACTTCGAATAGAGAAACTAGTTCCGTCTCGTCCGCATGTCGTTTGTTAATAGATTTAAAAAATTTATTGCCTATCACATGTCATAAAAAACGTTAACGCTTTTCCATGGATATTTAATTCGACGCCGATCTGTATATAAATATCGTATTGTGCGCCACCTGGTGATGAAGCTACGCAATACGCGCATCGCGACCGGCAAATAGAACGCATGTGTACCATTACGTGTAAGACTGATCGACCAATGAAATGCTCGGAATTAAATTACTCGCTCAACGTACACTCCATTCCACCAATGATAGGGGCGGCTGAAAATTCGTTATTTCAAAAGCTTCTCCAGTCCGCAGCACGATCCCCGATGCAACATCACCTCGCAAGGAAAGGTGAGAAAGAGGCAGACGAGTGTTCTTGTGAAACTGAAACCTGAAGACTGCTGTATTCATATTACTTATTTGAATTATTCTGTTATGAAAATTATCATTCACTTTCATAATCGTTGCCAGTTATTATTAAACAAACATATATTCACAACGGGTATGATTGCTGATAGCTGACTGATGGAATAGTATATTGTGAAAATTTGTGAGACTGGTAATTTGCACTGATCTGAAATAAGCCATTCGTGTCTCAAGTTCGTAAGTATTTATCTCAGATTACTTCAGAGTACTAGTTGTAGAAATTCTTTGTCATATTTCGTTCAGTCTTACATTTGCTTCGAAAAAACACTACTATTGTGAGGCATACAACGGAACGTGTGCAATGTTTTCATGGGCAAGAGATCTGGCACAGATAATGCATATTACCGTCAACGTAATATTAATCTAAACTCTTATAACAGAGAATTTATTTTATATACTGATTTCATATAGATAATGCGTAGTATCTCACAAACTTTAAGACTACGTTCATTGTTTGCACACAGCAACCATATTTGCACAAATTGGTTAAATCTCGCTCAGAGATAGTTGAGGAATAATTATTAAATACTTGGCAAGATCAGTTTTACAATTATGTTATAACGTACCTGTGTTTATTTGATAATGTAGGAAGAAAACGTCATGTCAAACGTCATGCTCGAAGGAAAAGAAAACAACCAGCCGAGACCTGGTGTTCCACAGATGGGTATAGGTTTAAAATCCCACAGTGTTAAGCAACTACGGATTTCAAAGCCAGCAGCAGCTCTAACTGAGATTTATCCAAAAGCCAACGTAGAACAGAACGTGAAAAATGTTGAACCTGCACCGCAGGTTCGATCCAAAGAATGTTCAGAAAAAACGAATGTCAACGAATATGCCGAAAAAATAAAAGCTATAGAACTTATGCCACCACCGAAATCGCGTCCTATTAAGGTCGTTGAAACTCAAAAAGAAGTTAGCAATGAAGCTTCGGCGCATTGCAACGAAGAAACATCAAAGGAAACTAACAGCCACGAAGGAACATCAACTAGTGAGAATGAAAAGAAATGGACCCTGTCAGATTTTGATATTGGAAAGCCATTGGGTAGAGGAAAATTTGGCAATGTTTATTTAGCTCGAGAAAAAAAATCCAAATTTATCATCGCGATGAAAGTACTTTTCAAAGCGCAAATAAAACAAAATGACGTTGAACATCAAGTTCGGCGAGAGATAGAAATTCAAACACACCTTAGGTAATGGTTGTATAATTAATTCGTGTTAGTTCAGACAATTACTCTGAATCCGAAATAATTCATGATTTGCAAACCAGTTACTTATAAAATTTACAATCATTTTTCAGACACAAAAATATTCTCCGCATGTATGGCTATTTTCATGATCCTAGAAGAGTCTACTTAATCCTGGAATATGCTCCAAAAGGCCAGTTATTTGACGAAATGAAGGCACAGCCGAATGGAAGATTTGATGAAATCAAGTATGAAATTTGTTGATTCAATCAATTTATCAGTTTAATTTCTGATATGCAGACATTGAAAAACTATTAACTTCCGGGTAACCATATTATTTACAGGACAGCAAACTACATTTCGCAACTATCAGATGCCGTGAGATACCTTCACAGCAAGAAAGTTATCCACAGAGACATTAAACCGGAAAATATTTTGCTGGGTTCAAATGGTGAATTGAAAATGGCTGATTTTGGTTGGTCGGTTCATGCACCGTCCTCTAGAAGAGAAACGGTGTGCGGCACCCTAGATTATTTGGCCCCCGAAATGGTGTCTGGTAAAACCCATAACCACACTGTTGATTTATGGGCAATAGGGGTGCTCTGTTACGAGTGTCTTGTCGGGAAACCACCCTTTTATACGGAAACCTACGACGAAACGTACAAGAAAATCAAAAATGCTCAATATAACATTCCATCACACGTTAGCGAAGGTGCGCGGGATCTTGTGTCCAAAGTAAGTAAGATATTCATCGAAATATGTTCAAATGAAAATATTGGCTAAAAGCTGTGGACAATAACTTTGACTAATACTTGATAAAGTCATACATATGTAACTGTTCGGAGGTTGAGTGATCATATTGTTTTCATCAGCTATTGGTGGCGAACCCTGAACGACGACTGCCTCTAAATGGAATTCTATCTCACCCTTGGATTGTTGCTAACCAAACGACAGGAACTACAGAATGATCTATACTCTGCATGGAAAAAAATGTAATAGATGAAAGTAATTGTTTTGTGATATCATAAAGTTGTTCTGCTATCAAGCATTGACGATGTGGATTTCAATTTTATTTGATGAAGATTTAGAATATTCACGCGGCTGATTAATTACTAGATTAATTACTCATCCCAATTATTTTTATCATTCTAAATACGAATTTGTGTAAAACGGAATGTGGTATTAATAAAATACGAATAAATATATTCTTAAACATACACTTGAGCATAGTTAGTGTTATAACATTTCGTTCAAGGAATACAAAGGATAATGGACGTGAGCTCTCTTAAGATGGAGGTCATGGAACAATCTTGAGTTCGTCTGATTATAATTGTTTATTACTTTCGTATGAAACCTTGGTTCCTACAATAAAATACAAATTGGTGGATTTTTGTCTGGATCAAGGTACTGCTTCGGGCAGGTGGATCTAAGTTACCTGAATATAAAATGTATTAAAATTCGTGACTGAGTTTGATGAAGCAAACTGTAAATACCATCGACAACTTTGCTGTGGTTTTCAATTAACTTTGAAAAGCATCGTTGCCTGGTTCATCCTCATCATCATCTTCCTCTCCCTCACTGTCAAACGTTGTGTCTGGAATATCATAGAGTCGAATCATGGGCTTGTTTGGATCTTTCATTATCAAGAACTTTCCATCTTCCTGCTTCATGCAGATATCAATGATACACCGAAGAATACCCCAAGCATTGTCCATGTTCAAGTTGATTTGGGTGGCAAATTCATTGGGTTTATACTGCTGTGTTCCCAAAATAACATGCTTGCTCGAATCGCGTACCATAGCTCTTGAAACATATCCAAATTTCAGCTGATCAGAACCTGCCAACAAAGCCTGGACAGTCCATTTAGCAAGCTTGCACGCGTTGTTTCTAAGTTCGGTGGCCAAAACGGCACCTCGCTGGGTGTCCAGTTTTTGCCGCCATTCAACTCCATTAGACAGCTTTGAATCCCATTCGTTTAAAGCTTTGATAGTTAGAAATTGGAGCTCATTGTTCGGGCCTTGCATGACGGCATCGTGTTCGCAACGGCATACCAGAACAACGCCATTATTTAAATCCCATTTTCTATAACGATATGCCACACTCGCAACATCTCCTTCTTCTTCCTCAGAGATGAACGGATTACCTTCTTCAAATTTGTATCTTGGATCGTTAGACTTCAGAACTTGCTGCGAAAAGTTGTGATTAATGAAAGTCGCCTCCAGCGCCAAATTTCTAGGCGAATTCAACGAATTTCCATCATCCTGTGGCGGTTCAACGCTTGTCTCATTGACAGTAAGCAGATCAAATTCTGTATTGTCTCGTTTGTCAAAAAATAACTTGTCTCCGATTTTTTCAATGACAATATCCCATGAATAATTGCTGCGAGTACAACACATGATAGTAGCTAAAATAGCATCCGTCGCATAGACGGTACCCTCGGTCTTCGATAATTTTCGAATGACCGGATCATCGGTAGTTGTTACCGTATGGAAAATACGATCGATTCGCTGCAAGGGCTTTTCGCTTTTCACATTGACTCTGTCGTAAGCTTTATCATAATACTCCAAAGATCCGCAACACAATACATCAGTGGCATCTTTGACACCTGGGAGCGATAATTTGGACAATCGAGGGAAATCCATCTCCTCAATGGTAACCCAATCAGGTCTGACAGTCACCGAAGCATCACGAATCTTGATAGGAGGTTGGTTCTTGTGATTCCGTAAGCCTTGTTGACGTCCCCAACGTTTGGGCTGTCCTTTACGATCTCGTTCGCGAAGTTTCAGTTTTCCAAGCTGCTGCATTTGATTAATACCACCGCGTTGTCCACCACGACCTCTCATGTTACGTTGATTTTGACGGAATCGACCTCTTTGATACGGTGGTTTTTGCACTCGTGTCGTATCCACAAGATGGAACGTAGACTCATCTTCTTCATGATAGTAAGCGTATTGGCTACCAGAGCCAAATTGAGATGCATACTTGTCTGAAGCGAAGGAAAAAATTCATTGAAACAGGGCATGGTATATAGAGAAATACTACAGATTGAGGAAATAAGCCAGCCTGAAACTCGTCGGAATGCAAGTGCGATACAAAGAGTCAGATGTTTAGACTGTCTTTCGTTAACAGCCCATGTGCTATATCCTAGCACATCAAAATAATTGAAAGTAAAAATAACACCATTTAATATTTCTGACATTTTTTCACGTTTTGTTTTAAAGCAGCACAACATTGACAGTATGTAAACAGTGCACTGCGCACATACTATAGACAAATACAGGGAAACGTCTGGGATTTACCGAGTACCATGGGGCCTATCTATTGCCCACCAACTGTAGTATGGTACTCTGCAATGGTATCTCAAAAATATCAGGTTAAAAAAATTTGGTAATAAAATAATAGTAATAGATCTAATGTCATAGTGGAAACTTGCAGACGGTGATGTATATGATATAAGTATGACAAATTTTGTACAGATCTATATATACAAAAATAATGTTATATTTATATAAAACAATTTCATATGTGTACAAGTAACAGAACTCTCGTGAAATTCTCATTGTAGATTGATTTTATCGATATTCCAATATAACACAGTCACGAGAACCGTAAAATTTTCAGGATATTCTCACAGTTGACAAAGGTGTGTTAGGTTAAGGTGATGAATTGGTAGGTGGATCGTATCAACTCACTTGTAAATTTTTTATCCTGGAAAGCAGCCCCGGTCCAATCAGATATCTATATGGCAATAGAATCGAGGTGATTAAGGGTGAAAATTGAGGTATATCGACATGAAAATTTACATCCAGAGCATATGCCGACAAACCTTGCCGAGCCTGTCCCCTTTTGAGAATGGCTGATAGGGTATGTCCTTGAATTGGTCTGGCATTTCGCAGGGACCCCATCCTGTAAAATTATCTTGTACGGCAGGTGCAATGAAGTGAGCAATCTTCTCTTTCTTCAAATCATCCTCTTGCAATCCGACTTCCTCGCTCATGATTCTAATATTCGTTAATGCCGCATAAGAACGAGTGACACACACGCGAGACGACGATCCGGAAACGGCGTTGCGACCGGAAGACTACAGTCGCAGTGAGTCGCAGTCCGAGTCCGTCGCCACCATCGCCATTGCTCGATATCTCCAATAAGGCTGTGCTGCCACAAACGGGACGGACCGTGCACCACTTGCAATTCAGCCACGGTATGTCGGTGTGGCGCCGACCGTTCAGCTCACCTCGGAATGTTTCGGAAGACCGAACGAACCCGAAGCTCGTTCGGCAGCATTCAAGAATATCAATCGGGCAGCCCCACCCAATGGGAACGCTGCCGAACGACGCTTCCCCTAGGGGATGACGCCACTAGGGGTAGGACACTCAATGCCATAGGGCCGAATTCTGTCCACTTTGGGGGCGGTCAACGCAAACGTTCAGAAACTAAATCCAGGAACTTAGTCGATTTTAATTTTTGACTGATAGTATGTTGGCATTATACCGAAATTTTAGTTCCGCCCTCTGGTGGTTCTGCAATATAGCGGACAAAAAAATATTCTATGATGTGAAAAATGAAAAAATGAACTATGATGTGTCAATAAATTTTCAATAAAAGTTACTTTATAAACGTGACTAATAACATACATTGAATCAAAGTTTGAAAAAGTTGAATTGCCCTGGTGTTCTCACTTCTACCATACAACGGGACAATTTCCTTGGCGTTAGGTTTTTGTAGCACATCCCGAACTTGCGGGCAGATTTGTTCATGGTGGGGGTTTGGAGTGCTGATCTCCACTATACACTGGATAGGGTATAGGCCGGAATTCTTGTGAGCATTTGGATGCCATTTGGTTGTGGGAATTTGACAGATTTCAAGATGGCCGCGTGCATCGTTTTCCATGATTGCTTATGAATACGAAGCAGTACAGTGACATTTACGTGTGAGGCTTCTGGCTTAGAATATATATATAAAATATAAAGCAAAATGGTCATGGAATGCTGTTATTGTGGAAAAAAAAAGGATAAAGAACTGGGTGGTGACAGAACTTTCCATCAGTGAGTATTTCACCCAAACGTTATAAAGGGTCTTTTCTATATTCCTTAGGTTAAGTTTGCATTAGTTTATTTCGAAATAAACTGGTAAATGTTTGTCATAGAATTTCAATGCCATGTGAAATCGTGAAGTGAAATACTTGTTCTTTCTGTTGTAGATTCCCACTCAAGCACCCAGAACTAACGGAAGCTTGGTTAAGGAATATGCGATTAGGTCCAAGTTTCAAGCCTCTGAAAAGTATGAGACTGTGCTCGGATCATTTTTCAACCGAATTGCTGCGGAAAATTGGGGTGAATGTACAATTAGCTGAAGGAAGCATTCCAACTCGGTTCGGAACTTATAAGTCAGCATGTGCCTATTGTTCCGCTATAAAAACACAGGAACATCATCGATCCTTTCATAAGTATTAAAAATTTTCAGTCAATTTATAACCCATTCGCATCCTAGAAAAGTGTAAAAACTTTCAGCTCTTTGAACGCTGTTCTAATATCTTACAGTAAAAAGATGCTAATACTTCTTTGGAAATATGTTGAATGCGTTAGACAAAAGATGCATTTTCAACTGCGCGTGATTGATGGAAAGGATTGCTTTCAGATTTCCTCTTCGAAATCCCATACTTTTGCAGAAATGGCTTGATGCCATGAGTAAGAAGAACTTTTTCCTAGATGCATCCAGTCAACTTTGTTCAGATCACTTTGAAAGGACCTGTTTTCGCTCATCAGGCTATGGAACTTCTCTGCGTTTGACAGCCAATGCAATCCCTACGATATTTAAATCTATTTTGCTTGAAGGTATGATCACAGTACATATGGTAGTTCAGTATTTTTTATATTCTACTGAGAATAAAAGCATCAAATGACAAATAAATTAAATTTTATATATGCCAGGGGTTGTAGAAAGCACAAATTTCAACGCTTCTAAGGCATCACATTCTGCAGCTAAGCGTTTGCGACTGGAGACCAATTTTGACGAACCTATCACCACCGCAGAACATGACAAAGACTTTAAAATTAGTCGCGCATGTACCTCAACAGAAGGATTAGTCTGCGATGCTGCTTCGAATGAAATGCCAGAAAGGACCCTTACTCCAACCTGTAGCAGACAGCAAACAGTACCGAACACTGCAGAGCGCATCTATATGACTCTGCATGACCACCAATACGAAAATACACCGAGAACCATGAGAAAAAAAATGATTTCATCAAGAAAACTAGTCAAAGGCTTGCAAGAAGAAGTTCGGGTTCACAAACAACAAATTACTCGTTTGAAGAAAAAGATTTCTTCATTGAAAGATATCGTAAGGGAAGTATGTCGCACTCAAGCACTTCCCGACTGAGGACTGGCATGCTTAGATTCTATAGCTCAGAATGATGTTTCTCAATTCATCAACCAGTATGCAACGATTCAGAAAAATCTTGGTGAAAAAGAAACTGTTTCCAAAAAAACGCAATGGAAAAGTGAACCTAGAGATTCTGGTGTTGGCATATGACAAGAAAAATATCCAGCTGCTCTCAGGTCTTTTGCTATCACTCTGCATTTTTATTCCCCTAAGGTCCACGGCTCTGTGCGCCGAAAGTTTTGTAACGCTTTGCCAGATCTGGCTACCCTAAGATCATGGTACTCTTCAATCGATGGAGAACCAGGTTTTACGACTGGAAGCTGTGATGCATTGAGAGTTCAAGTAGCCAAAGCACAGCATGCTGGTAAAGAGGTTATAGTAGCTTTTATGTTTGATGAAATGGGTATGAAAACGGGTATGCAATGCAGTCCAAGTGGTATTGTCAGAGGATACGTTGGTCTAGGTAGCAAGATGCAAGCATCAGACACAGTGCCCTTAGCGAAAGATGCTTTGGTAATGATGGCCGTTTCTCTAGATAAGAGTTGGAAAATCCCTCTTGGTTACTTTTCTCTTACTGGAATTGACTCGAAGACCATATCGGTGTCAAAGTGGTTACAGTGACGTTAGATGGCCCATCACAACATTTTCCAACTATGCGGTCCCTGGGAGCTATCTTTGATATGCCTAATCCAAAACCTTTTTTGCACATCCGCCAACTGGTGATAAGGTTTTTGTGGTGTTTGATGTATGCCACATGCTAAAATTGATGAGGAACTGTTTAGGCGATAGAAAAATCCTGAAAGATAGCGAGGGAAATTTGATTGCCTGGAGATTCATAGATGCTCTTGCAAATTTACAACATAATGAAGGTCTACGAGCTGAAAATAGGCTTCGGATGGCTCACATTCGTTTTCATACAATGAAAATGAAAGTGGCATTGGCTGCGCAAACTCTTAGTAGTAGCGTTGCTGATTCGATTTTATTTTGTGACAGAACACTAGGCTTACCAGAATTCGAGTGAAGCGAAGCAACTGTGAGATTCATACGATGCATTGATCGTCTGTTTGACTTCCTGAACTCCTGTAACCCATTTGCTAAAGGTTATAAGGCTCCACCTCGTTAAAGTAATGAGACCTTTTGGCGTTTGCAAATTTTATCAGAAATAGAATATCTCAAGGGAATTACAGATATTGGCGGTAGGCCAATGTGGAGTACACCAAAATACGTTGGTTTTGTGAGACTAATTACAGGAGTAATGTCCGTCATTAACATTTTTGATATTTATGTCAATCCAGAGGGTTCCCAACTCAAGTACATATTGACATACAAATTTAGCCAAGATCATTTGGAACTGTTCTGCACGATCAGAAGTTGTGGTGGATGGTGCCCGAACCCTACTTGTCGGCAATTTGTATCAGCATACAAACGACTTCTTGTACATCATGAAGTTAGTGCTGTGAATGGTAATTCCGAAGCTATGGGTAGTACAAAAATTTTAACGGTGTTGTCTCAGGTTCCAAGGCGTAAGATAATAGACCGTTATGAGGAAACTGTCTATGTTACTATGAGCAATGTTAGAGTATCAAAGAAGTATGGATTAAATGA
Source organism: Arge pagana (assembly GCA_963969455.1). Taxonomy (NCBI): domain Eukaryota; kingdom Metazoa; phylum Arthropoda; class Insecta; order Hymenoptera; family Argidae; genus Arge; species Arge pagana. Next base: position 11,208,282 of record OZ018310.1, on the reverse strand, counting down.
AGAAGATGAGCATAGTAGTGATACTCATAACTTCCCTAAGGAATTTTTGTATTTCCATTGTCAAGTCTCTAGCACTCTCTAACTTTTCTAAAGCATTTGTGGGTAACATTGGTGGCTGGGTTGTGAAGAAGTTGGTTGACCACAAAAGACCTGTTATTAAATGTGAGAAATGTCGAGATGCTCTTTTTCAATCGTCCCAGCTAATGGCTGAATACAATGGCAATGCTCTAGTTGAAGCAAAGACGAGAGGAGGCTTAATCTTTCCTAGTAAATCAGTCGTTACTATTTGTCAACGTTCGGAACAGTTATTTAAGCAAGCTCTGAATAAAAATGGCAGCATGACACCTCAAGAGTTAAATTTTCCTGGTGTGATTTGTTCAAAAGTAATGAAGGATTTACTTCAGCCATCTGGTGTTCTGTGTCCGTCCTTAAATGAACACGCAGTTGACGAAATCTCAAGTCACGTTTATACATTGGCGAAGCATATTTGCAAAACTTATATTCATCCGCGATTTTTTTCGGCAAGGAACTTAGCTTCAGAGGCTGCAGTCGGAGCAAAGATGCGCCACCATATGACTCGATAAATCATTTGGCAAAGTCAATAAAAAAGTGATGACTGTATACACCATAAGTTTTTTTTATTTTTTTTTAATCAAGTTTGAAATTTTAGTTCAATTTTGAATTATAAAAATTAACAAGGTTAAAACAAACTAGAAGAAAAACCTTAATTACTATTTTAGTCACTTAAATGTCCTCTTGTTGTGAGGCGTCTCTTAAATGATACGTATCTTTGTGTTACAATATATTATTCTTAATAACTATAGTTAATGCTGACTAGTAGTAGTAATGTTTATTTCCCTTGCGGGGTACATTTCGGACTCCCGCTCCGCTCACATTAATCCTTAACTACCTTACGCACTATTTCTATCCTATTTTTTATTCACGCCGTCCTCGAGAGAAAGAGAGCTCCACTCACACCTTCTCCCGCATTCGTTCTTCCTTTCATCCCGGACTTCCGTTTCCGCCGCTCTTGCTCTACCCCTCCCTTTTGCTGCCCTCTACTCTACCATCTCCTCCTCCCTGTACCTTTCCTTTTTCTCCCTTCTCCATCCGTCTATCCTTTCCAACCATTTCTCCCCTAACCCCTCGTCGCCTAACACCTCCCCCCTCGCTTCTTGCCATCCTCTTGCCAGTTAATGCTGACTATTCAGGTAACATTATTTGAAAAAATTAAGCGGGTAAAACTTTACAAAAAACCACCATAAGTGTTCTAACACACATGTGATTAAAAATATTATCTAATGACTGAATAATAAGCAATTTCTAGTCTAATATGGAAGTCATAGTATAAGTAGTATATATTATAACCAGCTTAACGTGGCTGTTATTGAAAATGTTATTGAATAACTGGTTAAAAAGCATTTGCTACTCTGTCAGTTGTTATAGTAGTACTGGAATAGTGTTATATTTATTAATAATAAACAACGAATAATTCTCTTATAAAAACTTGTTTTCATACAATAACCTTTTGTCACCTCTCTTTCTCTAGTTGATAAAATATGGAATACCCTCCGATCTGGCAGCCTTGGATGACTTGGACAACTTCAACGAATGAAACTCCGAATAATTTTACTTATAATTTATGATTTTTACAACCATTTTTACTGACAAATTATTTTGTAAATCATCAATTCTTATTGTACAATCAAATTATACAATATAACTTGTACAACTAATTCCAGCATTGCATTCTTTGAGTAATCCATACATAAAATGTATACAGTAGATCCTATTACTATGTCTGCTTTTTTGATTCTGAATTGTCCAGATAATACTTCGAGTTGCGATAGTTGAAGATTGATCAATAATTAAAGGTCTCTTTCGATTATTTAAACTAAGAAATGGGATTTTGCCTTAATCGTTTTAGTTCGATGATAATAATATGATGCGCAGACCATGTATTGCCTTCGTTTTTCATGTACTACCCGCTCAACGCATTTGAATTTGGCGCCATAATGTGTCAAATTCCCCCAAACAAATGGCTTCTAAAGCTCACAGCGAACTGCGGCTAAAACACCCCGTATACCTTATCCAGTGTATAGTAGAGATCAGTGGTAATATCTTTATGGTTGGTCCACGTTCTGGTAAAACAATGTTACCAGTGTACGTAATGAGGGAAAGCGGCGCTAGTTCCAATCTCTTTGCAACCGTGGTTGGAACCCGTGTTTTCAACTACGGGTTCCAACCAATCGAACCAGTGAATTCGAACAGATTACCGCTAGTTAGAGATGTAACATTAAAAATGTTCGATTCAAGAATAACTATTCATATTTATATATCAATATGAATTATCACTTGTGTTTTGATTCGTATGTGTTACCTTATCAAATGAATATTTGTTCCTGATTATTGTTAGATAAAAGTCTAATTATAATACGAATGAAATCAAGCGGTGGTAAGACAGAAGAGTTTCGTTTTATCCGTTTGGTTTTATCGTGGTACTGACAAAAATTCTTCCAATAAAATTTGGTTTGTAGTGTTTACTACGTCTCGAATGTTGTCGACCATGCGGCGGGTTGGCGTGGACATCTGCTGCTGCTGCCAATCGATACATGCGACGCTACGATGTAACACTTGGCCGAGCGCGAACGATTCTCACATTTTCTGTTTTCAGTAATAGTTCACTAAAAATTATCGAGTCAACTTAAACAATGCTCGCGGATCACGAGCTATACCGGCAACTATGCGAAAAACGTGGCATCAAATCTCCACCTGATATTTTGGAAGCAATAAAAGATGCTGGGTAAGTCACATCAGATATGACATGGAAGAAATATAGGTAAGTACGTGAACCTAGTTACCAGTAGCTGATGTCTGAATTATTGGCGCCAAGTTCGAAGAGTTCCAAATCTGAGTATCATTCCAAAGTCAGATTTAAAGTAGTGACGCTCACACTCAAGAAGTATAAATTTTGTTTATCTAAGACTGTTGTACAATTATTCCAGCTCAACTGGCGAACTCAAGTTATCGTGTCTGTCAATCATGGTTCCAATTTGTGAAGTCATCGCGCACGTCCTCTCTTCGAGCTCTGTCATAAGAAGCCTGGATTTGAGCGATTGTATGCTGCTTTCCAAGGGTCTCAGTTGCATCCTGAGTAGTCTTTGCGAAGGAACCAACATAACGTCGGTAAATTTGAAAGGAAATAATATAAACGGACCGATGGTTACCCAACTTGGACAAGTGTTTATTCATAACAATACTTTGAAGCGTGTACACCTTGAATGGAACAGCATTGGTGATCATGTTGACTCTTTTACTAAATTTTGCGAAGACTTGATTAAAAATCACACAATAGAAATGTTGGATGTACGATACAATCAAATTTCTCCTTACTGTGCTGAAGCTCTGGCAAAACTCTTGAAGTGTAACAAATCTCTAAAAGTCCTCGATTTATCGTGGAACACGATTGGACTTCACGGCGGTCAGCTGATACTGACAGCAATTAAGGAGAATAAAATCATAACAAAGCTGAATTTGCATGGAAACTGCATACCCAATGATGTTATACATATGATAGATAAATTAACTAGCAACAATGAAAACCGACAAATTATTTCATCAACAAACATATCGAAAGGCTTTGAAAAAGCCAAATCTTTTTTGATGAAAGATCAAGTTAAAGGAGTCTCCTTTAGTGATAGCGACAGCAGTGTTCAGACGCGACTTAAGTACAGGAGAAAAAAAAAAAAACGTGTACGACATTACCCCAAGGAAATCCTTACCGATCTGCCAGAACAATCACAAAAAACTGACTCTGTATCCAATGATTCGATCACAAAGTCAATAGCTGTTGATGATATTGCTGCAGAACCATGCAACATCCCCAAAGATTCTAAATTTGATAAAAATGGCAAAACTCCAGAAATACCTGATAAAATAAAAGAGTTGAATCAAATATTAGAGGATCGCACAACCGCGATAAATCTGTTAACTAATGAGATAGCAGTAAAAGATGCGGAAATTGAAGCTGCAAAATCACTAAGTGATCAATTGAGAACGGAAATTAGTCAAATACGAGAGGAGCAGGAAAAATTTGCAAATACGAAAACAAAGGAGATAATGGAACTGAAGAATGGTCGAAAGGAATCAGAGGAAAAATGGCAGCAACTTTATAGAGAGTTAAAAGATACATATAATAAAACATTACATGAAAAAAAAGAAACAGAAATGAAAATTCGTAGATACGAACGGGATATACACAAAAGTTCCTTGGAAATATGCTCATTAAAGGAAAAAATCATTTCAATTACTAAGACTTATGAGGATCTTGTCTGCGCAGATAAGACAGAATTTCACAAACTGAAAAGAGAACTGAAAGAGAGAGAAACTAGGCATAAAAATGAAATGAACATGGTGAAGACTACCTTGAGAGATACGACGCAAGCCCTAGAAGCATGTCAAATACAGTTGCAAAAAAGTAGAGCCGAATTAAGAGACTCTAACGAAAGTTTGTCCCTGATGAAGGAAAAAATCCATGAAATGGAACATAAAAATATCAAATATTCAAGATCTGAAGAATCTTTACATAAAGTTAAAGAAGAAAAAGACAATTTGGAGGAAAAATTAGTCGATGGTCAACGTACGATTGCAAATCTACAAAGACAGGTAGCAACCTTGCAAAGTGAACTCATCGAGCCTCAGCGACGTTACAAACTGTTGAACGACGAACTTCTTTTAGAACAACAAAAAGCCAATAGACTTAAAGAAGAGTTGATTGAAGAAAGAGAGCATCTCAAAGAACAAAATATACAAATGCAAAAGATGGCCTTACAAATCACTGCATTGAATACACAAATCAATGATATGCAATGCAGTCATGCCGAAACGCTTAGAGAACGAGACAAGGAGAGAAAACAATTGAAAGATATTATCAATCTCAAGGAGCAAGATCTCAACGATTTGAAGTGGGTAACGCATTCATGAATATTCTATCTCATTTCAGCTATCTCCTTTTGATTACTAGGCAGATCGTAGTGGTATCTCAAGCACTTTCCTTGACCTTTTGGATTTCGTAAACTTATCGGACTGAAATTTTTTAATTTATGACGTTTCAGTTATCAACTCTTGGTGAGAATATCGTTATTTAAACATCTTTCATTTTATTATTGCAGAGCTGAAGAAGTTCAACGAGCTGGTCAACTGTACGCAGCATTCAGCAAATATCTTGGTTCCAGAGGACCCAATTCTGTTTTATGACGAACAGTATTATTATGGTACCTTAGGACGTTTAGATTTATTCCTCCAGTTGCAACATACGTTTTATATTTTTATACATAAATTTGTTGTTGGATGTATATATTCGTGTCACTGTAACTCAACGAGATCATTTATCGACAAGAGTTGTATTTCTTTAACATCGTTCTTTTACAAGAATCTTCGACTTTCAACGAAGCAATGAGTTTGGAGAAACGTATCTGGATTAATTTCAGGATGTTTCTTTTACATTTGGTGTCTTATTACTTGATAAGGTATAAAGACAGATTGTTGCCTATACATATGAGTATTCCACGTCAAACCGACCACTTTTGACGCGAAACCCCCTTTGATTTGGTTAAAAAAAAAAATTCATTTTCTACCCCATTGAAAACCTCTCTAAAATTTTTTCAAATACTTTTACCCACTCCAAAAAAATTGACTTATTGGGACGATTGTTTTTAAATTTTTGCTTTTAAATGTACTTTTTTGAAAAAAATATTCATAAAATATTTGAAGTCGAATCTTTGGGAAATTTTGTTTTAAGGAAAAAACCTCAAATCTTTCAAATGCCGGTATTTTTGTATTTTTTTCATTTTAACTTAGCTTTGAAGTCTGCCTGATCGGTCGACGTTTCTTTGTATTTTTTTTCTTAAATTGAAATTTTTGTATTATGTTTTGTTTGTTTTAAATTCATTTATCAAATAATATTTGAAGTCAAAATCTTTGAGAAATTTCATTTTTTTGTAGAAAACTATATTTATTTAGGCTTATTCTAAGAAAAAAACAAGTAGAAGTAAGTCTCGAAACTATGTATTTTAAAATCGAGATTGTATAGGCTACAAGTTAAATTATTAAACAAATTACTTATTATCCGTGTCACAGAATATTCATTTTTTTTTCATTTTACCATTATCTGACAAGTCGTGCTTACGTTTTCTCGAGTGCATTATTCGTGTTACACTTGGGTGTGGTTTTCAGACTTCAACAGGTTACCCATTTCGACTCAGGTGCTGCTTTGCAATTCTAAGAAGTTGCATCGACCAAATCAGCGTTTTACTCATGTACATTCACAACTATATTGGCAATTAAGCGGGATTTTCAATTTCAGAATTACTCTAGTTTTCGAAACGCTTACGTCGAAGTTGTTTACTTTCTTTTGTCATAGAAAAAATACACAAAAATCCAGAGCACTGGATTGCGGTTTGCGACGCAGCTCTCTGACCCGACGCGGTTTTATTCTTTATTACTTCCATATTATTCGGTGTCGATATCTGATTAATCCTGAAATATTTTCACTTCGCCCATATTCCCTGTCCCCTCTCAATTCAGCTCGTCTCTCAATGTAGAATAATTAAAACTTATTATTCGACTTGTTTTTTCAATTTTAATATCATGTTCTTGGAATGATTATCAAATTCGATTATCCCGAGTATCCGATCGGTATTTCATAATTTTGATCATTCACAGGGCAGTCCCGCGGCGATAATAAGCCATAAATATATTTATCCAAATTGGAAAATAAGTAGGTTTATTTCTATCATACTAATCCCGTATACTATCTAATAATTCACGAGGATGTTTAAAACACTTTTAAATCAATTGAAATATTGGATCTTGTAAGTTATTATTAACTATATAATTATTTATGTATTTTATTTTGAAATTGGTTAGTTCTTGGAATTTCTTTAGATCAAGTAGCTTCTTGGCAGATTTAGAATACTCTAACTTCACCTCAGTTTCGTCTCTTGTGCAAATTATCGGTCTATGTGCGGTCTGGGTTTACCAGTGGGGGAATCCCTTAATAAATTAGGAAGAGCGGTAAAACTATTTTCTGCAATCCTGTAATAATGTGCGAGGATTTGTTCAGCTAGTTTTACGTTCTTGATATCTTCCTACTCTTTCAAGTTCAAGATTATTTTGATTTATTTCTTTAATTACAAAAGCCAAAAAAATGATCTTCAGATATCTTGATCTTCATAATCTCAACATTATCTTGAGAGATGTCTTACTGAAGAATAAGCTGCAGGTAGATAATTAACATAGAGTCATTCGGGTCAAGTGCGCGTACTTAAGCATTCAAAGTGGTGTCAAAATTAAACAATAAGCATTAAAGAAAAATGAAGTCATGTATTTGATAAAGTATTCATTTAACTAATAATTGAATTTAGAAATAGCGTATGACATCTTCATGATGAAAAAACAACAGAGTCATTAGAAAAATGCGGAACGCGCACACTTAACCGTTCGCATTTTTTTTAATTAAAGTTATAAACTTCTCAACAGCAAATTATCTCAATCTCATAAATCTTTTCCACTAAGGACTTATTTCCTTGATAATCTGGTATGATTAGACAAAGTCACGTAAGAGACCAGATCAATAGGTAATAAGAGATTGACTTATTAATATAGAATCACATCAAAATCACTTGCATGAAAATTAACTCAGCATAAAATATAATATAATAGTTGATCAGTAGGAATGTTACGAGAAATCGTCTTGGCAGTGATCACACACGCGAAAAAACGACCAATTTTTCAGAACCAATTCATCGTTACTTCACGTAAGAAGACGAGCGCGTGCGCACATTTACCCGCGCACACTTACCCCGGACGGACTTGTCTTATAAATACGTATATAACTATACCGCGAACAAACAAGACCTCAAAAGTTATGCTGGAAAATAAACCTTAATAAATGACTGACCCGGGAAAAAATCATTTACCGTAGCGGTTATCCGCAGTACGGGGTGACAATCTTGGCCGTGATGGCAAAAGTTATTCTTGCGGTACTCGATTCTTGTTATATTGAAAAACAAAAAAAAAAACGTATTATACGCTTTCCCTGGAGTTAACTAATTCCCCGCCAATACATCTTTAAATTGTCTGTCATGACCCCCTCACTCCCCCTTTGGAGATAGAGGGGTTGCGCACAGTTACCTCGAATGACTCTATTAGCGCGGCTGAAATTGCGATTCAACGCTTATTTGGTAGAAAATGAATTATCGCGTAAGCATTAGTTACGTCGGGCGAATAAAAAGAAAATAATTGTATACGATTTGCCAATGTCGAGCCAAATTACGCCGATCCGTAGCATATTGACGATAATACTATTCGACGATATCAAATAGATTGAGCAACACTGATATGATTTAGATTAACAAGCTTCTAGGTTTCTCGTGCGTATCTGAACATTTTACGCTGTTCATTCTGTAGAACGATACGATAACATTTTGTCACGAGTTTCTTTGTAAAACGGCTACACGAAACGACCCATGACGTTTCACAAAAAGGATTTCCGTGACAAATACACTTATCTCTGTGAACAATGGAAGCTGATGACGCAACAAATGAATTCAGCAGACGAATCTTACGTTGTTCTTTGCCGGTTCAAAGAATCGTTACTGCTTCCACGAAATGAACAATACACCGAACAACAACATTATTCAATTCCGATAAAGTATATTTCCTATTATAGTTATTGCCGTTTGTTATATATATATATATATATATATATATATATATATATATATATATATATATATATATATATATATATACGATTGTATATACACACATGTATATATCTGTGCCACGGAGGTAAAGGACACCATGTCCATTTTTTAGGTGAATTGACTTAACACCAAGAAACAAATTTTTAAAGTTCAAAAATATAGAAAATCGGCTCTCCTGAACAATTACAAAAATGTGACATGGTGTCCTTTACCTCCGGGGTACAGATATGTGTGTATATATTTTGGATTTCGAAAATCTGAGCTTAGATTCGTGATGAGCTACCCCAAAAACCCCCGATTAGCAAATTTGGTGCGAATTGGTTGATTTTCAAGAATCTGGCTACCACATTGAATTTTTGATTGCTATATTAGATCCGCCATATTGAATTTTGTAAGCTCATACACCAGCTTCTTAGAAGCGTGTATCAGCTACAGTTTGAGTCTACAAACTACGAGATCGGTTGCGAGTTTTCATTTTTACAAGCCTTTTTTGCTGGGCACTAGATGTTTCTCCGGTTTCCAGTCGCCATGTTTGCGCCGCCATTTTGAATTTTTCAAAAGCTCACATTCCAAACACGAGCTGCGTTCTGAAATCACACACTCGGTGTGATCTCGTGGTTTCGGTGAAAGAGAAGTGGGGATGTCGTGTGCCCTCCGGTGTGATATGTTTCCTATCGATGTTTTTGAACTTTGGTGTGGCAGGTGATTTGGCATCCGGACGTGATATTTTGTTGTGTGTCATGATAGAAGACGCCAAAGCGATCGCGCCAACGCGGAAAAATATTATCTTGTTAGATGAAGACAGTAGTAATGTGAAACTTGTTCGATGTAATCACGCAATAAAAGCCTTGGAAGCCCGAATCCGTGTCAGGAGTCGATTAAACAGTCCTTTTTTCAGGATTCTTGCATTCATTTTAGCTGCACGAGATTTCGTGGTGCGGAACGCAGCATATTTTTGAAAAGTTTGAAATACCCAGAATCCAGGGGAGTCCACACCGACTTCCCGTACTGTTTCACCGGGTGGTTTGGTGGCACACCAGTGTGTGCCCCTGCGTGTTTCCGAACGACTCACTCGGGGGTACACCAGGTACAATCGAACATTCCAGAACGGCTAGCGTGAGTCCGTGTACACACGAGTACCGTTTCAGAAAGTAGTTCTCCTAAACTTTAAGATGAGCCCTCGGTTGATTTTTTGGACACCTACACTTTTGGCCACAGTTGTGATCCACTTGACATGGATTATCCCATGTATAGATTATATACGAAGTTGCGAAGGCAAGTGATTGTTACCCGTACATTGAACATACTGACCAATTTGCTGTGCAATAAATTGCTGATCTTCCCATCTTATGTTATCGAAGCCAGCGATATCAGCGGTACTCTTTGCTCTTTGCTGGATGAAAAAACATTGCGAGCGATGCCACAGACTGAATTTTCCATCATGGAATGGGCTCTGAAATTGAATTCAATGGTTGTAATTAATCTTGAACTCCCATACTGATCAGATTCACAGACTCGCCGAGCATTGTCAATTCAGTGTCAAATGTGCCATGGGGACTGCGAATACATTCGGAACTAACAATAAGTAAATCAATTTCTTTGAGCATAGCTTCACACGTTTCGTTTGAGCATTTTAGCAAAGTGTCATTACAACATCAGGGTATCTAAATTACCACTCGTATCAAGTGTCCTCGTGTCTATCAAACGAACCTTGCACCTCCTGACATTGTTCAATATTATTATGCTTCAGATAACAGTGGATTTTTACTTTTCTACAAGTATCAAACGGTATGTTTTAAAAACATTGTTTTTTGATTCGTTGATAAGCTAATAATCGAATAATCCCAGACATGTGAGGTACGTGAGAGACGAGTCGTGCACTGCAGCATTTTGCATATTCAACGGAGTAGGTACCTAAGACAAATCTGTACTGCTCGTTGTCGCAACATCTAACAACTGTTATATTCTTATACCGTAAAGGTATATATATATAGGAATTTCACCTTAATCCGATATGCCTGTTAAATGGCCATGTATACACCGAACCGATTTGATGCGAACCAAGTACCGAAAAAACCAATCATGTGCAAGGCTCTGAGAGAAATTTACTAGATCATCTCCGTTGATTGGTTGTTTCGGTACTTGGTTCGCATTAAATCGGTGCCGCGTATACATGACCATTATCGTTAATGTGCTCGGGATTGGCGTAATTTTGCTTTACATTGGCAAACTGTATAAAAATTGTTTTTCTTTTATTTGCCCGTCGTAGCTAATGCTGACGTGATACTCAATTTCTTCCCAAAAGTTTCGGCATGTTTACAGAAGTTTGATTCTGCAAATAGGTGTTGAGTCGCAATTTCTACTACACTGATATATTAATTATACTGATATCGTAATCCCGAAGCTTATCATACGCGCTATGATCGTAACGGGTTTTCGTACCAATACACCGTAGAATCGCTGTCATGAAGCTAATTGCACTTAGCTTCTACATCACCTGTTTTGCTGATTGTTAATGACAATAATACCAATCGTTTTTACGTTCAAATACTGAGAATCGCGAAAATAGCGTGACTCGCATCAGTATAACCGATTAACATGTTCTCTCACTCATCAATAATACGAATTCCAAGTAAACTGTTAACATTTTCCAACTGCTTCTTCATAAAATTTTTAGAATAAACAAACGCGTTACACGCACACAGTGCTTTTATTGCTAATATTCTTATATCTATTGTTATTGTTTGCATTGCACGGAAACGAGGTAATAGTGAAAAAATTGATAGCCCTTCACCGACCTATACTGGTCCACGGTGCCTCCTATGATTATTTTTCCGCCGCCTAAAGTCGTGATGAAATTTTTATTAGATATAAAACGCGAGCCATGGCCAATACAATGACATCGAGGCTACAGAGATATACCTTCTGTCTACGCTCGTAAATAATCCCGTGACTGAAAAGGACTTGACAATTCGACAACTACACGAGCCTGACACTCGATATGTGAGTCACATCTTTAGGAACCCGCAATCGTGACCGTACTTTATAATGTATTCATTTAACATTACCGGTCCTTGAACGAAATTTAATTGAAGCCAACTTGTTTTTCACACGTGCAGTTAATCGAAAACATAATTATTCAGTCAATAATAATTTTCAAGATCCAACAAATAAGGCCAAACAGATCCATCATCATTTTGGAAACAAAACGGTATACACAAAAACGCCTCACGGTATTTCAATAGGTTTGAAAGTATTTCAAACGCCCACGTGAATTATTGGAGGCTGTACGAAGATAGTACGATAGAAATATACCTACATATTTTCCACTTTTGATAAATATATTTATGGCTTATTATCGCCGCGGGACTGCTCTGTGGCCGAATGTTTACGAGACTGGTTACCACTCGCAAATTCTGTGAAATTCAAGTGTTCCTCGTCGGTTCATATCACGTACCTACTTGGTTACTGAATTTGCCAATTGGTCACAAAAACAGGATATTATTTAAAAAAACAAATCGAATAATAAAATTCAGTTATTCTACACCGAGTGAAGAGCTAAATTTAGAGGGGAATGGGAATATTGACGAATTGGGAATATTTCATAGGAAATCAAAAACCGATAACGAATGATCTGTACGTAACAACGAATCAAAGCTCATTATGTCAGAGAGCTGCGACGCAAATCGCAATCCAGTAGTACGCTGAACCGAAATATAACAAGTACTGTGTATTTTTTCTTTGACACAGGAAAGTAAACATCTGCGAAACTAGATTAATTCTGAAACTGAAGATGCAAATTACGCCTATTTCAACCAGACCAGATAACCATCGAGCTTATTAGTTATAAAACCGATCGAGGAATAAACGAGTAATAGGAAATGGTGGCACGAGACTGGATCAGTACCTTGCTTCCAGAGATATGCTTCACGTTTACAAATCATACACGTTTCATTTTAAGCGAGGTGGGAACGTCTTACGATGATTATTGCATAATTCCGTGATCTATTCGTGAGTTACGGAACAATCATTGGTACCAGGAAATAGGCCCCACATTTACACCTGGCCGCCAGTCAGTACCGATATAATTGAAAATGTTTCAATTACATAAGTAAAACCCTCGTTTGGTCGATATAACTTCTTAGAATTGCAAAGCAGCACCTGACTCGAAATGGGTAACGTGGTGAAAACTACGACTTTCCAGTAGAGTGTAAAATGAAAGAAAAATATATATTCTTTGACACGAATAATAAATAATTTGTTTAATAATTTAACTTGTGGTCTATACAATCTCGATTTTACAATGATATAAAATACATATTTTCGAGACTTACTTCTACTTAAAATATAGTTGGAGCGAAAGATTTTGTCCGCGTAGATCGAGATACAAATACGTTTACTGTGAATTACTCTGTCTGTCTCCTCTATTTATATCGCAGCTGTTTCTTTGCGAGTTTTCCTCAATGCTGGCGTACATTTTAAAATACCTCGCAAAGATTCCACGCGAACAAGATTTCGACGTATTAACGCGGCCGAATGTCGAGGAGAGCTTGCATCAAGCCCTTGTTGTATAATCGCTCCTTAAATCGCAACATCCTCCAAGAAATGACCGTTTCGAGCTACTAAAAGTTAGACTGGGAACATTTTGGCAGTTATCGGTACCGCAATCGAAACAATTTCAACGACGTTCGATTAAATTTAGGAAAATCTATCGAATATTCCACTTTTTCAAGTAAATGTCCTTGATAAGTGGTCCGGAAATTCGAGAGGAGAAGAAAACAATTTATCGATCAACGAACACATTGAAAATGATAAGGGACTCTAAATGGAATGCTTCGTTTCCGAAAGTATTTCGATCGTCGGCCGTCAAACGCTACCTATAGCTATAACGTTACATAGTTCGGTACATCTCTAATATAGAGACATAACAGTGTAAACTAAAATGCACGCGCACATGCATGCTACTATTTCATACAAGAGTCGCCTATTAATATTGGTTTCCTGTTGTCTTGTTTTTGTGTTTTTGTTGTTTTTTTTTTTTTGTTTTTTCTTTTAATCATCGTGGATTAATCGCGTCGCAATATCCGCTCGTAAAAAAATCGACAGGTAACTATTATAGATTATCTTGCCTGCGACATTGAAGAACATTTTTCTGTTAACAATGAATCATAATACTTCGTCGGCTTATCATACGAACCTCCAAATAAAAATTCTGGCATAGAGACTGCCACGAGCTTCGCTCAAATGTTCAACGGTTGAAATCTTGAGACTGCAAAGTCGCGGCTTCATTTACGACGCGTCGATCATGCGGATGATTACATTTCTCAATTTAATCTATTTGATAAACTTCTCGTCACCGCAAATTCGCTTCTGAAATAATTTCGCGTAGGTATCGCCAACAACGTTGCAGTGAGATTGTTAGTCTTGCGTGTTGTCTTCTTTTCCTTTGTTTTTGTTGCAACAATTTCAAACCGGTAAAAATTCAACGCTCCCAAAATGTTCAATAATTTAAATAGCAAATATTATTCGTACCCATGTGATATCAACAAACATGGATTTCAGTCTACTCACTATATCCGGAAACGATCGCCACTTTTTAAACGAAAAAAAAAATCGAATCGACGTTTGAAACGAAAACTGTGGTCGATATGAAGTGTCGTTTAATTTTGTAAGTTTGCCTACGTTTCCCCGCAATAATGAAATCCGAAAATGACATCTATCACCTCAACACACCACCTAGCGTTACAGCTCGTCTACATATTCGTTCCGAACGGTTTGTTCTACGTATGTAAAGTAATTATTATAATCTATTCGCTACACATTTAATTCTTACTTCAGTTCGCCGTTAGACAAGCCTTGAGAAAATAGCGTAGGAAATATCCGAAGGGGTGTCTGTATGGAATAAGCATGTTAGCAATAAAATAAATTGAAAGAAAAATATTCAAACCCAAGAGGCACGAATGCTCGTAAAGGCTTTGGAAGCGTCGAAGGTATGTATATGGTACCCCAACTCCTCTAATGGTGCATTTTTGATAGCGCATCCATCCCTACTCTCGTGTGAAAAAGTTAAAAATAAAATTCACCCTTGATAGCCGATTGCTGCGGAAACATGAATAAACGATTTTACTAATACAGGGTGTTCCATCCTGTTAATCTCTCCAGGCGACTACCGCGGATCCATTTCCCGACAGACGGAACAATCTCGTACAAAAATTGTCAGATTGCTACACTTTTGGTCACCCTTGGTCGTGGGCCTCAGGATCAACTTTGTTTTTCTAAACAAGCCAAAATTTTTTTTATCACGGAAACAATTCCACAAACGAAAACCAACGAATTTAGTATGAATCAACGATATCTCGGACGAAAATTACGAAACACCCTGTATAATTGGCAAAAAAGTCACGTCCACGTATCGTGCATTTATATGTGAATATTTTTCACTGCGCCGATTAATATACCCTAAGCCTTAAATGATATTATGCTGTGTTCGACGTACATTCGAGAAAAAGAACAGAATTTTCAATGCACGTTGAATATTAAAATGTATCTCGACAAAATGAAAATAATTGAATACTAAACGCAATCACGCGCGTGTGTGTTTCTGATGATACAATGTATGATATACCGTGTATATTACAAGTCTTTGGTTAGTGTGTAGTGTTTCTTGTCGTTTATTTACTCTTAAAACGGTGCGCTGATAATTATGATATTAATAATAAGACAAATGAAATAGTGAAAACGAATACAATAATGATATTGATAACTCGACGGGTGTGAATTAATTACGAGATTGTGTGTTTTAATTTTAGCTTGCGAAATACATTCTCTTCTCTGTCTATCCATTTTCTCTCTCTCTCT
>OZ018310.1:10973653-11192456 GCA_963969455.1 Arge pagana | reverse complement strand
CATCTTCTCATCCCTTTTTTGTTTTTCTTTTAATCGGAGTTTGTAGGAATCTGGCTACTTGAGATTTTGGCGTCCTCGATCCTTACTTTATAGAAGAATAAATGGTTGCTATGTTTTGTTTACTTAGAAGTATTGGAAGATGCGATATTTCATTCGGTATCGTAAAACTAACTTTGCGGTCACTGGGTGTACGGATATTCCGCGAGATAGTCCTTTAGAGGAGTAGGCAGGTCTTTGATCGGTATTTTATGTCTATTCACGGTCAGACGCGCTAAATGCGACAACGATCTAACTTCCTTCAGCAAAGGTTTCGTTAGATAGATTTGACTGTACAACTGTCCACTGTGATCTACCCAAACTTCCTTTTGCTCTTCCATCTTTTTAGAATATTCTATGTAGTGCTCGATCATTTTAACCGGACACTCGAACATCGGCATCAACGGTGCCATTCGCGGCTCGGCATCAAGCCGGAACCGGCCACAAACGTAGTGGACTCTAACAGCCGTGGGTCCCCGAGCAGTTTGTACAGAAACGGCATATACGAATCGCTCGTCCGAGCTATCTCGCATCAGCCAGGAACCAACGGACGCGCTCTTCAGTAACATAGCGCTTTGCTGCCAGCTGAGACCCTCGTGGTACCATCCTGAGATCTGTAGGACGCGTTGCGCCACGCTCAATCGTTCCAAATCGGTACTGTTGTTGCCGGAATTGCCGTTCAGTCCCCAGGGAAATGGCAAAACCCAAGATACAGGGGTGGTTGGGGTAGCATCTTCTTTGTCGCAAACGCTCCCGGCGTTTGCGAAGCTGTCAGTCTCGACGATGCCACCGCCGTTGAAATTGTTTCTACTTCGACTAGAACTCGGCAGAGAGTTTGCCGTAGCCGTAATACTGACAGTGCAATGAGCTACGTTGGGTGGTAGCTGAAGCGTTGCGTTTACTTGAATCACGGGACCGGTGGACGTCGGTGCCGGAGAATCGGCAAAACTATCAAAGTTTTTTGAAAATTTGGAGGTGTCGATCGAGGACAGATTCAAGTTGGGCATGTCTAGGCCGCCCAAAGAATTGCCTAGCTTCGATAGCGAGTGCGGCGGATTTCCAAGAGAATTCGAATTGCCGTTGAGGACGGATAGAGTTGACGGATGATGATTACAGGGGGCTGCATTCACCTTGGACCAATCGCCGCTCATCGTCGGACAGTTTGCTTCGTTGACGGTAAAGTTGAACGTATTTGTAGTCGGCGAATTTGTCGAGTTCACGTGAAATCCGATGTTATTGTGATTCCCGCTCGTGTCTTTCGGTGTCGAGTTTCTTCTCGTCCCAGGAAGTTCCTGGCATCCGCTGGGCGGAGGGAACAGCATCGGATGAGGGTTTTGGAAAATTCCCTGTTGCAAATTTGCTTCCGCTGGTCTTCTCGAATTTAAGATTAGCTCCTCTCGATCGTGATCGAATTGGACGGATTGACCTTTTTCCGGGTCAGGATTATCTTTAAGCGCGATCGGATCGCGCACGACGCAAACGCCGCTCAATAAGTTGGGCTGAATTTCGATACGCGACGGTTGTACCGTCACCGGTACAAGATCACCGCTCTGAATTAAACAGCCACCGGATTGAATCGCTGTTGTTGTAATGGTAGCACTGCCTCCGGTTGTGTTGCTAATATCGCAGGTCGTTCCGATTTGACAATGAGATGGAATTCTCGAGCTTGGACCGAGGTGTAGGGATCCATCGCTTCCCACACTCGTATCCATAGATTGGTTCCTGCAGTTGGAAAATCCATTCGGAGGTCGAAGGTCATTAACGTTTTGTTCGTGCACGATGGTAGTGGGACCATGGATGATCGTCGGTGAGTTTATAACGCATCCACCTCCGCTAAGATAGCCTCTGGGTACCAGGTAACCGCCGCCGATGCAATATTTGCTGCAACCTCCGGAGTGTACGTGACAGGAACTAAATTGATCGTCGGGCGTTGCCATGACAGGAGTAACAGGATTACAACAGCCAGGTGCCGGAAATCGATGCCGACAATTCGGGCACATCACCGTCATCATTTTGGTTCGAAGAGTGTTATCTTCGGTTCACGTAGACATTCCCCTGATCTGCGTCAATTGCGATCTGTAAACAGAACGAGAGCATTGCCTTCAGAAGGGTAAGGATAATACAGATAACCGAACATAGATATAGCTAAGAGAATGCCTCATCCGAGAAACATTAGAAATAGTGTAATTTGAAGTTTAAAATTGAGATGTCTTCGCGTCGAATCTAAAAAGACTCGCGTTCTAGAACCACAGTTTCCCGTTCCGGTTACCGAAGGTAGGTAATAACGAAAAAGGAAACACGAAAGTGTGCGTGGATAATCGCGCCCACGTACGCCCGCCCACTGAAAGACATTCAAGGATTTTTCAGAAATCCTAATTTTCCACTCTTCCAAGAATACTCGGGTAATAATAACAAGTCTCACGTGACGTGGGGGTATATGGAAATATTTGCATTCCTTAAACTTTCGGAGATAAACAGTTCTGAAATTAATAAGCGTGAAATATTTGTACGTATAACGAGGAAAACGACTGGATTTCGAAATACGAGTTTTCACGAGCTTTCTATTTTCTTTGATAAAAAGATAGGTGAATGCAGCTCGTAAAGCGAACACGTGACTCTATATACTATATACAACGTCTAGAATCCATACGCTCTCTCAAGCACCGACGAACAGCCTAAACCAAACGGAGAAAATCAGTCAGCCAGTCTATATAAATCCACCGAGTCGTTCACTCTAACGTTTAACACGTCTTATCCATCGCCTTCCTAGCATCGGGGACCAACTTCGTCGGTTCCTGGAACGATCCATGGCTGGAGTACCACAGGCACTTTGCCATAAAGGTTTCTCCTCTTGCTACGAACTACCTCAACGTCGTTTATCAGTCAATACGAAGCGTAGAAATGAATTGAATTACCACGAACGGATTATTAATCCTAAAGCATCTGCTCGACGGATTCTCGGAAAGAAGATTCCGATCTATTTACAGACTCCGGACGAATCGAGGTACGAAGGTGCGAGGAAATCTTATCGCATTTTATAATACCAGATCTGCACGGTTCGTACGAGAGTGGATTTAGATGATCGTAACGTTTCGCGAGAGTCACGAGTTTTGTCGACGTAGATACGATAGGATTGCTGGTTTATCCGTTATGTTTCTCATGTAACCATTAATGACTAGGAGAATTGTACTCTCGCCATCCGCGACGAGCGAAGCCTGATATAGTCTAGGAATTTTCAATTCCATTTCGCGTCACGTTACGAGTTCCAGGATTTATTACGAGACCGCAGACAAACCCGGTGGAATAATGCCTTACTAGAATCACGAAGTTATATCGATGCAGCGCAAGTTTCGCAACGTTTTCATACCGAAGCGCGCATTTACGAAGTATAGCTCGCCGGTAGAGATCAGACTTCTTTTTTTTTTTTTTTCATCGACCAATTACTTCGCGGAAAATATCGAGCCGGAAAGTCGTAGAGTCCTTATTTTTGATTCGCGGATTCGACTTTCGCGTATAATATTAAAGTCGACTGTTTTTTTCATCGCGAGATTAAATTGATTATCGCGCGAAATTGGCAAACTACGCAGTGATCGATGTAAATGCCAAACACTGTCAATATTTATCAAACAGTCATTCGATTTCGTCGGTCACACGATACGAGTAACAATCTTCGCGCGTGCCTACCTATAACAAACGCCTAAATCGTTTACCAACAACCGTGCTACGCGCCTAATGGTTACTGGGAATTACTTTTTTCTTTCTTTCTTCAACTGCATTTGAGAAATAATTACACGTTATGCAACACTACTGTTCTAAGAATAAACCCGACTTTAACTCGCGTAGCGGTGATGTACATATACGATGTAACGTAATTCCTTGCGACTGAACTCGATCTAACGATAGTACGAAATAATCTGTACTACGGAGCTCCATTTCGTAGACTCCGTGACACAGATAGATAGAATGGTCTCAGATTAGAATAAAAATCTATTAAACTTCAGTGGTTCCGAAAGCTTGATAAGAGCTTATCATAATTTCCAAACTGTTTATCAAACTATAATGAAATCTGTTGATATTTATGAATCGGTAAATGATAAGCGGTATATTTTTCGTTTTTTATTACCAAGACGGTAATTAAACTTGACTTTTGTCCGCAATTGCTGTGGCAAACATACGCCATCCAGCGAATGACACATCGAGGGTCTGATTATTGGTCGCACAGGCTACAATCTTTGTTATATCCATAAGTATAGATATTTTTGCAGACTGGTTATATCAACGACGACAAACAAGTCATTAGAGAGCACATAAAGAGAGCAAGTAAAAATAGAAACATCTATAGCAGCAAATGCGGAATCAAACTACAATTGAGTCGTCGATTAAACTTTCTTCATATTCGCGAACGGTTCACGTACGTATGTCACGTATTTTATGAAATCATCGATACGATACGTACGATTCTAGCAGACGTCGAGCACGTGGATCCATTGCACTTTTTGGGGGCAAGCGATACAAGTTTTTGTTGACCAGAGACGCGTTAATAATTTATACCGAAGGTATTTCTTCGTGTCGATGTCAGCGAATCGTGACCGTGGCAACGATGAATCAGATGTAAAAATGTAACTCGACGCGTCGTTGCCCAAAAATATGCGCTGACTTTTTGCCAAGAAATCTATGCAATCTACCTCGTGCGTGTTTATCGTCGCGTTTCTCTAACCGTTCTCAGAATTGGCGAATAACAATCGCATTGTTCGTGCGAAAAGCGCGTGTTCATCGGAGCTTCTGCGTCTTTAAAAAATAAGTACACCGGGGACGCGCAATAAACGCGACGAAACGTCGCGCGGTATCGTTATTTTGTTTCAGCGATGATTTTACAGGCGCAACGATGAACGTGAAAACTATTACCAAAAACGATCAAACCCGGCGTACAGGTTAATTTTTTACGTCCGTGACGAGACCTCGAAATTCGCAAGCGCAATAACGCGGCAGATGGTAAGGCAATGAACGACAACTCACACGTAGGTACGACTCTACCGAAGAAAGGTAGGTAGGTAGAGAAGACGCGTTTTGCTCGCAATGCGTTCAGCGCACGTTTCTCTCTGCCTGCTGACAACAACACTACCATCGCGTTGGCCGCATGTGACGTGTGTGATTCGTAGTATTCGGGGAGTAGCACGAACTCCAGCTTCCGCGAACCGGCATCTTGCCGAGACGAGCCGAGTAGACCCGAAGTAGCGAGCAAATGTAGCGATGCCAGAAGGTGCAGAAGGCCAAGCCCCCATTTTACGAGCCAGTCGCTTCGAGAAGCCTTTCGCATCGAACGTCACCTCATTCCCCGTCCAATTCCACTAGGGTATACTATTGACGAGTACGGATACGGAACTATCGGCTACCGCACGCGTTCCGAGAGACCCGCGAGTCCTAGAAATCGTTAATCCATCGCGAAAATTTGACAATACCGTCCCGCTGAAAATAAAACACTAGCGCTACGTCTTTGGATTCCAGAAAGTTCGATCCGCGTCACGATGAGCGTGATTCGCAGAATCGTTTATGATATTGAAAGTAAATAGTTTGAATAATTGAATATTCACGATAGTTTCTCTACGCTCGTTTTCGTGTCCCTTCGACTTCAACCGTTCTTCGCGTCGGATATGAATAAACGAACATACATCGATCCACGTATCAAAAGAGTTTTCAGTCTTATGTGGCCTGGTCTCGTGAAACAGGTCGTCGAAGCGAAGTGACGCGGTAATGAGCGTCGTTTCAATTCGTTACCGGTTCGTAGGTTCGAAACGTGTCGTGATCGTTGGACTGTGTTGATATTTCACGAGAATACCATTTCTCAAGAGCCGAACGCGAAACGGTGTTTCCAAGAAATTGCTCGACCGTCCGTGTCACACTGGACGACGCTCGCGATGTTCTTTCGCAGTTAACGAATTTCGATGAAAATGATATTCGCGGAACCATCGAAATTCTACGACGACGCTATACCTAAGAATAAAAGTCGAATACGATACGTCGAAACGACGTTCAATTGCGGTCAACGGACAACGCTTTGGTTCCATGTGTTCGTTGCGACGCACACTCGCACGCCAGCGGTGAATATAATAAAAGATAAAAGAGGATCTCTCGACTGCCGGCTGGAAAGAGCGGGATTTCCTAAAACGGTGGTCTCTGACTCTACTAGCGCAATTCCAAGCAATAATTATTTAGACAAACGCGGAGCGGTGGAATGCCGAGAGAACCTCTTTTTTCCCCGATTGCAACCGACCGACCGGGTAAGTACCCGAGACTTCAGGGAATCACGGCGGCGTTTCATTTTCCAAGGAGAGAAAGTCCCTTCCAAGATCTTTGCGATTTCGTCGAACGAAAGTAACTATAAGCATTCAACGAACTTCTAATAAATTTACTTACAAACACGTTATACATATTTCCTCAAAGCTAATGCTCGTATCTTATCGCAATCAAATAAGAGACATGTGTACTATGCTCAATCTACGTGTGCTGATAAATTTCAATCACCAGTTACTCGATCACAGACTCGAACGTTTCATACGAGAATTCAAAACTGCACCAAAAAAAAAAAAACTACCGACCAGCGACTCTAGTGTAAATAGCTTTTTACTCTAGAATTAATGTCGCATATTCGCGGCGCCAAGTAATGTTTCACAAATCGTTTATCAAGTAAAAAAGATAAACATACTATTCGATGTTACAAAGTTCACGATAGTAAATTTAGCGTTTAAAAATAAATAACGCAGCTTCGATTACGATATGAAACTGTAGCTGTTCAAGGACACCGAATTCCTTGTTAATCCAAGCTGAAACGACATACCCACGCGCGTTTGCAATGCTCGTTACCACACGTATCTAGCTCCTATATCGTTGCCATGTCAAAGTCGCAGTATATAGGCACATAACTAGCCGTGTATTAGAAGAAAATGTTTCACGTTATACGTAAATTCTAATCAAAGCCGCTTACCTAATAAGCACGACGTTCCTTTCGAATAAAAATGTTAATCCAGTTCGTTATAATATAATCCAAAAATAGCACAATCACAATATCTTCGGTGGAAAATCCTGTTTATGCGAATGTGAATTAAGAATCTCTTCTTCTTCTTCTTCTTCGTCGCGCAATGTGAATTTGACTTTTTCGTTTACGTTCGAGTCACAATATTTATTCGATCGAATTCCAACAAAATACCCAAGTGCTGATTTCGATGCTGCGATTCAATTTCAGACTAGAAACAACAACGTTCGACGGATAATAAAGTCTACGTCAGAGTGCCAGCCGACGTAAAATTATTCGTGCGAACGAACAAACGTCACTCAACACATTCTCGAATCGTCAAAATTTCAAGCACTCTCAGATACGCCTGCACGTCTGAGCCACGTCAAGCAACTGACGGCTGCCTCCAGTGAATGAATCTATAATTATTGCAGCCCGGCCACATGTAACAGCGGCTAAGCGACGCGGCGAAGGAAGGGGAAGCGCGACTCGGGAAGGGGAATCTGGGAAAAGCAGGAGTGGGAACCGAGAGCTTATCGTAATACGCGCGTTGGAGCTTCGAGCGAAAATGATATTTATTCCCGATACGAAGAAGTTGATTTTCGAATTCGTGTTGCGCGCAATAAAGTCTTTGCCGTATTCGCACCGAGTTATACGGAATCAATCAAGGTTAAACGATCATTACTGGTAAAGCGAACGACACGCGAATAGGATAATTTTTAATTCGTTATACTTATACCTACGACTTGTCAACGGAATGGTATCACTAATTTTTCAGTCTACAGCTTCGCCGCGTGTAATATGTTTTTTTTTGGTTTTTTCAAATCTTTGTTTTAATTAAATGGTCAAAGCAAAAATGGCGATTTTCATGCATCGCAATAAAAAAATCATTAGGTTAATTTGCATTTCGAGTTGACATACTTCACATTCTTGGTATTCGGCGCGAGTGATAATAGTCGAGATAAAACGTTTGCATTATTGTGATTAAATTAGCGTAACGCGAGTATGGGCTAACCTTCGTAGAAACGTAACTGTTTCGCGAAGCACGTTCGTCGCAAACTAACGCGTTCGAATTTCCGGATGAACGCTTGCTGGAAAACGTGTTGAATTGTTATTTCGCAGGAACAGTCGGAACAAGCGCAATTTTCACAATTGTTAGGAGGAAATGGTAGTAAATATGATCGCATTCAATTCGGACCATTCAATTCGGACGCCGCGCGGCTCGTAACAGCATTCATACAAAAGTACGATGTGAAACGCGTGTAAAAATGTACACCCAACTCCGTCAATTTACAAATATTATTTACGAAGAGTTGTTTTACACGCGCACGCACACGCATACATACGCGCGCGCGCGCAAGCGATTCATAACTTTGCACTCCTTAATTGTTCCCGACCTCGTGTGACGTGCAATTCGTTGAACCACATGCGGATTCCATTAATGACCACCAGTTTTATTCTCAGCATTGGAAAATATCGCATCTCGAATGCACGCGTATAGATAGATTAATAACAACATTCCACAGTTACTAGCGCAAGTTTAAGTGTATATTGCCTATACGAATCAAGTTCAACTTCGTCACTGTTAACGATCTCGCGTACTCGGTTATTCCTGGTAATCTAAATGGAAAGTAGAAGGAAAAAACATCAACCACAACGTTTACAACTCGCAGGTCGTAAAACATGCAGAGCCTTCCGAAAATCCGCGTTGTTTACGACTCTGCCCGTCGAACTTCCAATTGGAAAAATTTCATTTCGGCAAAGTAAGAGTGGAGAGGTACCTCGTAACGTGGGTTCGGTCTGGTACAGTTCCTAGGACCAGGTGCCCCTTAGCTAAAGAAGACCCTTGTACAATCCGGCGTGCATGCACGGACACTCACGCACATTTTTGTACGCTTGATTGTAGTCTTGTATACCTGCCAGATGGATGGATGGCGAGGCAGGCGCACGTACAGGCACGATAGCAGCAATATAGCAAGCTGTCGGACAGCCAGACCCGAAGGAGTGAGACACCAAGAGCAAGAAATGAAACGAAAGAGAGAGTAGGACGTTAGCCGCCCGTATATATTGGCAAGAAGAAAATTTTTACAGCACAAGCATAGCGACGGCAGTGAGAAACAGAGAGACGGAAATGGCAAGGGGGGACCCTTGTTAGTTGAACGCGCAGATGCGAACTGACTGTTCTGACCTACGAAGAATTTCTCTGAAAATAGTATAAAATTATTAATTCTCGTAGCTACAGCTGCTGTGACCGATGAATAAAGGTTATAATAGTCATGTGGGAATTCATTGACATTTTTTCTTCGTTCGTCAAGGTTTAAGAAGAAGCAATAAATATTATAATACTATCAACTGCTTCTCGGATCCAATATGGAATATCGACCTTCCAAGATTCAGCGTGACGATCAATCGTCAACGTTTCTCCTGGAAAAGCCTGCTGATAATAATCGCACGGGCATCCGGAAGAATATCGTCAACTTGGACTGGGTGAATTCAGCTCTTCGATCCGCCGAACGAGCTGAGTAATCCTTTCCCTTCATACACGTAACACTTTTACAATTTGTACGCCTCGGGTTTTTGCGGATGCAGCTGCCTGCGACAATCGTCCACCATTGCAATCGAGTTGAACCGGTTTACCGGTAACAGATTTTGGCTTCGATGCTTAAAACTTTGGTGTTACCATTCTGTTACTAGCGTATAAGTTTTTATTTGGCTCAATTGAAACAGTTCTTCGGCAACGAGAACTTCCTTTCCTCGACGGTACCAGGTGCGAGAAAATTTACAGAAAGTGTCGATTCGATTGAAGATGACAAGCATACCACAACGTCGAGAAAGGAGTAAAAAAAAACGCACGTTGATTGTTAGTCGGGAGAAAAGGTCGAAAAAAAACTTGGGGGAAAAAGGAAGAAGCTGCCATAACGAGAAAAAGAAATGCGATGCTTCGAATCTATACAGTAGTAATGTTCTTGGTCTGAATTTCAATGTAGCCTGCGATCGTCTGCACTTCGAGCAGTTGAAAGTTGATGCCAACTTTGAGAATCTAGGGTAAAGTTAGAAAGTAAAGTTGCGACCCAGCGGCAAGCGCTACTTTCATATATTGTAGTAAGTCTCAAACATAACTTAACTTTCATTTCCGAGGTGGCAGTGTGTCATCAGCTGATAAAGTTAACTGATCAGATTAAAGTGTCCTGAACAAGCGCTGCAAACTAACCAGTTTCGCAAGAATACCAGGATCGGTAAATACCATGTATGCGGCTTAGGCGAGGCAGATTACTCATCATCACGTATGAAATGCAGTAGAAGAAACGAGCTTTACTCAGGCGTGTGGCAGTATGTAATTGGAAAAGATACAAACGAAATATGTTGCTTTCCAGCTAGAAATACTTTTTGTTATTCCATATTTAGGTAGTCGGAGACATTCCCTTCGGTACCTAGTTATGTTGTCAGTCAACGGTACGTGTTTCGATCGGATGATCAACGCTGCACGTTCCTCAACGATGATGCGGGATAATGATAGTTTCGATGATCGCGAACACCTGGTCGTGAGTCATGCGCTTTGAAATCCGAAGAACTCGTGCCTACACACAGTGAGGAAGTCGTGTCTGCCGAGGCCAGGGGTCACAGCGATCCGTCCACGCTGTCCCGTAATAAAAATACGTGGCAGTAATGCTATTATTTTTGTATCAGATCCTCCAACAACGTTTCGCGTAAGTCTTGCGAGTAGATATCCCGAAGGACATAAACTTGCAGCCTTGTATATGTACACCACGTCATCTCGACTGTTGTCACTTTGCGAAGATGTAACCGATACGCGACGTCGTGGAATATGGTTAGAAAATATTGCGCTAGGGTGCCTACCTTGATGGTGTGACAGTGACGTCGATGCATCGTTGACAATATCGTAAATTGACATACGATTCGGGAGATAATGGCTGACAGGTCAGAGACGTTCATCAGACTATAAACATGTCACGATGATAATACGCGCAACGGAAGTTCCACAAAACTTATTACGGCTTGAGCCGAATACTGTGAGCACTGAGCCGGACACAAACAATGAACGCATGTGACACACCGGGGTAAGAACCAGACCGACCCGTTGAAACATTTCGAGGTCGTTACACCGACAATATCGTTGGTTTCTTAATGAAATCGTTGAAACAATTTACAATTCTATAGAACTGCCAGTAAAGCTGATGAAAATGCATAACTATCACGTCATTTCAACGAACCGGTGCGTGAATTGTATGATGTTTAAGCTTTTTTAACCTTTACTTCAATGACAAGTGGCCGCGACGCTATGACCTTCCACGGTAAATGCGAACCGGGACATAAAGGTGAAAAATTCAATTTGGAAAATAGTAGAAGTTACGTGCATTACCTCAACACTTATATCTACTACTGGACGCGTTGTCATCGTAGAAAAAGTGTGTGGAATAGGGAGCCGTCTTTCGACGGTAAAGTTCAGCGTTATTTGGTATTTGTGACTATTATTCGAAAAATACACACGCTAATGTGACTTTTATTATAACTGGTCGGATCTTGTATAAATGTTGAAATTTGCGTATGCTTGCGATGTGACACGGATTATCTGAGAAATTGCTCGGTATGGTTCTGATGATTATTGAGAAGATACTGGCTGGTTACGAGTCGTCAAACTCCACGAAAATGTCATCATGCGCGGTAGGTATGAGTGGTAGAAAAAATGTCACTGATGCCGAGAAATCTTCGATGACTATATACGAAATTAGTACGTCAATGGTTGGCGGGAATTGCACGGACAAGCAAATAGTTGATTCTCGGTATTTCGTCGGTCGACTATAGGAGGGTTTTGTCGGCGATGCCTCGGAGAACGAGTAACTTCCGCTTCCGGTTCGAATCCATTTCGCCCTGCCCTTCGTAATGCCGCTGATGCAATGTTCTCTACAACGTAGATTCGCTCGAGTCTATAATAAATATATAACTTAATCGTTCATTCCCATGAACATAGGGAACATTTCACATTTAACATGACAAGACTCAGCTTCGTTTCCCCCAGATACAGAAGCCGAGAAACTTTCGTTTAGATTTCTCAGAAATGTAATATGCTTTTGTGTGTTTGACAAAGTAAAAATAACGATAATAGCAGTATATGCCGTTCGGAATTGAAAGGACATCGCGTCGCTGCTATAAAATAATAAAATTTCTCTTCTCGGAAGGCTTTTTGTAGGGTAGGCAGGTGTGGCAACAGTTTGTGGAAACGACACATGGTATATCGATGCTCGCTATAATTTTCCGCGAATTCCCATACAAAAAGAAACATATATACCGAACGCGTACGAATTACTGCAATGTACGTATTGTGCTTATAAATATGGAATGTACAATTCCGAAGAAACGCATTAAAGACCGGAGCACTTTTCGCAATACTAAATCATAGCGCGGCGTGGATTTTGCTTACATCGTTGAAAAATTGAAAGTGAAAAAAAATAATCCCCTTTTACTAAAAGTTATGACGGGTAAAAATCTTATTAAGACGAAATCAGACAAGCATTCACGGCGAACATCTGAAAGCACTCAAGATTTTATACGGTTCAACCAGTTACAAGGCATTCCGATTACTCGGCCATCGCACGCGATTCCGACGTATTATAACCAACAATAAGATTGACAAGAGTAGAATGGAAATGTAACTCGATGATATTTTAATTAAAACGATACGTGTCCCCTTCGTTATAAGACAGGGGATTTGTTTTATGATTTCCTTTCTTCGCTTTTTTCACAGCCCGACAACGCAGCCCTTTACCTTCTAGAATCTGGTTTGCAGACCGAACGACAAAGTTCCATCGGCACGAAGCGTATTTGTCATTGGCAAACTCAATAATCACTTCTTCGAAAATGAGCGGCGAGCGTGGTGTCTGAGTAAATTAACGTTCAAGCTCTTTCATCTACTTCTGCAGGTGGTTGAACGATCGTGTTCCCAACAGTCATTCCCGAGTTGTCGGAGTTGGAGAAAAACGTCGGCATTATTCGTAACTCGTAATGATTACCGCACAAACATGTACAAATAGATTGAAACAGGAAACTACGAGTCTGACGATAATAATCGAAACATTATCGTGCGTTCAATTGACATTAAGATAATTTCAATGTCACGTGCATATTACCGAATCCCAAACCTTCTCCTATCTCTAGCGCAACAGTTACGAGTAGCTTGAGATTATCGAAGAAGTGCGATAAATTTTTTCGTCGTGCGGTAGATTTCGAATGTGGAATTAAAGGCTAGCAGAGGACGAAGGAGTCGTCGGATCTTTGCGGACGATGCAGGTCGAAACGAACCGAAACAAGCCGAACTTCGACGAATCAAGGTAAGAACAAGAACCAAGAAAGCTCGACTGGTCGAGCCTCGTTCCCTCGGGTGGACGGACACTCGATTGCCCGTCTGGCTGCTGCTACTCCTAAAGGATAAAATTTCCCAGAAATTAGTATACTCGGTAGAGTCGAAATACTTCTATGTTCCCGCTTTCTCGTCCGCTACTCCTCTCTACGTATTCTTGTATCGTAACTTTCGTTATGTGCAGGCCTCACGTATATACGAAACGCGAGTACGCGCACGAACAAGCAGACACGTGCACAGTTCCGCCTACCTACGTCTTTTCTGTTTCACGTACGCGTGAACCTACTCGGCATCGGTACATCAAACTTCCACCTATTCTCCATCGCAGTATATTAATAGATATTGCCAATGGATCAAAATTCTCGGAAGCACTTCGAACGAACGCTGCTTTATAATTGGCCGCTTATTATGCTACGCTAATTTTGGCTTCTACGTGACGCAACGATTTTTCATAATAGCCAGATGGTTATCGGTTTAACAATCCGCCGGGATTATATAGATCCATTCGCTCTCGCTACGGAGTTAATTATTTCCGTGAATATTGCGTTTCATTTTAGCAGCGAGAGAGGATAATTCCTTGGCTCCGAATTTGCTCCTTCGCGAACAAGAGAAAGGAAGGTGGTAGCGAATTTCAAATACTCGAGAAACGATCGTTTCTAGATCTCGCATCAACATCCGTTATAGCAGGTACTAATACGGACACGCGAGTCTAATCTTATAATTTTAGATAAAATCTAAGAGTGATTTGTAGCGTCGCAGGATATGTAATTCGTACCTGTGCTTGAACGCGCGCGAAGTATCTACGATATCAATGAGACAAATACGGTTACGTCTGGTCCATCTATTTTTTGCAATTCTCAACTCCCAGTCTTTATACCTACTCACCTGGAAGCAGTTTGGAGGCGAAAAATTGCAGAGTGAGAATCCAAGATGCGTGCAGAGTAAAAAAAATTCCATCAAATTTAATACGAAAATTTGTGTTAACGACTTTTTTTTACACAAAATTAGTGTTACTTCAACACGCTCCGTGTGAAGTGATAAAGTAACACGGCACTGTGTTAAAAGTAAAACCAACCAGCGATAGAGTAACATTTGAAAAGTGTTACTTTAGTATCAAATAACATTTTTGTGTGTTGAAAAACGGATTGATCGAACAATACTAACGATTGTCTTGAATCAACAACGTAAAATGTTGAATATTCTACACAAAAATACCTACGCATTACACAATGACGGAAAATTGTATACTATGTAGTTTCAGGTTCGGTTCGATTTATGCATAAACGATCATTGTTACACTAACTCGCCACGAGACATAAGATCAAGTACCGTTACCAGAGCAACGGAATAATGGTAATTTCGTCTGGGTTTTCGAGTGAACGGCACCACGTTGCGAATCAAACTCTCATCGTGAGAAAGATATTTCAAAAGCGTTCGGTTATTTGTTCGTTTATTTCATTACATCGCCAACCATGGAGTCGTACGTGTATGCGCACATTGCGTGTGCGCCCGTGTACATCGATATGATTCTACATGCGTAGCGAGAGTGGGGATTTCTGCACGTCGTACACATCCAATATCAGAGGTGTGTGTATGGAGCAACGGCCGTGTAAAGGTTCACGAAGAAGTTGGAGTAGCAATTTTCTCGGTAACAAAGGACCGCGCGCAGCCGAGAATTTTGGAGGGTAGCTGAAGGGAGTCAGGCAGATTGAACCTTTCTCGGAAGCGTCTGTACTCGCGGTCCGCGTCGAGTCGGAGGGTGGAACGTACTTCCAGGAATACTGTGCTGGCGACTACAGGATTATGGCCACCACATAGGCGTGGCTGAGGTTCGCAGATCTCCCCCTCCCCCTCACGTATATCACGAAGAGTCTGCCTATGAAATAATCTTCGATATTCCCTTCTGCCGTCGCGTCAACGACTTCTAAGACCTTTCGTTCGCGTACCCTCCAGCTACCTAGCGGACGCAACGCAGACGAATGCGTACCTACACTCTCATTGTCAGCGGCAGCGGCAGCGGCAGCGGCTTGTCACACACCTCGGGGGAAAAAACAAAAACTCAGCTGTTAGCAAAGTTGCCCGAAACGTAATGTTTCAACATTCGTACCACAATTCGCAGTCTCATCCTCCTCCTTTGCACAGGCACGCGTAATGCCGTTCGTTTGTATTCGATCGATGTAACTCGCGTAACTGATCGAGTGTTCCGTTCTTGGGCAAGAAGAGGCACGCGTGCCGGTTCGGAATGTGTTGTAGGCACACATGTCTACCATAAAAAGGGACGCGTTACGCCAGTGTGACCGCGGCGGCCAAGCCTCCGGGAATCGCAGAACGAACTCGACAAACGGGCTTTAGCCTGAAAATCTGCCGGTTCTCGAGGTCCTCGACAATGCGTCATTATCCGATGTAAGTGTACGATTGTGCAACGCGGAGGCGATCTTTTCACCGAATGTAACTAACCCTCGACCCCGCCACCTCCGCGATTCCTTGTCGCGAGGTTCATAGGCTTTATTTTCGGATACACCAATATCGACGTACGTATTCACGTTCGATTGCTCGTCTGTCGCTTGCCTCTTTCGCGAGGATTCGCAGAAATGTATTTATATAAATATCAGGTAGCTTCTTCGTTGCGGAAGAATGTGACAAAAAAATTGTTACTTCTGCGAGAAAATGTATCAAAGAATCGATTGAATAGTGGAATCGTGGTCGATTCCCATTATAATAGCTACAGCTATTCGTCGTTCTGACCAACGTAACGCGAGATTATAAAGAAGAAACAGGATCCACTGCTGTATCCTGTGAAATAAAAACCAGAATTAATTCCTCAATCTCCGAAGCTCTTTTATTTTTGTCTAGATCTTCGATCCACGGCGAAGAATTCCGAGAAGGTTCTTTGATCAGCAATTTTAGTGGCGACGGCTATTCTCTTCAGTTTTGCGCGCACCTACTCGCCGGGCGCAATAAAGAATTCCTAGGTGTTTCTTAATTTATTCCTCAGAAATCGTATATTTTTAAATATCGGCCAATATAAACACTTACGCTTGATATATTCTAAAAAACGTCGCGCACCTCGCGGTAATACGAACAATTCGTACTAACAATTTCACGTTTATAGATAGATTTACTTGTATTAAGCGTTCCCACCTTCAGATTATAATTAATTACAGACGTGGAATATCTCGATTGTGTCAAGGATTCACGACCGAATTATCATTTATATTTCGGGATTTTTACATTCAAAAAAAAAAAAAAAAAAAAAAAACTAATCTTTGATTTATTCCGAAATTTCGCACTTTCGCAAGTTAAGTTGAGTAGCGGATTGAAGAATGTCAAACTATTGTGGCGTATGCTTGTTATTTATTTTCATGTTAAACATCATGTTATCCAAGGCGATGGAAAAACATCACCGTTCATCGCGCACATTGATTGCCATGAAAGACAAACATTTCCGTAGGAAAATGAATGCTGACGTTTGAATTTCGAAATAACGATGAAAGACCAAAGTTTACCCATATTCAAACTTTGTTCAAGACTGGCGTCGATTTTACGGCATTTTCTGTGAAACGATATCATTTGAAATTGGATATTTCCTCTCAGATAACCGCGTTTTCCATTTTTCGCCCGACACCGTGACATTGTGATTCTCGGAATGCCGAGAACATTGAACGTAGCGCGACAGGCTGACGCGATTTGGTTTCACGCGACGAGAAAATTCAATCGTATCATTTCCGGCCAGCGAGCTACTATTAGGACAGATGGCGGATTTTTTTTCTTCAATTTTTACAACCCTTGCCGACTCATTTTACAATTATCTACGACGAACGTGCCGGCACAGACAAAAAACGTCGGTTGGGTACAACGCTTTTTATATATAATACAACGATAATTTTATTCATTATTTTTCCGTCCACAACGGCACGTGCTGTTATTGATAACGAGCATAAAACATTATCATAACCTTCGTATACCGGAGTTCCAGGAACCAGTGTTTAATCATATTCAAGGTCGTTACAGCGCTGCGAATTGCTGCACATGTAAGACGCACGTAGATTTAGAAATATGAACCGGAAAAAGAAATCGTTCGCAGGCATTAAATTTATCCTGAAGCGATAATATATCGACGCAAATCTCGTACGTAGTGCGAAATTTTCAAAACGATAACGCAAATGCTTCGAAACGGTAGGTGTCAGGTTTTATCAAAAATACACAGCGAAGATATACGAGATACCTGATAAAATTAATCCTCTTTCCAACCATCAGCTGACAGATAATATTGAACAAAAAATGTCTCTCCGGTCAATTCTGAAACCTATAAGATCCATTGCGAAAATTCGAGATCATTCGTCGAGAAATTTTCATTTTTACGCGTCAATCTGGTGCGTGGAAACGAACAAACGGCATGATTTCTCGAGGCGCGATGTACTAATCGGATCGCGTCGCTAGTATTGAAAAAAATATGCGCATATATTGGTAACTACGATAGGAATATAAAATAACGATATATAAATAAAATAAATTATGATAAAATAAATTTTGTGTCGAATGATTTTTTCTCATTCATTCTATTAGATCAACCACTTTTTTAATAACTTTCGAATGAGTCGTTGTGAATTTTCGGGCACTCGCTAACGTACGCGTATATATTGTACGTACGTATTATTCTCGGATATCGTCAAGCCACCGTTACTGTTGCTAGCGATCGATCTTAGGACCGGCTAATTGCACAAATAGGCCAGTCTTGAAAGTAGACCCACTTTGAAGTAGAGTCTAATAGCTGGTGACCGTTTCCTGGTACATAATAACGTTCTACAGCGATTAGATCTTTAAATCTCCACCAAGTCGACTATCTGCTTCTCCTGCAACCCATACGTGCACAGGCACGTGCACATATACGAACACGCAGATAGAAACGGCGTGGTCCAACCCACGTGTTTGCGGCAGTTTTATTTTTAAACTTGCAACGCTTCGAGGTCGGTCGATACGTGCAAATATTTTTAGATTTAAACAGAAATTACGATTTACGTTATTCCAAGAAGACATAAAGTCAGACAAAATGAAAACGAATCATGGGAAACTATGAAATATTTTCAATTTAACACAGTGCACGAGTCGCGAATAGTTTGTTGTATGTTAGGTACACAGGCCAAAATAGTGATAGTTGGAATTATTTAGCTGGATCTACCACACTCGGTACGCGTTCGGAAGATGGGTATGTCTGCATATGATACACCGAACATTCGAAGGTACGTATTCATGGGACGAATATTCGCCAAGATAAGCGAATAGTTCGCTGTTATTTCCGATCGCGGTAGTTTCTTACATTTCGCAGCGCAGTAAACAAAGATACAGAAATATTGATAAACGGACGAACGAATTGCACACAAAAAATAAAATCGTTAGAAAAACAAAAGATTAACGGGATACAAATATTTCGTTCATTCTCAATTTCGGTTATCTTAGCATGGCATCTTCACGAGTAACTCATTGATCCGGATTTTACCTCTATTACTCTCTATTATTATCTATCATTCGTGCTAACCATCGTTCGGCATACGAATAAAGATAAATGATACATTTTTGGATCGGTATGATACATTACGTGTGTACGTGTACGTGCGAGCGTGTGTGTGTGTGTGTGTGTGTGTATTCAGAATACGACGATCTACTACTGCTCGGGCATTCTAGTTATTTTCGAGAAATCGAAATCGGTATTAGAACAGAACGATACTTAGAAATAGCTAATCAGAAGAGTTGCGAGGCAGTGTTCCTGAAATCTTACGCCTCGTGTCGTTCCCCAACGCGTGGGAATCCGAAGTACAAAACGATAGAGATGACCAAATTCATCGAACAGTTTGCATTGTATAACACTTAACGAGTACTCGAGATAAACTTACGGGCAGAGATAGTGCATGGAAAATTTGATTACGCTTCGGGGGGTCAAGTTTTACCCAAGGTTTGTCCACGCCGAGAAAAGACAACAAACAGATAGGCGACATTGCCTACTCATCATTACACTTGGCACACGTCAGGTTTTTTTTTCTTCAATCTTTACCGTACCATCCGACGGATGAGCAAACTTTTACGTGTATCACGTACTCGATGGTAGAATTAGGGAGAAATCTGCGTAAATTTGTGGCCGTATATTACGTAGTCTCTCGACTCGACTCACCTTTTTATTTGTTTCGATGAGAAGCGTCCGCTCGTGCTGCCTCGTAGATCAATCTCTCTGTATCCATCAACCGAAGCGATGAATTTCTACTCCAATGATATTTTTTACACGGCACTTCTTTTACCCCGGCCAATTTTACTTCACACAATCCGCGTGCCGTTTTCTTCTGTCCGCTCGATCGGCAGAGCTATACAATTTTTTGACATTTTATCACGTAAACTTCACCCAATGGACGACGACAATCCATGGAGAGCGTCTCGGGAACTGCTCAGGCATGCGCCTCACTTTCAAATGTTGCCAGCAGAGGGCAGTACTACCTGGTGCCCTACTAGTGCCCTTATCCGATACTACTCCTATGCAATAGCGGTTGTAGTTTACACGACTACCGGAAGCTAAAAGCTCAAGACTGGCCATTTATCACCCTAAGCTTACGCTATATACGCGAACTAGGTCATAATACGGGGACTGATTATTCGAATGCCGAACAGCGAAATAGTAATACGCGAGTAATGACTATTAAAATTGATTTCGGAACTTTATCGCGGGAAACGAAAACTTCGAACGGATCGAGATTTTCCAACAGGAATGATAAAATTAGTATCGATGTTGAAAGGTCTCGCGTCGGTTGATAGGAAATTATGTAAAGACGCGAGGACGGTATTTGAAAAATGTAACGCGTAAATAACTAGACGTCGGATAATAGGTCGCTTACCTAACCATACCGGGTCAAGGTCGCGATCGTGCGATAATGACGATTGAACTTTTGCATACATGTGTATAGACGTACCGGGGGTCGAATAATTAACGTATCATTGATTATGTATTCCACGCAATATCGATACGCCGTAAATCGTACGGAAATGTTACGTACTGCGCAATTAATACGATTATCAACAATCTACTTATACCGTGGCCTACTATTGATCACTGCTAGTCGACGTATACTAACAAAACAACTTTGAAACGAAAGCAAATGCATATTCTCAAATTCAAGATGAGTTTGTTGCAGTGCAAAATTGCAACAATTGGCGGCAGAAGTAAAATTCATTCGAGGCAATGCTACTCTTTGCTGTTTATGCGCGACAGCAATAACATCTTCTATTCATCTGATGTAACCACAGATTAGTATTCACAACTTGGGAGCAGCTTATGCGTATTAGTAGATATATTTTTTTCAATACGATCAGATGACGTATAGCTCGTTTTGTGAGATTAGAACTACGAACATAACTGAATAACAGAAAATCATTTCAATCAGGGATCACGTATACGTATACTTGGTGAGTTACAGTATAGAATTGTTATCGGAATGTAGAGTTGAAAATGCTTGACTCGAGTGGAAATAAGATACATTTCCATGGATCCTTTAGAGATTGGTATTGAATTCGAAACCGTTGACTCTTCTTGTGGAAGTAAGAATTCTTATTCGGGTGGTTGAATCGTGAACAATAAGCGACGAATAACAGCGTGGTTTCTTTTTTATTTACTCGAATACGTCGAGTCCCTATATGCGAGGGACTGCGTGTAACGATAATATATGTACAGTTTCATTTCCAGATTGCGTACTTATTTGTCATATTGTCGTTGAATAGGACTAACAAGTTTATCAATGGCATAGCTGCGGAGTGTGAATCCATACAGGTAAAAATAACTTTACAAGAATTATTGTTAAAGGCACCTAGTTTGCAAACCTTTGCAAGCTTCAAGTATCAACTTCGCGCATCATTACCATTATACATTCCGGTTCGTTGTTTCTTCCGTACACGAATCTACGCAAATGCGTCGTCGTATACTGACAATCGACGTCAACGTTGACTTAATTTTTGATTTGTTACGAGTTACGTTTGCGTGTAAGTTTCAGGGGTTGAATCGGATCAATGAACGTGACGATTCACGCGTTTTTATCCGTGTACGATCTGCCGTATCACGTCACGAGAAAGTCACACACGAATTAGTATCATTCGAGGAATGCTAAGTTGTGATCGTTGCCCGCATCTCAGCCACTTTATTTGTGTACATTTTCTAATCTTATCTTTAGGCTCACATCACGTGATGTGAAGTGGACCCTGTTGAAGTTTTCAATTGAATTACATATTTCCTAGAATCAGCGCACGTCTTTAGTTCAGTAGATCCTCGTATCAATTTGTCAATTGGGTGATTAGGGTGTTACGATAAGTATAATAATGAATTTCATTCGAATGGTGACATTTCGGATTATCTTACCGATTCTCCCGAGATACCGCGGGTAATCTATGCTTATTCGTGTAAAAACATAAATCGGAATGAACTCTCTGTCCGTGGGAAAAACTTGGAGCGGACACACAGGAGCATAACGTTGGCAGGTGTAGTTGGCTCGCGAGCGTGAATTCGTAGAAAACCAAACAGGGCCTTCGCGGAAGAGAAATTGGGTGTCTCGATGAGAAACTTTTCTTAAAAAAAATATATACGCCGAATACGTTGAGCCACCGGCGATTCGTCGATATAAGTGGAACAGCACGTTGCGGAGAATCGTTTTTAACTAGTGGGGAATAATATCCGCGAATCGTCTGACTTCCGAAGGCTAGTAGTAGTTATGGCATCGACCCTCTTTCGCTCCGTCAACTCAATCGTCTTTACTCTGCAGTCAACCGTGCACGTCGTACCGTCGCTACCTGGCTACGCGGGCCGAAAAAAACCGGTGGTGACATCTTCTTGAGCTGTATTATTGTACGGACCTTCTTTATAACTACCACCATCACCCCACCTCTACGTTTGTCACGAGAACTACGGTCTCACTGTGACCTTTTGACAATGGACCACGCGTAAACCTTCATGTGCGTGACATACAAAAACCAGCACACGCAATAATATACGTGTACGATAGGACTATTCTTTACGCACACGCGCCTACGGACAAAGCTGCATCTTTATACGTGAGAGGCGTCTCGCATCTGCTCAAAGGTTATTAACTGTTTTCTTGGAAGTTGAAATCACAATGAAACGCATTATTTAAATCAGGTCTCGCATCTGTGCCCGCGAAGCGTTGCAGGACGATCTTTACCCGTGCGCCAAAGCAACGCTCGTTGTGGGACTCGAGGCGGAAGGTGCGGTTTTAAAAGACGCAGGTGTGGGGCTGTTTCAAACCCACTTCTCATGGAACCCTATATCGTTATTCTCCGTACCGCAGCAGTCCTCGATTAACGAACTGTTCCTCTTAAATTTAATCCCCTTGATTGTTAATCACAGATCGAGTCGAAATTCACGGAACTGTAAGACCGATCACCCGACTTTCTTCGTACTCGACCTGTACTCGTCCTCTCCCCATTCACGATATCCCCAACACCGCGACCGAGTAATCTGCGAAATTTGTTCCTCGATGGTAGGAGGTACTCGATTAGTATTTTATTTTTTCGCGAGCTTAGCAGTAAAACGTTGATTTTCCTGCGAACAATAAAGTCAGATCACGTTGATTAAGTACCGTCTCGCTGATTTCCCACACGGCCTTATCGATCTCCGTGATACGTAGGTATACCGCGACTCTTGTGATCTCCGCAATGTTGCAGTGCGATGTTCGTTATTGATCTGGGCGATTATGACGTCATGATAGATACGAAATCGTACACCGATATAAAGATTCGTGGAAACAAGTATTAACGCGTTGTTCCGGGTATCGGGACCGCTCATTCTCGTACAATAAAACCGATCGCGATAACATTTTTCGCGCGACGGACACTAAGTATTCTTACGATAGATGAATCGGACCGTACGCTACTATTGCGTTTCAATGACGCCTTTCTTTCCATATTTCCGACTGATCTCCGCGAGCTGACAGTCGTCATAATTCTTCGCATGAAACGCTGGTTAACCACGGAAAGGTACACGTCACGGATGCCAATAACGCGAACTACGTGCGATGCGTGCTGCGAAGCTACGACAGTTTCGACTGTGATGCTCGTTTGTATCCTTGTCTATGACTTCGCGGTAGTCTTACTTCTAACACTCACGTCACGAATCCAAATGCATGTGACAGTCGACCATACGTAACAGTCTTGTTGCACATCAGTAGCGAGATTCCAGGTAGTCGAGGCGGTCGTCCGATCCTGTCGGGCTATTTATAGAATACCTTCTTGGAATCAGACCATGTTACATCTGCGTTCTCATTTGGCATGTGCAGATCTTAGATTTGATTGCTCTTCCAGAAGTACTCGGGCGAAAGAGTTATGTGCAGCGTGTACCACAGTCAAGAAGAGAGATATTTTCGCGTCATCATCGTGTCCTAATTGTAGATTAACCGTATAAGCGCAAAGGCAACCAGTGACGATCGAATACGCGCGTAGCGTTTCTTTTATTCCGTAAACCCTTTCAAGACAAGGTATAAAAATAATAATAGATCATTCGAACGTTCGACATCCAGTCTCATTTTTAAAAATTGTTCGCTCGGCCGCAGTTCTCCTCGGGTTAATACCTTCGGAATGTGATTGCGATCGATA
The DNA here is from genome assembly GCA_963969455.1 of Arge pagana. Taxonomy (NCBI): domain Eukaryota; kingdom Metazoa; phylum Arthropoda; class Insecta; order Hymenoptera; family Argidae; genus Arge; species Arge pagana. The sequence goes on along the minus strand of OZ018310.1, from coordinate 11,168,400 downwards.
TTTTTTTATCTTGAACGTTGACCTTGAAATTAGCAATGCGTTCCCATGATAATTAAATTAATAGCGTTCACAGCGGTGATAACGTGAAAGCTCATCATAATGAGGTAAAGAAATTTCTGCCCGTGAATCAGTCGTGGATTCCCAGAAACTCTTATCCTGACCCAAAGATAAGTGGGCGCCACGGAACCGACTCGTGCAATGTCAAGTTCGCGCTAAACTCGCGGTTTGGCGGTATACCACAAAGAGCGACGAGTTCCGCTGATGCAGGATGTGGGATATGGTTGAATTAGTGGAGTTTCAGAAAGACCAGTCGCGGTGATCCATAACGTACTCGATGCACTTTTTCCAGGATTACTTCAGTGGCAATTATTTCCGGGTAGGTCGTGAGAAAATGGTGTAGTAACGGCCACGCAACCCTGTCTCCTTAACCTCGTCGGGGAAAACAATGACACAGCATCCTGCATGACGCGAAGTATATTTCGCTAACGAAATAATCACCGCGTTCGCGTCGCGAGTCGTTGCTGTGAAATTATTCGAGAAGTAATATAAATTCGATGTTATAGAAGGTTATCGGTATAATTAACATTTCCACGAAGTATTTGCGGGAAGCTGAAGAGCTACGAGCATGCGGGACAAAGGAGAAAAAAATTTGACGTTTTACTTGGTGAAAGCCCAGATAACATCAATGGTAACCAGCTATCTTCCAGGTGCATAAAGCAGATGTAAGAAGAAGACGTGTCGAACGGAGGGGGGGGGGGGGCAACAATTTTGTTCGTTGCTAATCAATCAGCTGAATATATCCAGTTCCATTAAATCCGTTACCAGTAAGATATATCCCGTGAGTAACAATGGAGAGTTGATCGGCAACACATCCTCTTATCTAACAACTTGTCTCTCTGCAACCACAATTCTTAAAAACTCGTTAAACTTGTTATCTATAACGACTTAGCGGAACTCTCCGGACATCACTATTCGATAGCAATAGTGATGATAGTAGGAATTCCGGGCACCCGTTTCGCAATGTACCTGACACGAGCATCTGTTTCCACGAAAACTCATCCGATGGAAATATTGCGAGTGAGCGTTATCGTCGAGGGCTGTGACTTTCGAGATTGAATTCAACGAAGTATTTGCGATCTACTATAACGATTATCCGTTGCCTACTGACAATTGGATAACGACGAAACGCACGACGAGGAAAGACAACAATCGTTCGGTCAAATTGACTCGAATTTCAAGGAAGGAGAAATTCTTATAGTCTCGTAGAAAAAAAATCAATTATTTTTTAATTCTTATATCTTGAACAGTCTTTGTTGAACCTGATTGTAGAAATGCGAAACGAGAACTTTCAAAATCTCTCTCTCTCTCTCTCTCTCTCTCTGTTATCAGCAATAATAGATGTCTCAACGTTTTATTAATTCATTCGCATTCAACAAATACTCAAGATCAATTCGTTTAGTTTTCCAGATCTCACGGTACTCGTTTCGCGAACAAAGATTTTATTAACGGACAAACTTCTATAAACATGCGGTTGTTTTTTTCTCGCTGAACCACTGCTGGCCTTTCATTTCTAACTGTACGATAAACTCGAAATTACTGTACTTAGGCAGGAAGTGTTGGCCACGGATTACTATCGACGCTGCTCACTCACGTTCTATTCAGTTAGTCAACCAGTTGGAAACAGGAAATTGATTCGTTCCTGATATAACTTAAATACGACACGCTCTGTTTTTCGCACGCATCAACAAATCGATGTCGGATGTTGGAAAATTTATGTTACGCGAAGCCGTAATGAAATTGAAGGGAAAAAAATACTGCCTCCTGTGAGGTTTGAACTCACGACCCCTGGTTTACGAGACCAGTGCTCTACCACTGAGCTAAAGAGGCTTCTTGCCGATGGCAGAGAATAAACTTGTATATGAAGAAAGTGTTCCAAAGCAAGCTTAGATATTACTTCGATCACGATGTGCGGTAATATTTTGGAAATGAAAATCTCTTCGCTGATCGTGAATTAATTGTCATTTTCGTAGATCGTATCCGTCGATATACCGTAATTATTAAAACCTCGTCAAATTCGTTGATCTGATCACTGATTATACGTAACGATCAAATATTCCTCGACTGTGTGTACATGTATATGAGCCATTCCACCGCATCCTCTACACAAATCTGGGCTCAACATTTTTACCGATTTTTCCTGACGTCCTTACATTATTTAGACATTAACTAAGAGATTTCTCGAGCATGAAATATCTCTGAATGAAGTTAATAGAGATTTTCATAATTGTTCGATTTTTCTCCGAACTTTTAAAATCTGATCAAACAGTTAAAAAAATACCTCGAAAAAAGCTGAAAGATACAGTTTGCCATAGGAAATTTTCTGAATTATCCGAAAAAGATGATGATATTTTTGACATCGAAATTTTGAGCATCGAAATTCACAGATAACGACAAAAAACCCTGACATTTGGTTTAAACCGTAACTGTGACTTGGAGGTAAACGAGCGGAAAATTTTTAGACATCATTTTCAGCAGAACTTTTGGAAATTTGAAAAAAACGATGGAGAACATTGTGAAATTGACATTTTAAGTTTTATTGTTTCAATGTCACGCTGAAAATGACCAGTGAGAAGAAAATCATCGTCTTTTTCGAAAAATGCAAAAAATCTCCGATGCAAAGTTGTATTTTAAATTTTTTTTCAAGGCATTTTGCAACCGTTTAATGAGATTTTCAAATTTCGGAGCAAAATGGAATAATTACAAAAACTTCTACCAACTTAATTCGGAGATCTTTCATACTCGAGAAATCTCACTTCACACCTAAATAATGCGAGGAAGTCATAGAAAAATTGTCAAAAATTTGGAGGCCGGATTTGCGTACAGAATCTGATAGAATTACTTTAATGGCATATGAAATTGCACGTCGATACGAGAAAAATCTTAGTAATAGAATAAAATAGGAAAATATTTTTGTCTTCGATTTTTTGTTGTTGATGTTTTTCTGCCGTTGTAAATTACGTATGAGATCAATACTGGGAGGGAAAAAACGCCGGACAGATCGCAAAATATTGTGGCAGAGTGAACACAAATACCGAGGACATACGATTGTTGGAAAATTGTCACGGAATGTAGGCTGCGAGACGTAACGAGCCTGCTTTGTCCTTTGGAATTTACCTAACAAAGCTCAAAGTAACTACAAGGCCGAAACTGTAGAAGACTCGCAAATAGAAAATAATTGGCGGAGAATATACCCAAAAGAACGTGAAACGGCACGAGGCGAACAACACGCGCGAGCTCGCTGCTCTCATATTATTCTTCGGCGTTCCGCGAATCGTGGCCATTATTTTTTTGCCTCTGGTGAGATTTCAATTACTGGAGAAGTTGAAGAAGCGCACCGACCACGACCGGTCGAAGAAGCCAAACAAGTCGAAATTTCCGGAACTTGCTGTACCAAGAATTTGGAAGTTAAAATCTCATTTCGAGTCTCGGGTCGTGTAGCGTCGTTAGTTTTCTCACTTTCCCTACTCCTTGACTCGTCCGTCTGTCGATTCGTTATTCCAAGTAATAGTTACTACGCTCTCGTCCGTTAATTGGACAGTGCAGTCGGTCAATAGGCGTAATTCTGAGATCCATGAGCCTTCGGAAAAGCTTCGCGTCCTTCGTCACGCGTATTATATCCTTCGGCTCACAATCAGATCGATTACCGCGGTCACACTTGTTCGACGTTGGTCGTAGTACTTACGGATCCCTTTGATCTGTGGTCGAGAAAACGGTCTATTAACGATACCTATATTTACATGAAAATCCATTATTCGGGGATCAAGCGATTCTTCGAATTACATCATTTTTATTTTTATCGCAGATCGATCTCACATTCGATTGACGCAAAATAACGTCACGTACGAACGACTAACTGCTCGTTTTAATCCAATGATACGTCTTCAGTGTAGGTTTTATATCCGCGTAATTAGACGCGCGCTTATACATCACATACCCATCTACGTATACAACAAAGAATGGCACACGTGATACGTCAGTAGAGTTTCGAGGAATAACATTAAAAGCATACAAATGCTCCCGGCATATTCGTTCGTACATATTTATATGCTCGAAATATGCGGATATCGCGATGATAACGTACCCGCCGTTATTCGTGCGAATAATGCGAGGGAAATAGAATTATCGTTTTTTCGCGTAACGATGCGCGCGAACCAAAATCGTACTTTTGGAAAAACGGATTTTTTTTTTTAAAATGCCTCTTTGACAAGCGATAAAAACTTCAAGGTTGTTGGCTATTTCAACATTCAATTTCGATTATCCATAACTTTCATCGATTTCGCGGAAATGCATGAACAGTATTTTGTGGCAAAATCAAGTTTCAGGAGTCGTTTCGAGAAAAAGGACGAAAACAAAATAGCAGGTAGAGCGAATCTTGGTATTTATTGATCGGACAATCCCTTGATAATTGAACAGATGGATAAATACTTATAGGTACCATGAAAATGATGGTCGATGAATCTGAACATCAGATTCGTCGTGAATATTTGCGCGTATTTGATTTATAATTCCAATGATGAAACGCGGTTACTAATTGCTGAGAATTAGACTTTTTCTCATAATGAACGATACGGTATCGATGTAACTGATTATTTCGGATTTGCCCGACGCTGGAGACACCCCGGAAACTACATTACATGTTTATCGATGAAATTAACACCGCGCACGTGCATGCAAAAAAACTCTGCTATCCTTTATCTCGCACGACTATCCCGCACCTCGGTTTATATGCGACATACAGCGATCAACAATTTTCTCGATGCCGTCGTACGAAAGGTCAGATAATACTATGAATAAATGAATAAGGATTCTGATTCTCGCGAAGAGGATAGTTTGTCGGCAATCAGCAGTTTTTTTTTCCTTTTCGTTTCGAAGAATTCTTGTTATTTTTCACGTAGCAGGTAAGCGTCGTAAAAACGTACAAAACACCAGCTGAGATTCCGAAGATACAACATATTCTTGTACACGCACGCGTATGTATGTATATATATATAATGTGTGATGGTAGAAAAGTTGGCGATAGCTTATTGCTGTAATAGAAAATTTGTGACCGTATAATCGACCATACGATTCGTCATGGATTATAAAAACGAGCAACGTTTTCATCCAATCAACTATTCACCACCGAGTAATAGACTTCGCGTTTGACCTACATTTTTTTGAGATGCTGTATTTTCGAGATCTATCCTATGCTTCCACGTTCGAGAACACGAAACCTGATTCGCAATAATCGCGCTGCCCTCGTTCCTTTGACGCGAGCCTCCCGCGATTCACGCGTCTCCGTACCTAATCTCTGCATGAGATAGTCCGCGCGGACATAATGGGACGCAATTAAATTTGACAAGGAAATTGCTGTTTTTGCACAACCACCTTATAGTTTTGGATTTCCTTGAAGTGTTTACCAGTCTATTACGATGCCCGTTTCCACGGAGGTATTCTTGGAACACGGTTGGTTTTAAATTAGTCGAAGAAAACAACGAGCCGATGCTACCGATGGATCACCCTACGGCCTACGCACGTACGACTACAATCGATTGATCTAAAATATCTACATCTTTTCATCCGGAGATGAAACGTGTCGCATGATAATTGAGGTTCTTTGTTGTATCGATAGCGAACGATTAGATAAAGCGAGCGTCCTCGAGACATACGAGCCACGTTATTTTTGATTTTCGTACGCGATCGAAATAAATCGAAGGCAAGGAATTAAATTGATATCGATTCGCGATACGGCACGCCTGTCTATATTATATCTACGAGCAGACTTTCGGTACGGCTCGACTCTGAATGCTAGTCACGCGAAATTCGACGATCGACGTCGCGTGTAAATCGATGATCTCTACGATTCAAGGCCAATAAAATGAAACGACGGAGTAAACTGATCTTGGCAACGAGTAGCCAAGTTTAAATCGACCGACCTTCTTCTCCCGATATATCCGCGACGCTCGCAAGAGAGAATTCCTCGTAGTATCTTCGAGAACACTTTGGCTTCATAACGCGCGCGATCGCGTTATTTTTTCCAACTGTTACACCTGCGAGTTAAAAGCGATGCGTGCTACATATACCCAGTTTCCCTAGAATCTATGACGGGAAGCATTCCTGTACGTAGCTATACGTACGTACGTACGTAAGTACTTATTGGAATAACGGGCAGCTTCGTTTTAGGTCGCGTCCACGAGCTTTCCGGCTACGTAGACCACGATATCGAATTATACTGTACGGGTTATGCGAATTTATTGCGTGGATAATTTCGTACACGGTACAGCCTCGTTTGCCTCGCAAGTCGTATAATCACGCTTTCAAACAAACACAACCGTACAATTTAACTTCATGGTACAGGCAGATAGTATTAAAGTGTAAGTCATCGGAAGGGCATTCACTGCATGACTTACAGTTTATACCCGTTTGATTACATCTACAAATATTATTACGATTAGCGCTGGGCTGTAAATTATACGGATAGTATTGCTGTACATTGCACTTTGCAGACTGTAATTTATTTGTTTTTTAACAACGATTGTGCTCGTGCCGACGCGTAGGATAACGTTTTACTTCGTTAGCATCGTCGTGTGTACTACAAGAATGTCATTACCATTCGTAAACCGTGAAAATCCAATTGCGATGAATCAATAAACCCTTTTCAACGGCAGATGTATCTACTTGCCCTTTTACTGTTGATACGTTAATGATTTGATCTGCTGGTGCCTTTTGTGACGACGCGACGTGGTAATTTGGGGTCTCGACGAACTCCGTGTGCCAGATACAACACGGAGTTGCGTTGATGGTGTTCGGCAAACCGATCACGAATAAAAAATCGTATCAGACGAATTTCTGGAAAAATCACAAACCATCGGAGTAAAAACCGTAAATAATTGACGGTGAATAATAACGGTGAAAATTATTCAGCAATACGTATTATTATTACATCAGTACGCAAACGTACGGTACTTAGGTAATCACGTTTGATATATCCTTAACGGTTGGAAGCGGTACGATACGGTCGCTTGTTTGATTTTAATACAACCGGACGATGGATGATTCTTGAAAATTACATCACATCTGTATGAGATTTATTGACAAGTGTCACTTGATATTTATGGGCGAAATTTCACTAAATTTGTATAGGCCATGTAACCGTGCGACGTACGGAATCAGTTTTTATTGCCTGTCCTCTGAGATTAACAAGCGTTCGTTACTATTATTATTTATTCGGTAAATAGTAGAGTAGGATTTTCGTGGAAGTTCAGTGTCGTTGAACGCGAGGTGTCGCGAGGTATTGCGTATTTGAAAACGACACGGCACAGTTGCGGCAAACTACATAGATATCGAGAACAAAAATCAGGCCAAGCAGCGAGTACGACTTTTTCACGCGCTGATTGGTTTTCGTTGAACAAAAGTTCCAGGTAGCTGGAATCTTTTTTTTCGGATTTCTTACTTCATCAGATATCATTGAAACTCCTCGTTTCCAGTGTACCGGTACAAACGAATACTCCTCCGTGCGAATTTCGGCGATGATGAGCCGAGACAGGTACGCCTGGGGGGTACTTATTCATCGTCGCTCGCCTCGTGGAAAGAGCATAACATCGGCAGATCTACGTTTCGTTCGTCTAGACGCTCCATACAGACAATACTTAAATGAAACGCGCGTCAATGTCATAGACGGTCGACCAAGCGTCGAGCACGGATAAAAAAAGCAGGCACACTTTGCCAAAATAATGTTGAATGTTGAAAAACGGTGGCGCCTTGTATTTTTAGAAATGCCTCTCTTCGTTTTCTACCGACGACTAAATATGTCGTCAGGCCTGTTCGTAAACATCGTTGTAGAAACGTCAGGAGAGGAAAATGAAAATAGAGTTGAACGTCGAGAGTCGAAGCTGCGTTTGCGACGTGACGTAGGGGGTGACTAACGTCAACGGTAAACTCGTTGGCGGTGTGACTTACCTACGTACTTTCGATTCGAGGAACAATATAATACGCGACGTGGGCACGTTCGTTGTTAGGCGACAGAAAAGTGCTGTTCAAATCCCACCTCGACACAATACTTGTGACGTTCGACCAATTTCACCCGACCATTTTACCTGACAGCCAATGGAGAGATAAGCGCATCCCGATAGTGTACACTTACCTACTTAATACAATACACTCGGCTCGCCACGTTTCTCACCATGCATTACTCATTCGAAAGGAACGCAACATTCTACATTATAGTCCCTTCTTTGTTCGAGGCTGGAAATCATATTTCAAGAACTGTTTTCGACTGTTTTCTCTCGACGAATAGTGACAGCTACTTCTCCGAACCTCTGCAACTTATACGGCATAACTTTCAGATTGTGGGCTATAGCTCGGCGAACTAACGATCGGCGGCTATGAATCACTTCTGAAAATAAACTTTGCACATCTCAAAATAGATTTCTCAACATCGATCGACGAACGCGATGATTTTTTATTTACTCATCGAAACCCGTTTCGGTGGAGCCCATTTATGTGAATAAGTCCATTTGTTAGGTGATGTCTCGTCGAGAATCACCGCGATAACATTTCCATCTCGGAACGCATTTTTCTGCGGGTCAGTAAAATTATTATTACATTTTATCGTAGACAATACGCGCGAGGTGTTCGTTGTACAAAATCTTCATTTGTTTTCGTCGGTATTCCGTTAATTATTCGCGTACTACAACTGAAAGTTGCAAGGCAAAATTATGAAAAATTAAAAATGAGAATTTCCTCGATTCGAGATGCGGAAGTGTGCAAGTCGTTTCGTAAACGATTACAATCCAGTCCGTCCGTGGTTCGTGGAAAACCGTCATTCGCGTCATTCTTCCCGTCACTGGAATTGAAATTATGCTAACAATGATTTTATACTGTAAATCGGAGACTGTTTTTTTTTTGTTGTTGCTCGAACTATGACGTTTACATGTTTGCAAAGAACGACTTTGTTGGAAATTGACGAGTATTTCTGTATTATATTACGATCGGATAGCCAGCCGCAGGTCATACGAACGTCGGAAAGACTTACGTGGCGCGTGAAAATTTCACGTACAGTTATCGCGAAAATCACGTAAAAGTATCAGTCCAGTTTAGTCGCAATACCGAGAAAAATATATGTGTCCCGAAATCATTATCACCGTCGAGAATATTGGCATAATATTTTCTTATAATTATCGTGATCGCTTCGACCGTCGTATTGACACGTGAAATTTTCGTTATTTGCCGAATTTTATCAATTTCCACGAAATACGGCTCCACTTATGGCTTGTTGGCTGGTAAAATATAATTTCAGGCGCGACGGAGAAATCTGAAGTTACGATAGAGTTTAAAATTGTAAGAGAATTAGCGATAAAACGAAAGGTAAGTAGAAGAGTTCACACCAGATATGTGAACGTGACGATTACGCGGGATTGCGGCAGTTTCGATGCGATAAAAGTAGCAAAATTACGAAACGAGTTGCCCGAATATTTCCATGACAGACATCCATGCCCGTTACTCGATCATTTTCAAAGATCGAATTATTGAATTAATTGCATTCCACTTGTCAGGTTTTTTTTGTTGCATATTCATTACTTCGTTTGAAATGACAAACGGCGAAACGAATTTGCGAACAATTCAACATTCGCGATATACGTGACTACTTGGCCTTTGTTTGAGATAGGTGTCAAGTTTTACATCAATATCGGCATTGAGAATTATCACTAGCCACACGTGACTACGCGAAAATCGTCGAGAGTCTTGAAAAGTCACTCTCGGACTGTGTTTCGATTATTGCTCGATATATGGCCTTCTATCGGTAATAATTTCTGTGACAAACGATATATCATTTCCAACGAAACGATACATTCAGGGATTTTTCGCGGTAAAGCTACACAAAAGTTCCCCGTAATTTCGTATTACTCATATCGATAAGCCGAATTGTCTGCAGTACTCTCGTATCAATTACTCTTAGCCTCGTGACAAACCTAGTCGTGGCAGCTGATATTGAATTAGTCATTGTTGTTACATGTGCGGTTCGACTGAGATTTTTTATAGGCATAAGGCGTAGCCGACGAGTTACGTGACGTGTCGCGGAAGAAACGCGTTCGTTGTACCTACTCGTATCTTCGACGGTATCAGCGTTATAGGTTTATGCGAAGAATCGTAACATGCGGGCGTTCGTGCGTACAAGGACGTCAAGTGCTCGTTTCAATGCGCGCGATGATAAAGGGAAAGCGAAAGCGAATGAAAATGGTTCGATAATCGACAGGTTGTACTTAATTTAAAAAGTTGGCGACGAACGAAAACTAAGTTTGGTAAAGAGGGGAAGAAGCAAAAATCGGTACATTTAAAAAAAAGGAATAACAAATCGAGCGAAAAACATTTGTTATTCAAAACAGGAGCCGAAGCGCGGCGCGCGGCCGGTCGCCGACAAAGAGATAGATTATCACGTAATTCTTGGTACAGAAGACAAAAAGAACCAACATGGAGACTGCTGGCGAGTTCTTGTAAACGTAACGAGGAGTATCACGATTCTCTGTAGGCCTACTCGGTCCCCGCAGCGTTGAACTCTTGTTCGGGGAATCTATAGGTGGGGGGCCCCACCTCGTACCAATACCATCCGTATAAATTTGTAACAGACTACACTGCAAGTCATCGTCCTATTTTATTTTATGGAAATCGATAATTTATCACATTGCATATTGGAAATTCGTCGAATTGCCGTTCGGTTTTAAATTCGCCTAACGCTTTTTCATCGACGTCATTGTTCAGACCCGGATGCAACGATACGATTTCTCATCCGTCGCTTTTGTCGATGACAATGCTGGTAAAAATGTTCAATGTCATCTCAAACGAACGACGATTCTGCGAAGAATTCGACTAAAAAACTGCTCTCTGTTCCCTCGAATTTAACCGCCCGTCGCCTTGTGCATGCGTTTTGGCGAACGTTCTACTACGTGCGACTTGGCGCTTTCCGGACGTACATTTTTTTTACTCCTTTTTTTTTTCGAGCACTGATAGATATTATTTTCAGAACTGAGGCACGATTTATTTTATGCCGCCTTTGAAACAACGGATCCGGTTTCAATTGTAAATCCGTAAAGCCAGATGGACTATTTAGTTGTGGTCTTGTGTCGCGTTATTTTCCGCTTCTTATGTTGCGTAACATTTTTTTCAATATTTATTATTTCGAAAAATATTACTATAAACGCAGTTTCGTGTCCGTTTTTCTCGCGTGTAACAATTTGTAATTGAAATTGTGTCGTTATTCATAAAACCCACTGTTATTAAATTGTAAAATGTACCTATCAACTTTTTCCGAGAACTATAAATCGTACACCGCACGAAAATGCCGTCCCTCGATTCTCCGCGTATGTAACTCGTATGGAGTCTGTCTGGGAAGAGCAGAATGAGGCACCAACCCACAGTGACCCATCGGGACCAAAGAGTTATATGCATTTGTGCTCACGACTGCACCCCGCAGAGTTTCCGGGAACAATCTGAAAGCGAGCCTGCATTGCCACGCTATGACGAATGTTCTTTGACAAGGCTCGTCGATTTTTTTTTAGAAATTATTGACCGTTTCCGTTTCATCCGGTTATGGAACGTTTCTAGATTGTTTTATTTATTTGTTCGACTGATGTGAATAAGGTGAGCTTATCAAATTACGTGATAAATTATGACGACTCAATGGTAGTTGGGTGCAGTTACAAACGATTAATAACTTTTTCACAATGAGACAAGCATACAACGAATCAATAGTACATTTTTGTAAATTTATACTGTGAAAAAAGTTTTATTTTGGTATGTTTTGATTGGAATCAACTTCAGGTGAATTATAGAATAGCTCGGTAGGATTCACAATAATGTATTGATGAGAAACCCTTTTTTGTGCAATTGTTCTTAAAAAAAAAGAAATTAATAATAATAGCGCGGGTAGTAACGAATGGCTTTTTTCAGATAATACGATTATGCTGTTACATTTGAAACGAAGGTTTCTAGAGGTTTCATCGCCAAAATGCATGCAGCCTCGTTCCATACAAAGCGTTATATTGCTGCAGTCGAAATTGTATTCAGCAATTAATCCTGTTCTCTTTTCCCCATTTTCGCATGACGCGAGTAATTTGTTCTACCTGAGAATTATTCGTATTCCGGAGAAGCTGAATGAGATCCGGTAATAGTTCCCTATGCAAGGAAATATGTATGAGTCAACGGAATATACATTTTTTGAGCAGAAGCGGCAGAATCTGAAGAATCTTTAGGCATTACGTTTGCGGAATGAATATTTTGTAAATAAACAACTCACTTGGGTTGTTTCCCTGCAACGATATATTGGAAAGTACCGCAACAAGCACCGCGTTTTCCTTCCCAGTGTTCCGGCCCTTGGTCCATCCTTTCCAACATGTCGAAAGCTTTTGCCGCATACCAAAACTCGCCCATTTTGTAGCAAGTATTGGCGATCAATTGCAAAAGGTTAAATGATTCGGTAGACGTCTCCATTTTTAAGTACATCTCCCAGGCATCTTGCGCTTTCTTGTTCATAATATCTGAGAAATTTGATATTTAATCGCATCTTAGAACTAGCTAATTAATTTTGAAAAACCGTAGATAATCGCGTTTTGACGGTCACTGAATAGGCACATGATTCCGAGTAACGTTAATGGACATAATTACGTGCATCCTATGACGTTTTCATCAACGGCGCCGTTGATGTTATTCACACACCCGAGTGCTATATGAAGTTGAAGTAACTTGAAGTTATGTATGAGGAAATTTAGGAGGATCAATATTTTCATTAGGACAATGTGTAGTAATATTTCAAAATATTCGATCCTAATATTCAAGCAAAACGACAACGAATTACATTGACACGCCCTTAGTAATAATCTTTGAGCTCGATCGCCTAGAATTTCATTCTTGTAATTACTGTACACATATTTCACTTGCTGATATTTTAATAAACGTATGCCAATAGCTCGAGATCACGAGTGAAATCTTTTCGCAATTATAAATAAAAGAACGATTTACTTACAGCAATATGCCAGCAAGCTGATGTAAATATAATCATTTTTATATTTCTCATTTCGAATCATCAAGAAGATATCTTCGGCCTCCTTGAAATAACCAGCTGCTATTTTTGCTTGGCCGTAATTGAAGTTGAAAATATCTTCGTTGAAGTAGTAGCTTTTAATAGAATTTAAATATACCAAGACTTCCTCAAATTGTCTGAATAAAAAAAAACAAGATGCCATGCACTGGCGGCCAGGAATGGTGTCGCATTCGGATGCCGAGGATCCCACGAGTTGAAAATATTGTTGAGCGATCTTGATATTCTCGCGCTAGAAAAAATTAAGAGTTACTTATAAACGGATCCGAGTAAGGAATAAGATGTTGATCCTACAATTTCAGAACCGTTAGCGGCTTAGATTCTCTTTTTTAGAGATGTCCAATCATGATTTGATTACTCTCGTTCAAGTTGTGTTCATTGTTGCAAAATTCACAAACACATAATAACTTACCGAACCTGTATCTTGGCCCATAACTGCATTGACAACCCCTTTTAAAATGTATTCTTGTGGTACTGCCGGTTCCAGGTCTTTGATCAAATCGAAAGCTTCCTTAATTTCGTTTTGTTTCAAGTAGTAAATAACAAGATTTAATCTGGCCTCTGGTATGACATCTACCAAAGTGGGCAATACTTGCAAAGCACCTTCACCACCCTTAAATACCTAATTTTCAATAAAGAATATTAGATGTTTCGTAAGAAACCATTATCCAAAGTCAGGAAACACACGTGATGCTGTGCATAGTGAAATAAACAAACAATGTGCATTGTGTTTATCGCAATAAGAGGTCAGTGATAATCGGAACATCAGGAAATGAAATTGCTCAACATTTGTGCAGCTCAAAATATTCAGCAGAAAGTTAGTTCCTTTCTTGTTACACACCACCATGTTATGGCGTATTAGATCATGTCCAAATGTAAATGAACTCGATGTTTGCTCAGCCAGTTGTTTCATTTCGGCTTGGGCAGCACTTCCATTATATAAACGAAAATGATTGCATGCTTTCAAGTTTATTGCGATTGCGCTGTCAGGATGTCTCTGCAAGTAAACTTGAAGCACTTCTTGGGCAACGTCGTAATAGTCTAGTTTATAATAGCACAGAGCAACGTAGACATTCAATGCCAAGTAATCCCTAAATGAAAAACACCAGTATTTCATTATTAATATGATTTTAACACGTCTCATTCGTGATCTTTGTTGAACTATCATGGCAGTGAAAAATTTGAATTGAGAAAAGGAAAACCTTTAGATTTATGCAGCATTTTGACTTGATTTTTTTTTCAATTAATTCAGTTCAGTTGTATTATACTGGGAAAGCAAACAGAAAATCTGGGACACCATCTAGGTCTAATGAAAAACATATCGCAATTAATTTCCATGACCTGAACTTATTTTTCACGACTTTCATGTCTTCCATGGCCTGGCACTATCCTGGATTTACAGTAATGCAAACGGAAAGGTATTATGTATACTGTATTTAGAAATTGTCGTAAGTTATCTGACAATGCGCACAAGTTGCTATACGATAATTGTTATTTTTCAACAGCCTTTGTTTATGAGTTTTGCCACTGCATCAACCGGATATAAAAGTAAAGGGATTATAGGGAGGGAAAGGGAGGATACTTAGAACTATTCAGCAGTCGAGTTATGAAACATTCTTCGGAATCATCATCGGCCATCGATTTTGGGATATTCATTGATTTACTAAAATAATCATCGTATACCATTAGATAGTTACAACTAATAGTTTAATACAATTAGTAATAATTAGTACTAAGCTAATTATGATTTTTGTATTTTAATATACGAACAAGGATCTTTCCGGGGCAAGGAATATATCACGATGCAGACAAAAGCAATCATACCTATTTTCCAGCAACACTTTCTTGTATATATCGATAGCTTCTTGGTAGTGAGATCGCAGATAATGAATAGATGCGAGACACAGCTGATCTTCTGTTACATCTTCGAGCATCAGATGATAATCCATTACTTTTTTTTCATCTCCCATTTTATGAGCTAAATGGAAAAGTAATCTCGTTTTCAGTCGACAGTCAGGTGCTTCCTCAATAATGCCCATCGCTTCGGGATACATTCCCAGAAAAAAATAACAGCATGCCAAGTTCAGTGATATTTCCGATGGACTTTTGCTTGTTCTCATCAAGTTTTCATATACTTTGGCAGCTCTTTTGTAGTCACCCAGGTGAAACGCGCAGTAGCCGATCCACAAATCCGTGTTGGATGTATTGACTTCATTGCCATTGAATTCCAACAAAGTTATAGCACCGGTATAATCTCTTCTTTCAAGAAAATCTTCCAACTTTGGGAATTCCTTTCGACCACCAGATTTCTTGCCGGCGTTCACTACGACAGGCTTGGCTCTAGACAGAATCTGAGGATGATTTGAAATTTGTCCAATTGTTAACAAACGTGACATTCATTAAGTAAATATGTCCGGTAATAGCAATGTTGTGCAACATTCGATACTGAAACATAGTAAGTCCAACGAAAAGTCAAACTTCAGATTGAACTTTTTTTTGCAATATCAATTTGGAGATCTGAGAATTGCAATTACAGCACGGAATCGCGGATTACTTTGATTATAGGAATATTTGATACGTAGTACTTTCAGAAGCGAGGTAGACATTACCTAGGCTTTTCAATAAACAAGTGTTAATAACGAATAGAAGCTATTAAGTATTTGCGACTTCTTGTCATTTTAGTACGACGAGTCACATTCAAATAACCAATAATTTACTGGCAATTACCATTTCTCATATTTGGCAGGTACCTATGAAAGTGATCGATCAACACGATTCCTACGAAATCACTCGATGATTTTGTTTACTTTTATATCGACATAATTGAATTTCCTGTATATGACAGTAATCAATTCTTCCCATGACTTTTCATCAATGCACGTCCATGTTCAAACAAACGGCCTCTAAAAGCTGTGTTCGGAAATTGATTGCAATTGACTGTCAGTTGCTGTCAGTATTGGTTTTCTATAATTTACGTGGCGCAACCAGTACTGGCAGTCGATTTCCGAACACGGCCATAGACTAGAGCAAGCCCGAGCAGTGTTGGCAACCTGAAAGGTTGCGCTCATCATACCAGGGGCGTAAGATTATCGTACCCAAGCCAAAATTGTCGTACATTTCTAAATATTAAACAAAAAAAGATATATCTGGGAAAAAAGAATTAATTTTATATTATCGTAAACGAATTTTATTGAACTTCATCATTTAGTTAGTATTTATGGCGCATAGTATACACGCATTATACACATGGCGCGAAAATGGCCATATTTAAAAAAAATAAGCAAGATATATATATATATATATATATATATATATATATATATATATATATATATATACAATTATTTTATCACCTTTCTTTGTTGATAAATGTAACGTAGGCAGAGATTCTCTCTTCAAAAACTTTTTACCACAAATCAACCCGTAAGAAAAGCAGTTGTCCTCGAAATGCAAACAGCATGTTGATGCTCGAGTTCCGACAACAACATGACTTTTACCAATAGCATCCAACCATTTATGTTTTTGAGCCGCGTCTTTCGGCAAACTACGCAAATTTTGGAATCAACTATCATCCGTTTCTTCATTAGATCAATTAATTGTTAATGTGTACGTGTTTTAATACAAGAACTTTAGCTCACTTCATGGCATTCATGGCATGCTGACAATCAATTTATTGCAATGGACAGGCAATGTAAGGCTAACTTGTCCAATGGTAACTTGGACTGCGTTCGGTGACTTCGTTTTCTGATCGTCAACCGAGCTGACAGCGGTAGGAATCCCACGAGTGGGAACTACGAATCTCTTTGCTATGAATGACGCGGGGCTATAAGTCACGCGTAGTCGATAGACTTCTCCACTACGAAATGTTCCGTACGCTTCGATGCTTAACGAGATTCTGTACATTTTTAAGGCCTATCATTCGATTGTGCGAAACTCGATCAACGATTGGCCAAGTTTTCCCGCACCAAGTGCGAAGATTCCCCGAATCAGATGTTATGGTCCGTCGGAAATCCAGTCATGGCGACTGGAATTTCATGACGAAGTATAATCATGCATCTCAACGCATGAATTAGCTATCGGTTTCCTCTCTAGGTGACGTGTGTTTTTCAGCAGCTCACTGACGACCTGACGACACTGACCAGTTTTTCGGAAAATCGATAGGTGTTTTGTCAGCACGGTCAGCAACGTTAGAAATCTCGACGGCTTCTATAATATTGCATGCTTGCTTGTAACTTTCAATTGCCTCCTTCAACGTCATCTCTGAGCCGAGCATCTTGCATTCATGCATTAAATCGTAAATTTACAGTTTTGGCAGTGAATTGTTAAGAAGAAAATCATGATTAACCTCACCGTGAAAACGCTAGATTCACAAAACCATTCCTTTTCGCTAGAGGATGATGTAAGTATTCGATGTTTAAATGAGATGCGGATATTTCAAACATTATTTCATAAACAGAGCTGTATTATTTCTTTGAAATTAAATCTGACGTCTCATCACACCGAATATATGGTCGAACAGTTTGATGTTAATACACTTGCTTCTTAGTCTTATCTTCAACGTCACACTTTAATTATCATAATGAATTTTGAATCATCATAATACTAATCATAATCATTCATATGAATTCAATGGAATATCTGCGATTTTCGGCAAAGTTGTTTTAGATAACGCTTAGACTTTTAAATTGAATCATGTGATAGAGTTTCACGACGTAGTACTAATGCTACGCAGGTGTGAATTTTTGCCTACATTTTGATAAAACTGTCATAAGAAAGATAAAAAAAAATGTGTATCTCTGTTGCACCCATTGCATCTATATTGGCTATTGAATTGTTTGATTAAGTAACCAACTCTTAGTTTTAATACGAGTATATGAATAGTCACGGATGCATAGCTGTCTGAACTATATCATTATGTGTTGAATTATTAGTGGGAGAACACAAATTCATATTACGTTCTGTCAACTAGATAACAGTTCGTGGATTTAAAGAACAGATCGCAGAATCTGTTGGAGTCCCTGCAGAGTCTCAGAGACTGATTTATTGCGGACGTGTATTGCAAGATGAAAAGAAACTCATTGAATATGGTAAGAATATCAATGACATGTATCATTGATGTTAAACGAATCTGTAATAATACATTCGGTATTTTGTTGTGCAAAAATAAATGATGTGAGTGATAGTAGCATCATGTTTGTGATTTTCAGATGTCAATGGAAAAGTCATTCACTTGGTGCAACGAGTACCGCCACAAATTGGTCAACGAGGCAACAACAGTGGACAGGGGCAAGATCAAGGGCAACGACAAGGACAGGGTACTAACAGACCTCATTATTTTCGCCATACGCGTGGACAAGTACATATTCCCAGATTTGATGGAAATACCATGTATTTGGGGGCAATGTCGTTCCCAGCTGATGGTGATGGGCAAGGTAATTTTCGACAAGTGGATTTACCATGATGGTTTTTGTCATTGATCTTTTACTTTGCCTGGATTCATTGAAACTGTTTTGTTATCTGCTGACGAAGGACCTGCGCGACCCCCAGCATGTCCGAGACAGTCTGTTCGTCGATTAGCTGTCGCAAGGCGGATGTTTATGCAAGCTAATCGAACGATAAATCGGTTAGATGATCCAAATTCCCAAGCAACCGCGAACAGTAATACAAATGCAGCCAATCAAGAACAGGCCCAAGAACAGTCTCAAGATCAGTTACAAGGGCCAGGAAACGACCAGGAACAAGAACCGAGCGAGTAAGATCTGCAATAAATATCTAATCTTTCTATGTTCCCTGAAATTTTTTTAAAGATGGATGAGTCATCAAATTTTTATCCGTGAAGTGCTACATTTGAAATCGGGGGTGGAGTTGCTGGCGCGGGAGGACTTGCACAAGCTGCATCGGTCGCTATAAATGCTGCCCTTTCGGAGACGGGTCTGGATGATTTTGCCGCGTTTTCTGCTGCATTGAACAGTTTCACATTTCTTCGAAGGAGAAACGAGGGTGCGAATCCATCAGTGATACGCGTTCACATACAAAGTAATATTACGTCGCATTAGACCTGAATTTGCTATTCCAATTTCTTAACCAACACTACCAAAACCCCAATGTTGACAAGATTGAGTATCAATATAATTGTCTATTATTCTTTATCATGTTGTTTTTAAATGGCTATCAGTTCGATATGTTGCTTGTTTTTTGTACAATTACTGAGTATTAATTGAGAAATGTAGGAAACAACGGCGAAGGTGGAGAATCGGGTAATACCTCTAGCACAAATGATACTGAGCAACAAGAGCAGTCACAACCTGCGCAACCTGCCGAACAACAGCAAGAAGATCAATCTGAATCGCAGTCACAGCCTCAACTGCATCAACAAGAACAACCTCAATCACAGCAACAAGAGCAACCACAACAACAACAACAACAACAACCACAAGAACAACAACCACAACAACAACAACAACAACAACAACAACAGCAACAGCAACAACAACAACAACAACAACAGCCTCAACCACAACCACAACAGCCTCAACCTCAACCACAACCACAACCACAACCACAACCACAACTACAACAACAACAACAAAGTCAAGGAGAGGCGCAAACACCGGCACAGGATACAGATGCTGAAGGACCACGTAGTGGTGGTAGATCGTACCCGTGAGTGACAACTATTTATCATTAATACTTAGCAACTTATTTTGTGACTTTGTTATTATTTAATTGGCGTTCTTGCGCCAGTAAATAGAATTATAACAAGCTTCATGTGGATAATGTTTTAAACAGGATTTCTCGCCCTCAATCAATGGTGGAATTCCTCAACCGCGTTTTACGTACCCACGATCGCCTGAGACCATATATCGAACATTATCGTAATTTGATGGCTCGTGATCCAGTATTGTCGACTGGCGTGAGTATTCCCTTATCCTTTGAATTGAGAGAGGCACTTGAATGCAATAACCATCAAAGCATGAAATTTTCTCAATTTTTTTAAAATGATAATAGTGAAACTGTGGCTGATCTTCATTTCCGCAAATGACGTTTTCACGTCATAAACTGAATTATTATACTATGTGCTAGTATTCGGAAAGTCTGTATTTCCTGTATCATTGCTACTTTATCATTTACACAGGGAGGGCCTAACAGTCTTGAAGAGAATCAAAGAATCATAGATGGTGTCAGTGAAACTTTGCATTTCCTATCCCATGCATATCATGCGTTGAGTGACATAATTGTCGATCTAAATCAACCACCACCAAGAAATATAACTGCTCGGCCATTTATTACCCAACACTCTGCTTTGTTACAAGCAGGCATACCTATCCAAGTAGAGGTAAGATTGAAACATATTACTCGTTTCATGTTATTAAATAATCACGTTTGGTTCTATACGCAAATTTTACTTCTATCAGGCACACATAAGTCTTCATGGACGCAATCAAAACAATAACAATGATAATGGAAGTCCAACCGCACCATCAGCTGCTGAGGGTTCGAATGCGGCAGAGTCTAGTGAATTTGATGGAACACCGAACGAGAACAATGAAGGTAGCGTGCCTGTACAAGAATCGGAGAATGCTAATCAACAATCACAAGCCTTTGGTAATTTCAAATTTCACTGATTGTATCTGATTATCATAATATGCTAATTTATTTCACATTGAATCACGTGTTCATTCGACATTGTTCATTTAGGTACTGTATTCAATGTTCCACACAATGTAGAGGTGTTAATGGAAATGAGCCCTGAAATGGGGGGTGCTGAGCAAGGACAACAGAATTTCAATAACAGAAATAATAACAATAATGGAAATCCAGGTGAGAAAACCGTTTGCGGTTACAAATTTTATTGTTTTAAATGGAACTAATCGATACATTTTCGGGAATAATGTTACACAGGAGGAATCAGTGCGGGTATATTCCCATGGGGCGCTACTCCACCCCCGGATTTTATGCGAAATTTAATGCAAACAGTCGCAGGTCATATGACCTTGGCTTTTCCTACTCCCACAACTGTAAATCCACCCGCTTCAACGTCTGGAGAACAGACAGCAACCAGTAATGAAGGAACAGCTACAGTTACAGCTCCCAATGTTGAAGGAGCTAATACTAATCCGAGTCAAAGTACGCAGGCAAGGTAAAAAACTTCTTTTCTTTCTTTCGACTTAACTCAAAATTCTTAATTGTTGGACTAAGAATTTTATTGATTAATCAAGGGGCAACACGGGAACGCATCCTACAACTTCAACGCAGACACGCAGTACGCCACGTCCGCATGTTTTTCATTCGAACGTTCATCCATTAAACATGGGCTTGCCCCCTGCTCGTGTATTTGATGCTTTCCTGCCATGCAAATCGCATCACGTGCGACCAACTCCGATTACGATATTAAATTCTAGTCCGAACACAGCTTCGGCACAACAAAATCAGGCTAATCAAAATTCTACAACCACGGAACCCACTCAAACAGGTACCTCTTTTATTCGTTGAATAGTTGAAATTCGAAATAAACTCACTTACGCACTTTGTTTTCAATATAATGCGAGATATATTTGAGAAAATTACTCATTTCAATTGTAGCAACGTCAATCCCCACTGCGGACGGTGCTCCATCGAGTGAAACTGCTCAAGGAAATCAAACTTCTACCATGCCATCGTCTTCACAAACTGTTTCATTCGTCCAATTACTGACACAGCTACTAGGCGGTGCTGGCGCACAAGCTGGCGAGGTCACGGCAGGTAGAAATATTTAGGATTAAGGAATTATCCAGGAATTTTCCTTGCACCATATCGTTAATTGAATTATTTCAGGTCCTGCAGCTTTCATGCAAATGTTTTCTAATGCCGAGGGAATTCCAGTTATTCAAGGCAGGATGTCTACTGGGTAATAGCATCTGAACAATTCATTGAAATCGTTTCTGCAAAAACAGCATTCTATTTCTCGCTATATTAGAATTGGCATATTTTAATTTTAATAATCCATCATCATTTCATGGATAGATCCGTCCAATCTGCCGGTATAAACTTAATGGATTTGCTCGCACAATTTTCTGGTGCAAATGCAAATAATGGATCAGGCGGACAGGCGAGAACGAATCAAACTTCTCAAGGGGATGACTTAGTCTTTGACCTTATCGTCGCCATCGGAGCTGTTGTATGTAAACTAATGTCCACTTTCAAACTTGGACTTGTGTCAAGTTGAATCATCGATCTATTGATTTTAGCTCCAAAACATGAGTTCATCGGAATGGGAAGCACTGAGACTTGGCATATGGGAACCATTGGCTGGGATTAGAATTGTTCTGCGAGAATTTTTCCAAAACTTCTTTGGCTCTACGTCGTTATCGGGATCAGAAGAACAAGTAGCTAACCGTTTAATCAGCGCACTGCACCCAATAATCGAGCAGGTTCTAACAAACGAGGCGAGTGAGAGGAATAATTCGGAGAGGTCAATAGACTTGCCAGCAACAATTGAGGGTTTAATCAAAAGACATTTCATCAATATTCTTCGATTGTTATTTGATGAAGGTGAGTTATCAATAAATATTTCACAGCGACACACTTGACTGCTCCGATCAACTGACTTAATGGAAAAAAACTGAGCCGAGATTATTATGAATTGTAGATGCGGATGAGGCTCGATTCGTGCAAGGAATGCTAGCAAGCATGTGGTCTTTGCAGATGGAATCTTCTTCCGTCATTCAATATTCATTCCGTGAACAGCCGATTCACGTTGATACGCTTGCTAATCGTATTGCTGTAAGTAATTTTCAGTATTAAAAATTGATTATGAATTCGTAACTTTAGTTTCCCAATAATAGCATAAATCACCTGTATTGCGTTTTATAATATCACTGAAAATATCTTGATTCATTGAATCTATCAGACAAGACTGACTGATGGTGTGGAACCCAGCATTCGTCAATGGATCGTTACCAATCTGCGTCCCCATATAACGTCGTTTTTCCAAAATACAATTCCGCTTTTGGATCGCGAGGTGATACCACTCCTTGTTTACAAGGACATTCCAAGTCCAACAACGTCAACACCGGTAGTTGAACGGCCGACTCCTGTACAGCAGGCTCAGCCAGTACCAGAAGTAAGCCATACTAATTGAGTAACTTCAATTTTACTATCTACGCTACTTTTGATGAGTGTATCAACGTCTAAGCTGATAAATCATCATTCGATAGTAAATATCTACATCGTCGGTGTTGAATAAAATCTTTGACGTCCTTATAGCCAATGGAAACCGGTGCAATCGAAGAAATAAGGGAATTGGAGTCTTTGGATACGGAAGAAATGGAGCCATTTCCTGGACAAGATGCAGTTCCTTCGGCAAGTAGAAACATTTCAGGGCTTAGATGATTCGAATCCTTCGCAAATCTGGTTATTTATGTTTTTATTCGTGGCGTTTAGGATTGGGTTCCGATCATTTCGCGCGACAGAGTTCGCCAACGACGTCAATTGCAATCGCAAACGCAAATGCAAGGAATGACTGGTAGTGGGGTAGGTGGTTTCAGCGACGCATATTTAGGGGGTATGCCCAGTAAACGTCGCAAATTGATCGAGCAGCAAAAACCACGAATATTATTAAGTCCGACCATGGAACGTCTGGTCAGAGATAGTACTGGACGAGCAGGAATCGAAGAAGTGGAGGGCGCAGCAGCTGCTGTGGCCACGGATGCCGGTGTAAGACGTGCCTTTGGCCAAGCGATTAGAGGCTGCTTGTATCAAAATCCTAGAAGACAAACAGCACCAGATTTTCCGGATCCGTTGAGATTCCCAAATGCGACGAAATATTTCGCAAATTCAGATGAAACTTCGAAGAAATAATGTTTATCTACAACTCCGTCTTCTACGTCTACCGTATCGCGGCATACCGCATTTCCGTCACACTATTATTATGCCAATGCCGGAAATAACTGCTAATAATCATCACTAACATTATACATAATCATTGTTATTATCTATGCACATAATAATATTTGGTTACAATATTATTGATGTTAGTTACTGTTCTGTTCTTGCAATTATTTTTCATATTACGTTATTTGAGAAACTATATTTAAGTTCCTGACGAAAACGCAATTCTACCAATTTTCAAATGCACGTTTGACAATAAAAAAAAGTCCTGGAGCGTAAAAGTTTGTCGGTACAGTGTCATTAAACATCATGTTCGCATTCGTTTCATACCAGGTAATGTTTTCTACCAGAATGTCATTATATTGGGAGAATTGATGGACGAATATTAAAGTATGACACGCTTTGTTGTCAAGAAGTATTTATTACTAATATGAAATGTAAAAAATTAGGTAAATAAAATTGCAAAACAATAATAGTGATATAACATCTCTTATTGAAAAGTAAAAATTTCAATTTTATACACAAACGATGGTTTTGGTGGACATCAGGAAGCACGGTTATTCAACCCATATCCTCGTTGTAAAATCGTATTTGTTGAATAGTAGTGTCATCTCACAGTTATATACAAATTTCCAAAAGAAACCCAGGTAAGTAGACAAGATTTCATCCACGTTCTATCTTCGGACAACTAATTCCACAAATCATATATTTATATTTATTACTTGTTACACTATCTAGAATAATTAATACTTAATCAACGTAATATCATTCTGTTTAAGCGCTAATTCTATACATCGTTAAATAAAATAAGACTTATTTGCTAAAAGTTTTCAAATTAGTATCGGTAAAACAAAAAAAGACTATCATTGGCAAGGCTTGTTAATTGATCTTAAAATCTCTCCACACAAGGTAATATTCATGTTTCATTGCGGCTCAGAAATACGTTTAGTATGGACAATTTGGTTCAAATTAGACACTTGCAATACACATCTTTATTTGCCACTGTTAGACAATTTACGTAAAGAATTCGAATTCTAAGTTGTTTTCATGATCGGACTTGACGGTTATCGTAATTTTCATATTTAATTTTATTTGATGACTGTCTGATATCAAACTGAAACGGAATTAGGCACTGTCTGCAAATTTTATCGATGGTTCATGAGATTGCACGGTATCTCGTTTTCACAGCTTGTTTTCGGATTATTTGAAGGTGCCCATGTCAAGCAACTCACGCGATCAAAATAACAAATCTTGATTCTTGTTTTCTACGAAGTAAATATAGTTCGTGATAGATTAGGAATTCGAACCATGTATGAGACATTTACGTTTTTTTGCTTTCATTCCAAGTCAGTCATGCTGCAACTTTTATCTTTAAAAAATCTAGTGTCGGGAAATTTTTGAATTAACGATAATAGTGGCAATTCTTTAATACTTGACGTTCTTGAGTTTGATTGTTTTGGTTTTGGAGAATCGACAAAATCTTTGTCAAGGTTGTTTTCACACGATTTCGCTATTTTAGATTTAACTAACGTTATGTGTTTGGTAGAAACGAAAGATGTACTTTCATAAGGAGATTTTGTTCTCTCTGCAGATTCTGTTTCTTTGAACCTCTGGGGTTCTGGATGGTAAGACGTTGGATCGGAGTGCGAAACAGTTGAATTTTGCATGCTATCATTATTGCTAATATTTACATTGTCTAATAAGTTTCCAGTGAATTCGTCGATTTCCAAACTGGAAGTATCAACGGAAATTTTCTTTTTAACTGGTGTCACGGGATAGCTATGCTGTGTCATATCTCGTGGCTTATCACATTTAATATTCATAGGAATATCCTTCTTCTCGTTGATCGGAGAAGTTTTACTTTTAAAGTTAGATTCAACCAATGATTGCGAGTTTCGGATTTCCGGATTTTTCATTTCACGGTCATCACTGCTAGGCTTTTTAAATATAAAATTACCAATATTTACGAGACTATTATTCAACGATTTAGAAAAATTAGAAGTGGAAAAGTTTTGCGATTTCATTGCACTTGGATTATTAGCATTGTGAGTTAATGAGTTCCAACTTTGATAGAGGGACGTCGTGTCTGTTCGTGTTAAAGCTTTTTTCACAGGCATGAATTCTTGATAAAATTTCTTAATTTTATTGTCGTTGTTTTCACGCGACTCCGACACCTGAGCAAAAACCTCGTCATTATTAGCGAGATGTTTGCATTCATGATTGTCTATAGTAGGATTCCTTTCGTTCCGATGATATTCAAGATTATCAGGAGTTTCTGGAATTTCGACAGAATTAAAATTAAATTTCCGTATAGGAATATTGTTTAATCTTTCAACACTGGCTTGTAGTTCAAATTCCCACTGATTTGGGTTCGATTCACTTCCGTCAACAGATCTAGTGCCAAGTTGCTCCATTCGTTGCTTCAAGTCGTAGACATCCTAGAATTACAATAACGATTTTACACACTCCGAACATTGTTTTTATTGTTAGAACATTTTGGTTGGTGCGCATAAAATGTCAGAAATTCATTACTCAATCAAAATTTAGCGAACTTATTACCTCGAAATCTTGACTCCTCTCTTCGATGTCTGGCTCACTGCTGGCAATCGAGTTAATTCTACTTAAATTTAATTTTTCCAATTCCGATTCGTAGCTTAAGCTTTCGGGTGGACTTATGAGTTCAGATCCAACACCTGGTTCTCTAGGCCCTTTGGTCATAATATCTGTAATTGGGATGAGAGATCATTTAGAAATATCCGGCATTTGAATGGCAAATTATAACGTGTCGGGAAACAATTCCTTGAAGTTCTAATTACCGAATTCGCGTCGTTGTTGATGAATTTGATTGCTTATCTCTTCTAAAGCTTGAAGACTCTTAGCGTATGTACTCTTCGCATTTTTCACACCTTTCTGCAAATATTCAACTCTTTCCTTTTGAGTAGCGAGCATTTGGTCGCATTGTGCTTTAATTTCAAAGTAATGTCTAGATTTGATTATTGCTCGTCGATGTTTTTCTTCTAATTGTTGAACTTTACTTTCCGCATCATGGAACAATGTAGCCCGTCTACGATGTTCTCGTCCGCATTCAGCTTTTCGATTTTCCGCGTCCATGACCTTTAACCAATTTCAATATTCATACAAAACCTCTGACACGTCAAGCACGGTTTGACGCAAACAGATATAGACATACGATCATCGCACCTTAATTGTCGCATGATTAAGCATATCTTGCCATGCTTGATCAAAATTCCATTCATGTTGATGCGACATGAATCTGGCCTCAGCTAAGGCGACAGTTTCCTTAGCTGCTGCATGAATTTCGCTAGCTCTTTGAAATTGTTGAGCTTGACATTGGCACTGCACCTGAATATGAAACATAAACGATCGAATAATAAAATGAGACGTTTTGTCTGAAGTTTCAGACTGTCTGATAACTTGTATCAACAGCTACTAACCTGAGCTTGTCGGGCGACATCCAATGCTTTGTAATAGCATCTTGCTTTTTCTATGCAGCTACCACCTATCTTGTTTGCGATCTCCTTCAGTCGTCTCGTCGAATCAGACAATAACTGTCGAAAGGCTGTGTGCGCTTCCTGAAAGAACACCAGAGGATAGAATACAAAAAAAAAAAAAATAACGCATCCATATTCTATCAAACCGCCGAATATGCCTGGTTGATCCAACTTACATCCAATTCAATTTCTAATTTATTTATTTCGTCCGTCGCGTTGTTCAGGTTCTCCAATTCCAACTGAAAAAATAATAAATTATTGTTTTTAATAAGATGATGGCAAAAAATGCAAATACACATCCGAAAATACGGGTTTCCAGGCGAACGTGAAATCCAAATAATGGTATGTTTTTAATACAAATACCAGTATTGGAAAAGCAATGATATCCGCAGAATGTTATTCTCAATGCCGAGTCATAAGTATCAGCAGCTGATTAATCATTCAACTTTAAACCTAACATACCTAACAATACGAAGCAAATGAGTCACATGCTAATATCCTTATACAACCTAATCAAAATGTAGATAAAGTTACAAGCTGCTCGAAATACTATTTATGCAATTGGACAAATATTTTATTGGTGGTCCTGAACATTAAAATTCCACATCCTTAATTATTTATATCGAAACGATCGAAACAAAAAATAAATTTTAATTCATAAAAATGTCAAAGCGTCTTTGTAAACAAAGTAGGGCAAGGTACCAGGCCGTGTCAGGCAGGTGAGTCTAGCGGCGGTAAAAAATGTTAATCACGCACATAACCCTCTTTGACGACGTATTGAAATTTCATTGAGGGCGAGCTATAAGAGAGTTAACATCTCGCATTTATTTCGTTAACGTTCGTATCCGAACAATCGAGGGGCAAAGGTCAGTCACCCGAATGCGGGGGTCCAAGGGCCCCTCAGCGTCGACACCCGCGTCATCCGGGACATCCATCGTTCGTTTTTCTCCTTCATTTAACACTTTTGCCTCATAATTCGATAACGCGAACTCTTAGTTTCGTATGGAACAGACACAGCCGTCGCTATCTTTCTCAATGTATGTATAATATAACCACGCAAGGTCAGTTTCTGAACCGAAATGTTCTCCGAACGAAGACGGACGTAACGCAGCGCGTGAAGATGAGCAGTCAACTGCGGTTGCGTAGTAAGCGTAATAAGTAACGTAGCATCACTGATTGACTATAGGTACAATGTCATCACTCCCCGTACGCCCGACACGTATTGTCAAAGATGTTTCGTTCTGTGGAGATATGGTGGAGATGGTCACATCTCGAATGGTCGAATGCTCGGAGCTCGCGATGCGCTTAGGAAGGTTTCAATTTGTCTGTCGCACACTCGCGAGCAAACAACCGCGTCGATGGACAGCGCAAATAAAGAGATCACGGCGGTCTCTGCTAGGTCGGTCAGGCAGTTAGCCTGGCGTTGAAACTAGCCTCGGTCGCCATATTGTGCTATGTTTGGACCACGTGCCTGTATGTATGGGGTGGTGTCGTCATCCCATGATATAGAAATCTGTGTAACAACACATTCTCGTATTAATAGCGAATGTATAGTCGAATATAAGTATTAGCGGTCGTCTCGTTTGTTAAAGCAGGAAGTGTAATTTGCGTGTGGATAGGTGTACGTAAAAGGCCGAGATGATTCGGCATGTGTAACGAATAGATACGAATCCATTGGCGATTTCGCCAGCGGAACCTGTTTCGGAAACGTCTGCCCTGAGCCAGACAAGGAAGAGATCGTACAAATTTGGCATGTCTAATGACGTTGTATTTAAACGAAACGACATTGACTAGAATCGTTTGGATCAACAATGGTTTCATACTTTCAATATCGTGAAACCAGATGAATATTATTTACGTTGATGGTTGAGTTCGTACAAATTCTTAACTTCCTCGAGATTCATAGCCGTCGGTGTGATTTATCTCCAGAAATAATAGCTGTCGTAATATCGCCAGTTTAACGATGTACGCGCGCTATGCTTTACGCCCGCTTACGTCAAATATTCTTTTCGACCATGATTTAAGAACACGAACCCATCAGGATTCTGATTCAGACAAATAATACCGAACTAATGATACGCGTATGCTAAGCTATTCATATTTCCTCGTAATTATATTTAATGCGGTTGTTTTTGTTCTATACGCTTTTGACAGTTTCGATGTAACAAAGGCATAATAATGGTTTGAAACATGACAGACGAATAATCATCGGTATTCATCATTGACTTTTGTCGTTGAAGCTATCTCAGGCTACCCAAAATCCGAAATGCAGATGCAGATATGCAAGAAACAATTCTAAAATAAATATTGCGCCACCGTGGAGGAATGGTGAACTACGCCGCGGCAGATCTGGATCGATAAATTCATCATACTCTGTCGGTAAGAATTTCAGTTGACAAATGAGATTGGTTCGAGCTAAATTGGTCTTCGAGTTATCGAAATCCGCAATATAATAAGATAATGATTACAAAGAAAGATTAATTACGAGAGAATAAATGATTTTAGAAAGAAATAATGTTCAAGTTCCGTTAAGGATACAATTCACTGTCGGTAAAACAGCACGTGACTCATTTTACGTAGATTCGTACAAGAATATGTCTCTAGATGGCAGCACATGTAGCCTCCAACTTTGTTACTGTGATCGCGTATGCCTGATTCTCCAACACTGGATAAAACGTATTTGCATTCCTACTGACCCGAAATTTGCCTTCCAATAATTTCAGTCAATTTTTATGTGGAATGTTGCGACTTTCTTGATATTATTGATGCGAAGTCATCCAATATTTTCTTTATTTCGGATGCTGACTGAAATTTCTTTCATTGTTGAATCAAACTATATTTGTGAGGTAAGAAATTAATTGGATTTGGTAGGTATCGATACGAAGCGATCCAATGCGATAGCGAAGATTCCGATCTAATTGTACAGCAGAACTTGGACCAATCAACGTGAACATACGTTCCGAAGCGTATAATTAATTCATTAGTCCGTGGTGCGCGCAGAGATGAAATGTACAGATGTTTTGCTATATTTGTTTACGCAGATCTAACAAGTAAACCATCGGATCAGACGGCCTTTATTGTTACACTTTGTGTCTTGCGTTTGAAATATCAAAGGCAATACGGAATTGACGAGAATTATTGTACCTCTTCTTGTCTTTTTATATAAAAGCTCGTAGACTCGTGATCGAACGATCATTGTTACAAATAAGATTAGATCAGCGGTGATCTGGAAAATTAATGAGAATGATAAGGGAAAGAAAACTGTGATTTTGACCGGCAACTCCATGAATTGGTACAAAAGATTGTTTTATTCGCACATTTAAGTGATCAATTAAAACTGGCGCTTCCATCGATGAAATATTTTCAGACATCTGCTTTACGAGACATCGTTTGTTTACGGTCTGTGAGAAGATGGTCTGTAAGAATCGCAGTTCTCTGTTAAACTAGCGAGTCATATTGCCTGGAACTAAGGGAAGTTCTTCGTTGAGCTCCAACGTCGTAATTTTATTATACGCGGGACCGTAGCATCATTAAACTTCGTGTAAATTGCATGGATGATTTTCCGACAAGGATTTCCCGCGTCCCGATTATGCACATATAAATCTGTAATAAGCGAGCCGTAAAATACAATTATTTTGGAATTTTTGGTAATTCTCGGTAACATCGACTCCAATTCAGGGCGCGGATACATGTTTTTCATCTCCAATGTGGAGCAAATTGCTAGTTTGCGCTCGACTCTAAAACCAATTTGAGTTTACCTACACTTCCATTTTTCATATGATTACAAGATCTCTATGGTCAATTTGTGGGGATCACCGAACAAACTTCTACGGGCACCGAGTTTCATGCCTGTTCGATCAAATAACGTCAACGCATAGCAATTTTGCCTGTTTCCCAAATGGGAACTCGACCGATATGGTTCCAAATAAATGGTATCCGTCGAAATACAGCATTGGATCCGACTGCAAACGATTTCTGATGTCGTTTCGACTGCCATTTCGATTGCCATTTCGATGGCTGGATGGAAAAGATAGGACGAGGAAAAATATTTTTTTACATTCTTTTTGTGGCTACTACATCGCAGAGTCTCGAATGGGTACATATTCATATTTATTTCGCTCGTAACGAATCAAGTTTTTCTTTACGTGGCTCAAGGCTGCTGTTTTTTACATTTCAGATACGCAAAGTGAAAAGAAGCTCCTATTTGACGGGCGTCGCAAGCTTATTGCAAGCGATGAGGTCGTTGTTTTACGTTTCAACTGACGTAAGCTACAACGTAACGGGAAAGCTGCAGAAAAGTAGACGAGGCAAAGTGAAAAATAACGATGGGTCGTATACGTCCGTGTAAGTTTGCGACACGAGTGTGGGAGCGAAACAACTCCTGCGAGACACACACACGTGTATATCGCGTGAGTAGAAGAAAAACAGAACAACAGGGAAATTTCAAACCCTATTCGCAGCTTACCGAAGGAAGGTGCGTATAACTCTGCATGGGGTCGTACGAACGTGCGTACGGGGACATTGTAAGAGACGGCGTGTTGTTTATAGAACGAACTTCCGCTACCAAGCGAAGTGTTTCGCTCTATTGATTCCCAATACTGCATCACCGGATCACTTTTCTATTTGATATAGGTCCCTGCTGTATGAAAAATTCAGAAAAATATACAAATTTCATGCGAAGACTGTTAAAAGTAAATGATCAATTTCTATCAATGCGCGCAAACAACTGGACGATGACGCGATGAGAATATATTAGAACAATTGCAAACTGCAATAAAAATTCTCTCGTACATTCACGGTAGTTCAAGATTTGTTTTGAACTCTTTTTACCATAAACAGAGCAGTTCCAAAAAATATGGGAGGAAATACCTGTCCGCCTGTATAATTGCGAAATAGTTTCAAATTGGGACTCAAGAAACTAGTTCGACGTTCACAGATTACGAGGGAACTGATTCAATGTACGGGCTCATCGGTGGGTAGAATTTGTATCGTGTTGGACATTGTGAAAGATAAAGGGGAATGGTCTACGTTAAGGTGAGCGAAGGAACGTACCCGTATCGGAGTGAAACGCAACGAGGAATCACAGCGATAGATCGACGCTTGCATTCTGATCCACTGGAATCGCAGTTACCCGGGTTTACAATTTTATTGCACCGAAGAAATTGAAATGTTTCTTGTTCGTACCTTTCGTTCGACTTTCTGTGCTTTTTGGAATTCATTTCCACCAATTAATTTTCTCGGGAAAAGCGAATTAAAATGAAATTGCATTGGTTGGCACGTGCACGGCATTGGCTCGGTGGAGTCGAAGATGTATGGGTTGGGTTTGTTAGCGAGAACGGAGAGAGCTTCGTAGACTGGATGCTACGGTAATTGTTATACCGACGCCGACGCCGACGCCGCCGCCGCCGCCGCCGCCGCCGCCGCCTGCAACTGGATCCGATTAAAAAGTTTCAAGATATCTTCAATGCAGCTTCGAAAAGGTCGTAATTTTCATAGGAATGATATTAAGAGGAAAGAACGAGCGACGTCTGCTAAAGCTGAAGGTAATGGAAATTCAGGATACGTATAGTTCGTGCGATACCTGCACAATGTACGTTCGAGGAAGGAGGAGCAATTTCTGTCTCGATTATTACACCAGAGATATTTATCGTGATCCGTGGTTCTATAGATGTACTCGGGCAAATAATGTATTTAATGAGATCTAAATACGCAATTTAATCATTTCCGCCGGAGGTAAGGAGAGCGAAGCTCCGTAAAATACTTGCTCCAACTCACTGAAGCGTATTAACCCGAGACAAAGCTCTCATTTATATTCAACACTTTTTCATATTAAAAAGTAACAATTATAAATAAATGTTAGGCCAGTTAAGATGTAACAGGGGAGGTCGGTTGATCCGTCGGCTTATCTTCAAACGTAAAGACATTTTTAAATCCACCCTCTTGAATAACGCGACCTAAAGACGGTTCCGGGCGTCAGATACCTAAATTGGTACGGTTAAACCCGAGTTTTTCGTACATTTGAATATTTATTAAAAATTCTTTCTCGCAGTGTTGAACGAGTATAATATATCAAAAGGTTTGCTCTTCCAGAGATAATTAATTATACGCTGCTAAATTAATGACGAAACAAGATGAAGATACGAAGTCATAATTTCAAAACCGCGCTGCTCTTCAGATATGCATAAGAATCTTTTCTCTTCTATTATTCGCAATCTCCCGCGGCATTCGGGATTAGACGAACTCGTATGCACGGCACGAATCTATTATCCGTACCGCCGTCGGAATCAGAGTTCTATATAACTTACAGAGGGTTGTATACTGGTTGCGAAGACATACAATTGTAGGAAATATCGATAGGCCTCGCGTAGAGATGATAGTCGCCAGAGATGGTTCCACAGCGAGTACCGCGAATTACCGATACATAGATTCCTAACAGATTGTTCTGAATGATGCAAAAAAAAAAAAAACCCTAGACACGTGCTCATTCGACGGGTGAACAAAGACGTTGACGACGTCTCGACTTTCTACGAATATATTCATAAATGTTGAAAGTATTGCGAAGGATTGGGAAAACTTGACTTCTTTTATGCGTGGAGCAGACGTTAAATCCCTCGATTCGAAAAACCCTTCGAAAATATAGACTGAGCCTGAAATTTCTGCGATGCGAGTGGCGTTAGTCGAGAGGAATTCCATGTATTCCTTCCCGAGAATCTCTAAGCTCACGGTGTTCGGTTTCTAAAAACTTTCGGTTTTCGCATCGAATACTTTCGCGAAGCAAAGTTTCTATCCTAAATTTTTGACGATCAAGTTACCGAACTATCTCCTTCGTTCCTGCTACCAGATGGTTCGGTGTACAAGATTCTCGTGAGCATTTCTCGTTAACGAGGTTTCTGCGGACGTTGAATTATCGACTCGAGACAATGAGATTTGATTACATTTACACGATGCTTTTAAAATGTTTTATCATTCTACGTTCATATGATCAGAATCGTAGAAGTCAATGTAATTCATATGTTGGCGAGACCTTGGTTCTGTTCGCTAGTTTTTTGAAAAATGAATATTGCTCGAGCTCAGACACTTGGAGAAAATGAATTCTATAGATCGGATTCTTGTGATATTTGTACTGACGAATTTTTGTAATGACAAAAAAAATAGAACTGTACGAATATATTTGAGTATCGTTACAATCCATTGTAACGTACAGAGCAAGTTGACGGGATTCCTGTAGATCGAGGTAAGCGAAAGACCGCGATTCGTCGAAAATTGCGACAGAAACAGTCAATTCACGTCGTTGTCTATCCGTTTCAACGACGTTTGTTCAGCGGATATCCGATCCGAGTTGAATCGGATCACGCGATGGAATGCGATGAAATTTTCATTCGTATTTTTGAAAACTGTCAACGACGTAAACTCGACCTGAATCTGTTTTCTCGGTTCAATAATGCAGCCGCTTATTCGTTCGTTGAGATTCGAAATTACATGAGCTTTGAATGCTTTGTACAACGGTTAACGAGAAAGTCGAGGCAAATTCAAAGGGTGCACGCTATTCGCGAATAAAATAGGAATAAAAGCGTTCAACTACACTGAAAGAAATTCCAGGCTAGGCCAACGAGTCCAAACGTAGTTGAAGTCATCCTTGGCTTTTTTATCTAGTCAGAATTGTAAAAGCTAGTCTAGTTGAAGTACCGTGGAAAAGTAGTCATGGTAACTAGGTTTTCACGCTGCTGTAACTTTTTTATCAGGTTACAGCTACCACATTTCAGAAGCTAAAAAGACTAGATATACTAATGTATTTCAGCTCTCGATAATATTTGTAACAACTCGAATCAAACACGGTGCTGTTACGTCCGCGAATTCGTACAGCGTTATTAATCCAAAGATTGTGAAGCTGACGTACGACACGTAACAATTTTGATGTGACCTCTGTTTTGGGGCAAGACGTTTCCGCCCTCTCCACCGGGGACCGAGGTCTGGCCTATCGTTAGTTTCAATGCCCTAAATACACACTACTAATTCAAATATAGAATATGCTAAAGATTAAACTATTTGGTGAAATTACGTTGCTGTTGAGTTATGATGGAAAACCATGACGTTATAGGATTTGGTAATACTCTCGTTGAGTATGCGGCACAGTCCGGCGGAGCGGATTATGCGCTGGCACGAACGTAGGTGAGGAATAAGGTGAATTGGTAATACTCTTGTCGAGTATGCGGTACAGTCCGGCGGAGCGGATTATACGCTGGCACGAACGTAGGCGAGGAATAAGGTGAATTGGTAATACTCTTGTCGAGTATGCGGCACAGTCCGGCGGAGCGGATTATACGCTGGCACGAACGTAGGCGAGGAATAAGGTGAATTGGTAATACTCTTGTCGAGTATGCGGCACAGTCCGGCGGAGCGGATTATACGCTGGCACGAACGTAGGCGAGGAATAAGGTGAATTGGTAATACTCTTGTCGAGTATGCCGCACAGTCCGGCGGAGCGGATTATACGCTGGCACGAACGTAGGTGAGGAATAAGGTGAATTGGTAATACTCTTGTCGAGTATGCGGCACAGTCCGGCGGAGCGGATTATACGCTGGCACGGACGTAAGTGAGGAATAATTTGGGATTGCGTGGCGATGGTTGTAAGTTTGCTAAGTACAATTCAAATGGAGAACAATGTAATTTGTATTTAGCTAAATGCGAGTTGCGTACAAAAATGAAATATCAATCTATCGAGAAAAATCTTGGATACGAGTCGGATTGCAGGCTTCGTGATTCAGAGTCTCTAGGATTATAATAATATTCGAGTTCGTGATTTGAAATTGGAATTTGTAGAATAATTCAAAGTAAAGACTTAGAATATTCTTGTCGTTCGAGATGTAGTAGGATTCAGTGGATATGGAAGTTAGAATAATTCAAAGTGAAGACTTGGAATATTCTTGTCGTTCGAGATATAGTAGGATTCAGTGGATATGGAAGTTAGAATAATTCAAAGTGAAGACTTGGAATATTCTTGTTGTTCGAGATGTAGTAGGATTCAGTGGATATGGAAGTTAGAATAATTCAAAGTGAAGACTTGGAATATTCTTGTCGTTCGAGATTCAGAGGATATAGAATTGGCCAACCTTTCGAGAAGTCTCTCAAAATGAAATAACAACTTTGCCTGATTTTTGCCTCGTATTTATACTCGAAAAAAGCGATAAATCTATCCCCTCCACCAAGATTATTCTGGACGCAGCAGTGATGCTCATCGTAAGATTTTCACCAAGGGCGGAAGGCGCATGGTGGGGCGTAGCCTAGTCTAAGGGAGGATGTTCTCCTATTGCTTGGTTTATGGAAAGTTCCATGCGATAAGCGGTTTCTTACGCTTCTGACGTCAGCAATCAACACGCTGCAGTGGTGCTTGCTAGAAGGGATATTGAATTGCGAAATTTTATGGAGTGAGACGCGAGCACTATTTGTAAAAGTTACGTGGACGTAACAGTGCAGTGACTTTCAGATCTAGTTACTGCTACCGGATTTCTCACGTTGCGGTAACCAAATGAAAAATTCCTCTTCAAATATGAATGATAGTCGTAGCAAGTTCACAATTTTTAGAGTTTCGTATTGCGAGAAAAAATTGTGATTCCGTGTCTCGAATGGTACTCTCGGATGGTGTTTCGACAAGCGAGACGAGACGAGAAAATGCTGATATCGAGACTCGCTTCGAGCAATTGAACGTTGATACGTCATCTTGGTTGAAAATCTTGAATCAGCGAGGCGTTTCTTGTTCTCGGATTTGACAGGCGAGCTAAAAGCTCGACACGATCTTGTTTACATGAGAACGCGATATTCGAGCCCTAGGTAGGGGCAACTACAATTTCAAAGTTTCTTCAACCATATTTGCTTGGCATAGTAATGAAATTACATAGTCAAGGACAATTTAAACTATGTTACCTTGTTATTGGTACCAGAAAGCTCGAATCGGTTACGGTAACTACATTCACAGGTTACTATTAGCCAGAAATCTAGTCGCAGTAACTAGAAAAAGTAGTTCCAAGTGCTTTTCTCGAATAACTTTTTTTGTCTAGGTACCCTGACCAGGTACCATTTCTCTCATTGTCAGTGTACTAGGGCAGCACTCGAACTTTGTGAGCGTCTACTGCTATACGCAAGAACGTTTGCATAAACACTCTTGATTTATTTTTCCGACGAGTCGTTGTCGCAGATTTGAACGGAGTTCTGTAAAGATGGGAGATTTGCGAACTACGTTGTATCTGAATCACAGATCAAAAAGGGTTCGATATTAGCGTTGAAAAAATACCGTTTGCACGCTCGTAGAAAAAGCTCTGTGGAATTCCATTGAAGTCGAGTGACGCGGTTCAGGTTTCCGATCGGATCATCGTGAAACTGGCCTCGTCGCAGGACTTGAAACGTCGATGAATCAGATGAGTCGCGAATGTTTTTCAAAAGATCTTTGGAGATTGTAATCTCATTCGATTTTCCGCGTCGATGAGACTTTTCTTCAACATCGACTCCAAAGCTTTCGCGATGATATTTCACGGGGGGTCTCGGGTGAAAGCTCGAGCCTTTTGTTCCATAACTGTCGAATACAAACGTCTCGTGAGAACAACAATAGAGATGAAAAGGAGTATGTACAGAAGGGGTGAGTTGTAATCGGACAAAGTGATTAATTATCACAGAATTTACGACGAGTCGGAACGGGCAAAGGAACGAGACGAGGTCGGAACGGTATGAAAATTCAATTTCTTCCTCCGCGGAGTTATTCGATGCCGGAACTTCTATGTATGTACGTTGAGAAGTACGATCTAACCTGTACAATAAACCAAGGTCAACAAAATCTCTGAACAATCTATTTCCGAATTTTTTTCTTCGTTTCCAAAATCGATAACGATTCATCGTATACGATGCGATCACCTTGAAAAACTAACGGTGAAATTTACACGAGCATATACGAGTATTTATCATGAGCACAGAATCCGCGCAGCGGAGGCGATCGGTCAATTTCGCACGATAATCGGCTATTTTCGAGGGACGAACTTTGGAAACGCAGGTCACCGGAACATCGCCTCGAATCTTTCGCGAGTATCGTTCCATCAGTCTTCGGAAGTACTCGTGTGTTCTGATTGTAGCGAGTCGTGTTGTATTTCTCGTTGTTGATTTTCTCGAACCACGTTGATCGTCAAAAGCGCATCGATCATCAGCTTTTAACGCGAGTACTGCAGCCTCAATTTTACTTGCGCAACACATTGCGAGCATTGAATAGGATTTTGTTGCGTAATTTTGCGGTAAACGAGAGAATTCTCGAATATCGTATTTCTCCGGACGAACGGTTGATCGTTAAACAATTTTTTATCGCGAAATACGCGACGAACGGTTGTAATCGTCGCCGTGCAGTAAAAAGTCTCGTTTTCTCCCCGTGAAATAGCCTTCGTCGTATTTCGTTGGTGGCGGATTCCGAATGCTTCACGCTCGACTGCATAACGTCGCCGCGTCACACCGACCTTTTGTTGGGAATTTTCTACTCGTTATCCACCTTGTGTTTACACAAAACAGGCGAAACTACTCCCGTAATTCGTTTCAACGAATTCTCTGTAAGCGCTATTTGCGTCGTGTGTAATGTACGATGCTCGTGCCATTGACAAATTTACACGAGAAGGTATTCTGACTGCGAGATTTTTTGAGTCAAGGACCAAATCAGGGAAAAAATCGCTGCGTGTACGATTTTTTTTTACCAAAAATTAGCGTTATTTCAACACGCCGTGTGTAGTGATAAAGCGATGCAGCTCTGCGTTAAAAGCAGCACAGTTCTGTGATAAGAGTAACACAAGCAAATGTTAGAGTAACATTCGAAAAGTATTACCTTAGTAACAAATGACATTTTTCTACGTGGAAAAACGGACTGCGAGGACAATGATTATCAACGGACTGGAATGTCAAATATTCTACGCAATATTTGTACACTTTACACAATTATAGGCTTTTTTTTACCGCGTATGGATAATTTTACGGAGCAGTTGTTTACGATATTCGCATGTTTTTCCATTTTCGAGTTTACCTCCAAGTTCGGTCGGA
The DNA here is from genome assembly GCA_963969455.1 of Arge pagana. Lineage (NCBI taxonomy): Eukaryota > Metazoa > Arthropoda > Insecta > Hymenoptera > Argidae > Arge > Arge pagana. The sequence goes on along the minus strand of OZ018310.1, from coordinate 11,128,826 downwards.
CAGACACGATGTGTGAGGAAGCTTGAAGCTGGGAAGCTCCCAGACTATTTTTCCAATGTAAAGATTATTCTGTTTATACGGGATGACGATAAAAATTGCGACGTAGGAAATAGGCGAATGCGAGTTGCCTCGCGTCGTTGAGTTTCAAAGCAATCGGCTCGGAAGCAACAATAACAACTCGGGTAACGGAATAATATTTTCATTTTCTGCGTTGATGCGAAATGGGTTATAGATTATAATATCGCGTTATATGGGTGCGGCTGACGCCATAAAAGTCCTTCGATGCCTGCTACGAGATCGTTCGAAGCTACTTCTGAATTGCCTTATTAAAATTCAACGAGATCAGCTCTAACGCGATTAACGAGCGGACAAACGGGCGACATGGAACACAAAACGAACGTGTACTCATTTTTGCCACGATATTTTTAGTTCCTTCTCGTTTTGTTTTTTTCACCGCATCTGGGAAAGCAATATTCGATCGACGTAAAAACGCGAGACGGGCGAATATATTATAGAATGGTGAAATTTCACCCCGACGGTTTAATCGGATTTGCCAAACGAATCGTTTCTCATTAGATGGTAGAGCAATTAGCGGTAGACCTTTCCGTGGATCCGGGCTGACTGATTAACATTTCAAATGCCGGGCTGAACTTTCAATGCAATGCGAATCTCTTCGGACAGCGAACATCCCCGTTCTACCGCGACGTGAATAAAATTATAAGCACCGCGACTTGGGAAATGACAAACAAACGTATCTTGATGAGAAAAACAAAACCAACGGCCTCGCGCAAACTTCCGTTTCGATCCTTGAGGTAAAACGTGATTTTCGAATTAAATCTGGGAGGAATCGACGGAGAGAGGCGACGTTTTGGCCCATAGAATCTCGACGACGAATTTGCATGAAAATTATTTCGCGATTTTCTCGGGAATACCCGCGCGAGGGGAACTCGATTCGCCGCGGCGAATGAAAAAGGTAGACGCGCACTCCGCAAAAAGTCTGTGGGAAAAAACAGCGACGAAACAAACGACGGAAGAGAAGAGAAATGACGAAACTTGAAATTCGATGTGGGTGCTTCGCGCTCGGGGTAAAAATTTAACGCGTCGAGAAAGAAAAATGGATGTTCGTCGGAAGCAGGGCGTGTTAATGGAATTTTCGCGGAGTCTTTCGTCTCGTTCTCGTCCTCATTTTTTGTGTTATCCTTGTCGCTATCGCTCGAATGAAATTAGTCTACTACTCGTGGTTCGGGTTTCGTCGGGAGTCCTGAGTCGCGACACCGGTCATTGAGATTCAAGAACCGAGCAAGAACCAACCAACCGACGACCAAGTAAAAAATCGACCATATAAAAAGCGTAGAAAGTTCCAAAACTACGCGACGTTCGAGCTTCGTTGTAAATTGAAAGTAGCTACACACACCGACCAGTCTCGTAATTAACTCACGTCGCGTGAACAGTCAACGTTGCTTTGCAATCTCGCGCTACCGTTTTATATTTCTCTTTCGTTCAACTTTCTTTCGCGCCTAGGCACGTAGCAGGCGAATGTTTCCGCGTCGTCGACAGGTTTCATTTCTGTGAAAAATCGCAACGCTAATTAATTCGCCGATGTAGAAGCAATCGTTCGCAACGTACCGTTCGCACGGACCACAAACATGGAATAAAAGTTGGAAGCACGCGATAAAAATGAAACGAACGGAATCAGCATCGGCGTTTCTGGTAAATTGGAGAAAAAGTGGTCGAATAATTCTGATCGAGTGATGCGATCGAGCATTTCCTGTCGTTTCTCCAAAAAACTATTAGTCGAGTGAAATTCGCGTAACTCGTTCAATTACTTATCATTGCTTATTCCATCGGACAAAAATTGCACGGAGCACAAAATAGTGAATCGTAGGGTTTTTTTCTTCAACAATCGGACGAGAGTAGCCGAAGCAACTCGTTCCCCGGAAAAGCAATCGCAGGTTGCCCGAAACAGGCTAGACAGAGGAGTCGCCTCGAATTAACTCCGACTCGGAGCCTTCGCCTCCGTTAATGCCTCGAAAGCTCGGGAAATTGGGAAGTGGGAAGCGATCGAAACTACCCGAATGTAATTCGGACCTGGACGACTTCAGTTGACTGTGGAAAGTTTTCTGAGAATAGTCGAGTTCTCGACATTTTTTCCGTTTCGATGATTGCACATTTTTCGGACAATTTCCGCGGACTCGAATACGTACGACTGCGCGACGTAATTCGTTGCAAGGAAGGCGACTTGGGCATCGTATCGACCCTCGAGGCGCATGCCACGCAGACACCGGAGTTAACGGTCCACGTGCTCGACTCCGGTATTTTTTAATCCGTGCGCAGGCAACCGATAAATTACAAGCTTCATCAAATTTTTGAAGACTACAGCGTAGGAGGAATAATCGTGGAACTCGTTGCGCTCGATCCACGGATCCTTTTCTCTCGTCTTCGAAGGCTCCGATCGCGCCGAGACGCGACGTATTCGACGCGAGAGAAAAAAAAAGGCAAGAGAGAAAGAGAAAAAAGGGCAAAGAGGATCGTCGCGTATCTATCTCGACGTGGATATTACGGTTCGCGGATCGCGTTTACTCAGCCCCCAGAAATCGTATTTGCCCTTTTTTCCATTCTACCTTCAAAGGGTGTCAAAGTCATCGGCGGGACGCGTTTTCGCATGTGACAGGATTTATCGAATTGAATATCTACTACGGATCAATTTGTCGAATCTTATGTTTAGAAATGGATACATTACTATGGTCGCTCTCCCGGTGCCTCCCGGACAATTCGGGGTGCGAATTTCATTATTTATCGATCGAGCTTTCGAAAGCTCGTAGAAGCTGCGACGACGACGACGTAAGCATGCCGCGAAGTATCCGGTGAAATTTGTCGAAAAAGGAAAGCTCCATCCTATTAGTCTTGTCCGTGCAAGATAAGGTCGAGGTAAGGTCCTTTTCCTGCGGAATACTGCATCCCGGAAGACCTATACCGAGTCACGCGCGATCTCGGACAAAGTACTATGGTATACGTAACTCGTGATTTGTAATCTCGGCAACACCAGTTTGCTCGGAGCAAAGTTTTTCCAGAGGATATTGCATCCGTTCCGGTTCGTAGGATACTACTCTTTTCACATCGACGGAGAAGAAATAGGCAGTTTCGTCTACGGGAGATTCGTTTTGCAAACAATTGGCTCGGTGTAACGTCGCGAGCAGCTTCACGTTCGCATTTGGGGGAAAGTTTTGTCGGGTGGTCAAAGAATAGCACGCTCGTGTTGTTGTTATATCGAGGAGTGATTTATTCTCACGTATTTCATTGACAATATTTTATCAAAAGAAAACGAAAGGATACACGTTGATTGTTGTTGGGGTGGGAGGAGAAACCTTAAAAGTACGGTTGTTAGGGGACGACGAAACGGAAATGCAAGGCAAGACGAAATACGTAATTCGGAATGCGAACTCGAATTACACCTCGTGCATTCAGGGGCTCAGTGGCACGAGGTGAAATTCGAAGAGTTTCGAGTTGAAATCGGATATGGTTCGGTCACGAGCATCGATCAAACGAAAAACGCGCGTGACTAGAATTCGAAGGAGAATTTGAACATTTTGACGCAACGCGAAACAGAATCGAAACGTCGATTGGAGATTCGACAAAATGAAATTTCTCGTCCAGCGATATTATTTTTCGACGCGATATCGAAGCATTCGTAATAATATTTGTATTCAGCTTAATTCCAAATGCTATCTAATTGGCAGACGTCGTTACGTTACGTTCGTACGTACTTGTATCTAAGGATTATACTGTGTATGATATATTTAATTTGAAGTCTATTTTCGTTATCGATCGTGAATTTCGTTATAATTAAAGACTCTCGTTCGTTCGTCGTCAGATTCATTCGCCATCTTACGTTCTAATAATGTATTTGTCTATGCATTACGTACATATGTATGTATAGTCTTGACTTGACTGCGTCGATATCTATATTATGCTCTATTAGCTATAAGTCGTGACAATTTTTGTTATATTTACATGATATCAGTAACACTAGGGCATCGAGTAACGACGAACAAAATAAATTGGAGACTCGACGCGACTTGCGCGCACATACCATACATGTATACGAATGTATATATTCGCCCGCTCTCAATTATTTCGTTATACGTACATTCAATATGATTAATTGGTTCGTTTATAGCTTACAGTAAAATTAGTATCACGACACCGATATAACGTGTATATAAATCTATTTGTTCGTAACGTCTGCCGTTGAGGTGCGATGGTTTTTGATTTACCATTTTTTTTTTAATTCTTTTTTTACCACTTACGAAACGAGTGATCGTCGTTACTCTCAGACACGAAAATATTAACAGATTTTCTTGATATATTTTATAACTTTTTTTTCTTTCGGATCTAGTAACACAGTTCTACAATAAGCGTATTATTCATGTCCACCACGATCGAATCGTAGAGAGCATTTGGAATTGCACGCGGGAACGTGTCCGGTTATCCTGCACCTCCTTCCTCGTCGTTAGTAAGAGTCGACCCTTTTTTTTCGTTTATCTTTAGGTAAGTGATTGTACCTCACAGTATCTTTTTTGTTTCGTTTTTGTTCGCTTTTTTTCGCTTTTTCACATGTTTTCTTAACGATAATTCCATTATTTGCCAACGACGCTGATCGGTCTTACAATTAACGTCGAATCATTCTCGATTCATGCTCCTTTTACCGAGTAACGATCGTTTCCAATTGATTCGAAAGAGTAGTGTACTCGCATGTACGTGCGCTTTTTCCCAAATCTCGCCGCCGAATCGTACAAGCTTTGGGCCACGGAGAGGTGTCCCTCTCGGTTTTTTTGGTGCTTTTTTTGTTTTACTCTACTGCTACACCCTCGACGATGAATTATGAAAATTACGCGTTAGCCTTTCACCGCGGACCGTCCGTCGCCTTCCGTTAGGTAACCCATCGTCCCGCGATTCGAGTTCGTATGTTCATCCCTTAGCTGTAGATCTTCGGGGCACTTGGAGCAAAAAATCTCTGGAACTCGAGATGTTTTCTCGCGGCGACGGTAGGTTAGATAAATGGAAACGGAGTCTCGTTCGTGTACTACGAATCGGCGTGAGATAAATACTGTAGGATCGAAAATATTCACCGTTCTCGCGTAGCAATTGTTTTTCCAGTTTTGTTCAGTTTCCTGTATTCGTTAGTTCGAAGGCTCGGGTTACGAAGTTGCAAATGCACCAGAGAATTTCTTGTGACCGGAGGAAAGATGAGATTTTGGAATGCTCGGAGAAAGTGCGCGGAGAAAATTGGATGGGAGGCACGAACGTTAGATTGGTGAGGGGACAATATTTTCGAGTTAAGGGAACCTTAAGCTAGACATAAGCAGAATGGTTTCGAGTTGTCTCCACTTTTTGAATAAAGTATCGATCGACCGACATACGTTAGATCTCGCATTCACCCGTCTGCCATATCCCACCGTGAAATATCGTTTTGTTCAAAATAATATTCCACGATGCTAAAGGATGTATTATTTTCTAGTAAAAATCAAGGATTCATAGTTATTGCCATTTATAATATTCGAAAACCTTGGAATATTTTCGGGAAGTCCTTTTCTTTGTAATCTTTTATACAGAACTTATACTATGGTCGTTAAGCTATCATTATCCTTACGACTACGGTACATAGATTGAAGTGTATATATAATATATTCGGGGTAAATACTATGTTAATCATATGATACACTTATCACTCGCGTATGCCAAGTAATCGACGGGAATAATGTATATATTCATATGTACATACGAATATACATACATAGTAGATATATATATATATATATATATATTTCAGGTACATGTACACTGTACAGGTATACGTAATAGATTTGATGTTCTTGGGTTCGAATATTTTTTTTCTTCCTTTTCTACATTTTTTTAAAAGAAATAACAGCTAATTTTCTACAGCTTGCGGACACGCGCGCGTGTATCGCGTACATCGACGAACTGGCACACATGCATTCGTCCTATCGAATAGGTTGGGTCGTTTTCACAGGTAAAAGCAGTTTGGTCCTTAAATTTAATCGATACACTGCACACATTCAGATTTACATTTTCGTAACGATATACTTAGTCGTTTTTAGACACATATTTTCAAGATCCGTATACAACAAACGGCGTAGCTCGCGTTTCTTACCTAAGGGTTTCGTTTTTCTCCGTTTTTTTCTTTTCTTCAACTTAGTTAACGTGTCGATGACGAGCGCGAGATAGGTATGTTTAGAATCGTTTTAAGCACCCATGAAATTGTTCGATTGACGTCAGTGTAACACATCGCGTGGGGCATTCCATTGACGGAGCAGCAATCTTTCGATCCTCGTCATAAATATAAACCTGTTTCTCGCGATTTCTTTTCGAACCGATGAAAAATCTCTGATATCTCGACCAGGTCGTTTTCAAGGTTCCTGCACGTTTCGGATTCCGAGAAATAAAGATTTTATACAATTATATACAATTATATTTAAACGAAATTGGCCCGATTTAATTATACATAATTTATATTATACATAGTGCCAAAAAAATCTGTATAATTTTACAGAACTATGTATAATTATAGATAAATTTGATATAATTATATCGGGCCAATTTTGTGCGCATAAATATGTGTGATCTTTTTTTCCCGGGGTGGCGAACACGGCGTTACAAGGGAAAATATCGAGGCATGGGCGCGATGGCGAGGATCGAAGATTTGGAGGGTTGTTAGGTGGAATGCTCCACGTTTGCGTGTATTCGCGTACACGTGTTGAGAGTACGTACGTATTCGTTTACAAGTGACGTAGATGAAAATAGTGATTGTTTAAATTAGGCTTTGCGACTCTTATTCGAAGTGTTTTCTAGCTCACTTTATTCCTATTATTCTCGTTTTACATCTATCACATAGATGAACGAGGTGCGAGAGGGGAAATGAGAAAATTCGAGTTGCATTCGAGTGTCACAATTGCGTATACTTCGTGCGGTTCGTTCAGTTCGTTTGTTCGTTCGCTGCGAATATCAATTTCTCCGTATTACCTTTCAGCTTCTTCGAATGCTACGTCACCGTCTCGTGCGCGATTTCGGGACTCGGTTGGGAAAATAAAATGTTCGTAGCCGCGCGAAAGTTTTGCCGAAACGTCCGCGGAAAATATGACTGAAAATCCGGTTCTACGTGGCCTCCGGGGCTGCGGGAACTTTACGGGCTACATTACCGTTTGAAACGTTCCGCAAATCGTTCGCGAATATTTTCCCACCGGATGGCGGCTGCATTCAGTGGAAAGTACACGGGCGGAAATTGCGACCTCGCCACCTTATTCGTCGCGAAATATATTTTTACTTTGACGTAGGATAGGTATACCCGGTAGTTATATGTATATATATTTGCGATTCTAGGGAGCAAAGAGATTTCTATCCTTGGGCGAGAAAACGGGCGAGTTTTAATTACGGAAGGCAAATCGTATAGCTGTATACGTAGGGCGAGAGAAGCGCCGGTTAAAAAGTCTAAATACTCCGGTCTATTTGAGCTTTCGAGAGTCGACACAAATGGTGTAAGTGGCGTAGCCGCTCGAAGTTTCGCGGTCGTTTCTTCGCGGAAAGTAGGACGAGAGAAAAGAGAGAAAATCTGGATTACAGCGCGAAGTGGGAGCTCGCAATTCGTCGCGAATGCTTAAACCCTTCTGTAAAATTTCTAATGAATCCTTGTGAATTTCTTAATTAAACTTTTCTGGAACGCTTACGATTCCAGCGCACCGAGTTCGCCGCGTCCCCTTTGTTTCGGATCTCGATTGCGCGGTGACACGGCGAGAAATAAAAATCCTCGACGAATTCGACGAATTATTCCGTCGACGCGTTGTAAATCTAAGAAAAACAGATACGAGACGTACGAGTTAACGAGAGACAGGTGATTCGCGACGATACGACGACGTAGCACGACTTAACGAATATTTTCTAATTTTATTCTTTAAAAAATGTACAAAATTATGCTCGAGGATAGTCTGTAAGCTTCGAGGCACCCGAACCTCTCTGTCCGTGGTATTATTTGTTTCTTTCTCCTTCTCATTACAATTCTCACATCACGAGTGCCGAACACCCTTAAGCCCTCGTCGTGCCAAACTTATATTTACGAGTATACAGAGCGTTCGCTGCGTTAAAAGATCATAGAAAAGTGCATTCGCAAGTACCAAATGGTCAGTCGAGTTCAGTTCTCGGAGCCACAGGACGACCCGGCCTCGCTTAATAACTCTCAATTTCTCGGGTTCCTCCTTATTTCATCTTTCACACTCCCTCAACCTGCCCATTCCGTTTCGTTGACCATTTCGGCGCGGGTTCTCCACGCCTATAGGTCAAAGAAATCTGCACGGTCAAATTTATCGCTTCGCATATAAACTCCGGCTGAAATCCTGTGCCTCGGAGAGCTGGCGTTTTCGGAAATCTTCGTCGTTAGAGGTTTAGTAGGTAGGGGAAGCTACGGAATCGTTTGCGTTACGAGGTACGAGAAATCCGCGCGGTAGGCTCCACAGATAAATACGATCGAACTTTCATCGTTGTTATCCCATGGACGATCAATCGTCTCGTCAGTTTCCAGATGACAATGATCTTTCTCCCTTGCGCTCCTAAATCGAGAAGGAATTATCGTAAAAAAAGGAGAGAAAAAAAGACTGGCAGTACGTGTTTCTTCCTGGTTTTGGTTTTTTTCTTTACAGATTTGCGAATAATTCGATCGTTATTCCGTTTCGATAATGTATTAGTCGCTGCAACGATTCGACGAGGTCGTTGGAATAAGCGTGCAACCTCCACCTTAAACCCATTCCTACATGTAGTGACGAACGCCCATCCGCCTTCCTACGTTTCGCCGCCGGCCGCAGAGTAGCTTCTTGAAGGCGTTTCGAAATTCCGGTGAGAACACGGTGTAGATCACCGGATTCAGAGTCGAATTAAAGTATCTGAAACAATGACCAGTCGTCGACATGAATGGACGATCCTACGTTCTTTCGTTCCTCTGCAAAATTGTCTACACACTAAAAAATGTCCGCCATCGCGTAACGTGTACACATTTTTGTGAAGAATATTTAACATTCTAGTGGGTCGAGTCAACGCAACTGTTAGTGTTCTTCTCAAAGTCCGTTTTTCAGGGTTGCTGATAAAAAATATGCACTCGAAATTTCAAAATTCAAAGTGGCGGATCCAATTCTTGAATTTGCGAGTCATGAGTGCATATTCGCTATCAGTGACTCCAAAACTTCAAGTCGATCGCACGTAAAGAAAAATATGTGCTTGCAAGTGTTGACGCAGAATTGTGGTAGTTTGTGATGTGAGAAGAGGAGACTGCTTACCCTAGCCAGAGGAAAAAATCTAAGAGATATTCGTTGAAGTAACAACTTTGACAGGCCGGAAGTAATATGGCAACGACGAAAAAGGGAAGCCAACAAACGACGAACGCCCCGGTAATAATGGCCAAAGTCTTCGCAGCTTTTCTCTCCCGTTTCGAGTCGGCTGCGATCTTTTTTCTCCGCGAAACTGGCGGCCTCGGAGATGTTTCCATAGTCGGTGGATCCGGCTCCAGACCGTTGTGATACGAAGTTTTTTCCGGCGACGTGTTCGTCGAGCTGACAGTCGTGAAGGCCGTTGTGGTTTCTGCAATGCGAATCGCAGAGTCGTTAGAGTAGCAGAGGATTAAAAGCAATTCGCATCGACTGGCGAACGATTTTTTCGCAAAGCTGCACGTTTAACGGAGAATTTATTCTTTCATCGCCGGAGTCGAGCTGCTCTATCGCGTGCGGGTAGGTAGAATGAAGCGAACGTAACGAACGAATCGAACGTGAAACATATCGAGAAATCGCGCGATACCATCGAGTACCGATTCCCCACGGATGTTGGGGCTCGTCGTTTAAATACGGTAGCATTCGATACGCTCGGAAAATTAATTTGATCGCGCGGTCGTTGACGACGAACGATAAAGTGCCAAGTGCCGTCTGTTCCGATATATCTACTCGCGATAGGAACGACGAATGCATCGATACTCGACGGAGTATCGACGTGAATCGGAAACGCATATATTTATACGACCACGGCGGATGTTCCCATATGTAATGCGTAGGCGAGCAGCGAGATCCTTTAATTGCGGTTGTCAGCCGTTGGGTTGGGATCGGTTCGAATTTATATCCCTACTCGCCCGATTGTGTTTGAAGAGTCGCGCTGAATGCAACTTCCCCCGATGGGGTTGAACACCGTAGGGCAAGGAGCCATTAATCACGCGTGTCATTTGGTAATTAAATAACGTCGGAGCCGAGGCTGACATGTCAGTCGCACGAGAAACGGCAGACTTCAATGAAACTTTGAAATTGCCGTTCGATCCCGTTGATTGACGAGTCAATACCGCTGGGCTTTTTTCGTTGAATATTATTTTTTTCCACCGAGTCTTTGTTACCTGATATAGTCGGCAAAGGTCGTCCTATTACCGCGACGACGGCTGCCGCAATTCCGCCCGATGCTTGGGCTTGGGCCAAAGCTCCGCCGACGGCGTGACTTCCACCGATCGGTTTCGGTGGTGCTCCTCCCATCGACCTGGTAGTACCTGTTGGAGCGTCGTAAAAACATCTTGTCACGCATGGAAAGGTCACGAGACGACGCCAGCCTAAGTAATTGAAACGCCGCGCGTCACGTTGTCAAAATTGATCGACGATCGATATTCTTATTTCTAAGCATACAATAACAGCAATGACATTGCAACGACCTTGAGGATTCGCCGGCTGGCCCGCGCGTCGCCGAATACGTTTCCGGGCCGTTTGGAATATCCTCCAATAGAGAATGAGGATGACTAACAAGGGTAGATAAAACGACGAGGCTGTTGCAAATATCTGCGGGCAGAAATGAACGAGGTGGCGCTAGAGTCGCAAGTCGCAAGTCGCGAAGGTGGCTGAATGGAACGAATATGCAATTAAGAGCTGGGCGTATTCTTATCTGGGCGTCACTTGCCTGGTAACCGATGTCCTGGCTGACGACGCAGAATTTCTCGTGTACGACGCGCTTCTCCCAGAGAGGATCCTTCCAGCCGAGGAGCGGAGCTATGCATACTAAAGCCGCGACGAGCCACACGACGGCTATCATCAAACCGATCCGTTTCCCGGTTCGCTGGTGAATGTAATCGATGTTCGTGACTGCCCAGTACCTGTAAGCCGAGGGTAAAACGAGCTTCTTACAATGCTGATGCCGATCATCGATTAGTGCGACGCTAATGTAAGATATGCGAAGACGGGAGGATCGAGGATCTTGCGTGTCGCGAACGTTTGATGTCGACGAGCAAACGACGATCGGAACGAGTGAACGAACTATTCGACCTCTTTGAAATCTCGTTTGGCACTTTAAAACTACTCGTAACGTCGTTCCTATACATTCGAGAGAGTGAGAGAGAGAGAGAGAGAGAGAGCACGGGCGAACGGAAGGAAGGTGACGATTGTGCTCCGATCGTGCTCAATCCATTTGTACCTCTCCTGCACTCGGGTCGATTGGGAACGAAGAAACGACAAGGGCTTTGGGGAAGCTATCGTTTGCCCCTGAAGTTGCCACTGCAACTCGTGGGTACGTAGTCGAGTATCCAATGGATTCTCTCTCACGCGAGACAGCTCGTGTACATGCTCGCGCGTGTATATAATACACGTAACTATGTAGGTATAGTCCGTCGTTATGTGTAGCTACATATGTGCAGGATGTGAAGAAGGACAGGAGGATATATAGTAGTTGATCATTTGACCGTCGGAAAAACATTTAATCAACTGAAAACGAAAGAAATGCGGGAGCAGACTCTAGAAACAGAGGAAATGGGGTAGCGGGGCTAGTCCGGCATTGGAACACTGAGACATCCGTGAAAATGACCGGGAATACAAGATTTGACGCGTATATACGATGCGGAATCGACCGAAGGAGTCTTACGCCGTTCGATAATACGCATTCACGAATCATCATTCATTTTCACAAATATTTTCGATAATCGATCGCGAACATAGTGGTTTCGCGGGAGAATACGAGTCGAGGACGATCGAGTACGAGCGAGTTTGTCGAGCATGTTTTCACGTAGATGAGAAACGGTCGAGAGAAACAAGTATGTGCTTAACAATGTTTCGCGTTCATCGACGATCCATTTTTTTAAAAGACACGTCGCTGACCTTCTTCGAATATCCGGTTCCGGCTGCGCTATCTATTTGTTCGTCGGTAGCTCCCCCGCCCTGACAAGAGACATGCAATCAGACCTCTTTTTCCACTTCTTCGTGTTTCTTGCGCGAGTCGCGGAAGTAAGGGGCTCGAGCGTGTCGGTATATCGTCGTGCGCGGAGTGATCCATCTGCCGAAGCTAGTAGATACCGTACACGAGTACGTGGCTGGGTATCCACTTGCGTGGGAAAATTTCTCCCCTCGGACAATCGATATTGACGAGGTAGAGCGTCAAGATTGTTCAGTTTTGTAATTCCGCGAAAATAGCTATGTACGCGTGTGCCGCGAACAGAATCGAAACGAATAGTCGCGGGTAGCAGTTACCTACTATTTCCTCGATTTTTCAACGCTCGCGTGGAACACCGAGAGGATAAATGGCGGCGAACTCGAATCGTCGGAGAGAAATTGGGATGCATTCGCGGCGCTATACAATTCGTTCGAGGTTCATTCATCCGAACAGGTCTGACGAAGACGTCGGAGATAAACTCTCTCGTCCATGTTTATTCTACCCTCGAACATCTCTCGTTTCTCAATAGACCGAACCGAGGTGGACCGAACTGACGTGAACCGAACTGAATCGGAGTAAACGTTGAGCGCAATTCGACCGAATTAGGTTGATTTTCGTTCGATTCCGTTCGCTTTGCGAAAGGTATCGCGAGATCGAGCGATGGACGCATACAGGTACTCGGATGTACGCTCGAAGGGTTCTTCCAGCTCGGGATCCGCCGTCGTCCTGCTTTGTCCCCGCACGTGCGACCCCGATATAGAACGCGGATGTTCGCAAACAGGCGGCTGGTCATTCTCGGCTACCTTTGATTGCATCGACCTTCCGCAACGACCTTTCACGCGTCGTGAAACGTCGGTAGGATCTCGAGGGTTGATGGAGGAATCGACAAAGCTGACGGGATATTTCGCGAGGAGATATAACGCGGGGTAATGGATAGTCGTGCGAAGACGTATGGGAGAGCCGCGTTATTCCTCGCCCTTCATACCTATCCGGCTACGTCGAAGCCTCACCTCGCCTCGCCACGCGTTTCGTTCGTTCGTTCGATAGGAAGAGAATCAACTTCGTATACCCCTGACCTTAGATCGGTAACAATGCAGGGCTACTTTGCTTTTTAATATCGCAAGTGCACAGCCTCGTGTCTGCGATGTAGCCGAGAATCCATCGATCCTCCGAACAATTCCAATTCATTCGATCCAGATGGAAAGCAGTTGCTCGTTCTCGTTTTACGCCTCTCCGAGGAAAGTCAAGATTGATAATGCTGAAATGTAGCCTGACGGGACGCGAATTTTATCCGAAGAGCGCCGCGCGCCACGTCGCAGGTCGTTTTTCTATTTTTCCATTTCGCGTGATAAAGCGAGAGTCGCGTTCCCCCCGGTCGTAATTGAAGATTTGCATTCGCGACTGAAATTTGTCGTATTCACGTTAGTAGTAGATGCGGGTGGATGGTATATCGGGTCTTTTCCTAGCTGAAATATGGAAATAGACTCCCCCGAGGGGAGACCGCGGCGCGGATCTCTCGTGCTTCTGTTCACGTTTTTCAACCTCTTCTCATTTCATGCGCGTCGGACGCGAAAAATTATCGTTATTTGAACAAAAGACGGAAAAAGTGTCCTCGTCGCAGCGATACGCTTCCATCGCACGCGTACGATGACAACAGATTTTCAGGCTGGTTGTTGTCCTCGAGGGTGTTCTTTTCCGGTGGTGTGCCTATTTTTGCTCAAATGGTCATCGGTAATCCGTTTCGATGCCAATTCGTACCTAAGCTCCGATCAAATTCGGTCTTTTACCGTTTCGTAACGCGTACGCGTTGGACGCCAACAATGGCAATGCTCCATGTTCGAGAGCGTGGCACGATTTTCTTCGGTAGCTGACAGTAACAGAGCCAGACAGATAAATTCTTATTGTCGACGCTTTCTCGTAGGATAGACGATTCGATATGGTGGCGAGCGAGGTCGAGAGCACTGGACGCCCCGCCGCCGGAATCCACTGAGGTGAACCAATGTCCACCGTCTCGAGTGTCTCTTGTACAATTTCGCTACTATCTCGGCTAGGTGTACCCACCTCGCCTGAAGATTGAACTCGTTGAGGCGGTATGAGGTTCTGATACCGATAAAGGATCGTCCATGATCTGCTCGAGCTACACAATCGTACGGTTCTACGCGATAAAAAAATAACTGTTGGTCGTATTGCATTTAATAAATAGACAAACACCTCTCATCGATTCAAAGTATAGTATCTCGGTGGATAATTAAAAGAATCGAGTTCTATGGATATCAACCAACAGAGTGGCGCGTGCTCAATTCGCTCAGGCGCACGGTACTTCAGTTTTCGTTGATGATTCATCGAGTTTATCGAGTTATTTTGATAAAATTCCGCTTGGGTTAATCGAATCTCATTTCAGACGGATAGCAAATTGTGATTTCCACGAAAGATTACGCATTTATTTATGCTAATACGCCACCGTTACTGTGCGACAAGTTCTGACTCTCGTGCTTTGAAGTAATCTTATTCACCTTGCGTTAGCGAACTTTATCTGGGTAGGGATTCTGGAATATGTGCCCTTGCGGTGCTGGATTACCCATCAACCGACTGAGTTTAGATGCTTCGATAATTCGTGTTATTGCTTTCTGGGTTAATATAGCAGCTGAGCGTCTCCTAGTTGGAAGGTCGCGTTTTATTACTCATTTTTCTTCGACTCCTCGTGGCTCATCCGAGTGCGAAAAAAGAAACTACTACGTTGCTTATAAACTCTATGCATACAAATATCACGTATCAAATCCTTTCTCACGCGTATAACACACTGCACGTTCAATGACAACGTTATTCATCTACCTTATCTTTATTTTCAACCTCTTCTCTCCCACAAGTTTGTGCGTGCGCTTAGTTACGGCGAACTTTCGAAGCTTGGCCCAGCGATTCTTGACTCGACAGAACTGTTTTGTATGCTCGAGACGAACGTATAGCCGTCAAGCACTGTCTTTGCGGAATAATACGACGATCTCCAGGGAGATGTCTCGCGAGCTTTTCATTCGTTTTTCACAATTCCGACTCGAGAATAAATCATCGTTGAGGCAAAACTGTACGAGGCATAAAATATCCTCGGACAAAGAAACATGCGAAGCTTCCTATTTCAGCCCACTTTTTCACGGAAATCCGAATTTTGCGAGTGAAAGTTGATTGAAAACCGTGTTAAAATTAGCGGGGTGTTAAATTTTAAAATTTAATTTAAAATTAAAAAACCACCGACGCGAAAATTGGGATCCCAAAGTGCCCGTCGTTTGATGCCGGTGAAATGAAAAATCGGGGTAATGAAAAGGAGAATTAAGCGATGCTGGGTTATTATTATTATTGGAGAGGGAAAAAAGCGTGGTTCTATGAAAAGTCCCATATCTCGTCGGTTATTGAACCGTGAAGAGGCTCTTGTGTACACCGATCAGTGTCAAGTTCCGCTGCTCCGGAGAACTTTCAAACGAGGAGACAATGGAACCGCTGACTCCTCTCTATATTCTGTCTACGTATGTCTATCGTACAATGGGAGGCGGTTCAACTGTCGGCAATACAGCCGGCTGAGTAACTACGAAATTAGTCGACGGGGACGCGTGGAATAGTCACCAACTTTGACGAACAATTTATGAAACGGCCAAGAAACGCGCGTTGCAGATGATATTCGTAAAACCGTCGAGACACAAGTTTGTTTTGGCGTATTTATATTATTTTTACCACGTTCTCCCATTTTTTCCGCTCTTCCTCTGATTGGGGGACGATACCTGATAGAAAACGATATATCCCATGGATACGCGAGGTAAAAATTAATATCTACCGAAAGTCGATTATCGCTCATCGTGTAGAAATTGCGCAGCTGTACTTAGTTTAGCAAACGAGCCGGAATCGAAGGTCTGGCGCGATGCACGAGGCTCGATACCGAATTCCTAGCCCATCTGCATTCTCGGCCTAACTATGCCGTGCGATATTTACTACTCGTGGCGAAGCCGGCCGAAACTATTTAGATCTATACTACTACGTTACGCAATACTGTTGTTTGACGAACTGGCAATAATCCCTTGAGGTCACGATTCGCGCAGCAGTAATGAAATGTGTGGAGATTTTGCTGGATCGAAACATTCGTTCGATTTGCGGACGAATGTACACGTAACGAAACAAGCGTAAGCTCATTTCGTTTGGACATTGTATGATATATTTTCAGCATCCGCGACCAACGAGCGTTAATCGTTTAATCGGCTAGACGGTAAGAATGATAACGGGATCGTAACCAAGCAGTAAAGTATCATCTAATACGATCAAGGAGTGCCGGGCGCGTCGGCACGCACGCGGAGTTTTACTACTTGCAAGGAAACCGTGCTGTTCGCGAGGTTCGCACTTCCACCGACGAGCCTGCGTTGTGCCGTCTGGGAAATACGAATTCCCCAGTCATTTCTAGAGCGGTAATAAAGCAGATTTGATCTACGTCGTCGTTGCAGCGCTCTACAAGTCCCATAGGTTGGTCGAGTAGCTTGAAAACTTCAGCTATATCGCGTCGAGTATGAAAATAAATAAATTGTTACGTCCGTAATATCGAACGTTTCGCGGTTAAAACGAACTAAACCGTAGTAAAGGCAGGACAATTGTGGCGATGAGAACCGAAAAGGCAGACAAAAGTTGTAACTTGTTGGCGATATGGGCAGGAATGCGAGAGACAACCGAGCAATACTTTTACTAAGCTTGCTGCGTAAAGTGTAACGAATATCTTGGGTGAGGTGTGCGGATCGTAGAACTAACGTCTCAAGTTCGTAGCTTCGTTAGCATATGACCTTAGAACGTGTATCAACGTCGCGAGAGTAGTCAACGCGACTACTTCGACCCCGGCGTTTAGAGTCGCGGCTATATTTCAAATGTATGGAAGTTTCCCGGTCTCGCACCTCTTCGAAGGACGCGACAATTTCAAATTTTCCAGTCATCGTGTCTCTGTCACCTACCTCGCGCGTTACACCTGACATCTCTCGTCAGACCACCCCCATCAACCGTCGTCTTCCATTATCTTATGTAAATTTTCTCCGACTCATTACTTGCCGTAGCATTGGGACGAAAACCCTGACGCCTGTCGGTTAAAACACCCCTATTCGCTACGAGTAGGCGCACACACGAGCTTTCAGACGAGCGGCGCGTAGTCTCGCTAACGTAATAGGCGGACGATCGAGGAGCGCGAGTTAAGAACGTTGAATTATCGAGCCTCCGATGGCTTTATTTCCCTATTAATTACTTCTCGTTAATTAAGGCGCTCCCGCCCCTTTTCCCCTCCCATAAAATCGTACCTACAAGAGACAATCGGACCGTGATCACGGAAATACAGGGTGTTCCATCCTAATCTTGCCAGGCGATTATCGCTGAACCATTGCCACTTGGAGTCGAAAGATCCAAACAAAAGTTGTAGAATATAAAGGGGGAAACAATATTCTGTAGTCTCGGTTGACCTTGGTCGATGGATTCAAGGTCGAATCAACGTCAACTTCGTATTTTGAAATAGCAACCCATATTTTTTACGACGAAATTCAATTCCTCGCGCAAAAACAAGTCAGTTTTGTCCGAACCATTTTGATCTAACACGAAAATCTTCCGCATCACGAAGCTGAGCAATAGATTCGTTGTTGATCCGCGTGGCGAACCCGGTGGGGACTATTTTCGGAATAATCATAGCCGTTACGAACAATCGAATATCGAACAATCGAATGCACAATAACAGTACAGGATCGTTCACACTTGCTGCTTCTTTTCTTGCGAATTTCAGTAACGATTCCGCGATTATCGCCTGGCAAGATTATAATGCGACACCCGCAATTTTTCATTTTAGATGAAAATCACTAAGACAAAACTTACTTGTTTCCTTGCGAGGAATTTAATTTCGCCAGGAAAAAATATGAGTTTCCTACCAGATCCTTCGGATCCTACAACTCGTGTTTGAATTTTTTCCCTATGCTTGGCAATGCCTCGCGATAATCGCCTGGAACGATTAGGATGAAACACCCGGTATAGGTACGCCTGTTTCGGCAACGAAGGGGAATATTTTCGAGAAAAGTTGGATTCGAAAGGAAGAATGACGTAAGGAATCATGGATGCAAGTGGCGTGCTCGATTGCGACGGCATGTAGCTGACGGTTTAGAAACGGTTTCGCATTACGATGTAAATGATTCACGCAAAATCGATACTACCGAGTATTATGGGTATATACCTGTGTATAACATAAAGGAGGTGGAAGACGAACGTGATTACTTAGTTTCACCCTGCAATTACGGAGAGCGCTCAACGTAGCACGTAGAAATACGCACGCAACGGAACGAAAGCGCGAGGGGTCCTCCGTGTCGGTGCGTACGAACTGGTTTCTCCGGTGTGCCTACATCCACCATTCCGTCCCCGTTTTTATTCTCGTTCTTTTTTCTTTACGATGCAGTGAAACAGAAAGATTGTCCCCGAGAGACTCGTCCAGCGCGTGTCACGTAAAATCGGGACTTCTCGAGCGCGATCCTGAGTGGACGACTCGGTACTGCGATACAGTAGTACATTATGAATATTCACACGTAGCGTCGCTGACCTATCCCACGGCACGGTCACGCGTTTCCTTCGGGTCTTCTTTGTGATAAATTCGCACACTCGAGTTATTTACACCGGGAACGATTCTACTCTGTTAATCTCTCGAGTCTTGGGTCAACGTTATCTAGTCGAGCTTAACCCTCCGTAGCCACACTACCCAATAATATCACCGTAGTCACACGTGGTCAGTCTGTCCGGGTCAGTTTCCAAAAAGCGATTGCGAGCAGCCTATCGCTCCGAAGCATTTAGAAAAATTACGGAACATGCTTCAAACTTTCTAAATCATGGACGTGAAATTGATTTTTGAAAAAAAAAATTGCCACTTACTGAAAAAAAATCACGGAGAAGTAAAAATGCAAAAAAGACGATTTTTCGCTTGAAAAATCGTGACCTCGTCAATTTTTAATATTTTTGAGCCAAATTTGGACGTTGTGGTCCTGAAAAATGCTACTTTCAGAAAAAAATATTGTACGGTAGGTGAACGGCCAGAAGTCCCATTCCCACTGTGAAATATTTGAGACTCGACTCGAGCCTAAAGTTGACCAGGGTGACTGGGAAGGGTTAAGTACGTGTCGTCGAGAATACAAGAATAAATTGAAAGCAACACGGATGTTCGCGACGGTGGATCCTTCCGAAATTTGTTCCGGATGGTATATCCCGCGAATTCGTATAACGATCGTTACGATCGAACCGTTTGTCGCGACGCACAGCGATAATCGGGAATTAATGGTCACCACCGACTCGAATGGGCTTGGTTATTTCGGTCGGATTTCTTCATTTACCTTAAATCTTCGACGATAACGAGCGAAAGCCTCGAGGAAATTCGCCTGGTAAACGAGAATATATTAAGGTCTTTCGTAACAGGGGTTCGCGGATTTTCCGCTGGTATTAACGCGTTTCCACGACTCCCTCGAATGCTTTCTTCGCGTGATCTACGACCTTCTTGGTGGTATCAAGGACCTACGCGTTTCTCCCCTTCCTCTCGATCATTCTGCACCGTGCTCCGGCGGGATGCCGATCGAGTTGCGACCGTCTCACTCGCGTCGCGCAAGGTTCGCAGGAAGATGCGAAAGGCGGTACATGCGAACGCATATTTCTAAAGGAAGTTTCTCTCTTCAATTACCCCGCCGGTTTTCCGCGAGACCGAGGTTTCCAGATGGCGAGAAAAAGTCGAGTAATTAACTCGAGCAGTTTTCTTGGCTCGTATACGAAGGAAAGCGAACGTCGTTTCCTGTATCGCGTTGAACAAACTCCTCGCGGAGTCAAGTTTATATTTAAAAGTAAAAAGGCGAGCGGAAGGACAGGAGAACGTGACTTTGGATGCTGGGCTTCGTTAATTTATGGCTCGTAATTATACCGAAGAGAATTTGTTTTCGCAACTTTTTTTCTCACTCCGAGTTCAGCACGCGTTAACGCCGCTGCCGTCGGTAACTTTGACGCTGTAGTTTTCCCTCTCCCCACAGCTTTTTGCGGCTCCTCGTTGTTTCGAGTATTCAGAGCGCGACGTTACTCCGTGAAAAATCGACTCGACGACTCTTCCATCGATGTTTTTGCCCCGAATACGTGGATTTTGTCTTACCTCTGATGGATCTCGAGGGAAAGGCGAATGAAAATCAACAACCATCCGGCGTTATCTCGTTAAAAAATATTTACCGAGCCACGGAATAAATTTATGATTGAAACGACAGATATTTGCCAAACATGATCCGAAATTAATTTACGACAGGGGAAAAAAAATGGTATTTTCATTTTTTCACATTATTCTTTCTTCCCCCCATATTTTCACCCTCGAGATCCCTTTAGAACGCGACGCCGCGAATGTTTGCCGTTCGCTCAGCGTTTTTGGCCAAAGATCTATAGAAGCGATTTATTTTCCAATGATAACCGCTTCCAAGACGCACGAACGCAGCGTGCTCCTGCATATTTCCCGCATAAATTATCCGCAGAGTCGGTGCTGTACAACGTACGTGGGCGATAAAATTCAACGGTAGTGCCTACCAGGTCAACGATTATCAGGAAATTAAACTTACCGAGCAAGTCGGTAGGCACTCGTCGCATAATTCGACTGAAAGACGATTTCGAAAACAAAGTTTCAAACAAACTTAACGCTGATCCGATAGTCGTATGTCAGCCGCGAAAGCCTGTTAATTAGCTCGGATTGCATTCGCGGGACAATCCATCCGTGGATTTTCTATACTCTCGTTTGGCGAACGGCTCGAACTTTATTCATGCGAACTTTGCGGTGCCTCTACGCGCTGTTCATTCGCCGTGAGGCTAACGAACGAAGTGCGCGGTGCGCGAGGTCAAGAATACCAACAACATCCGAATCGTTTCCAATTCCTGTGAACGATAAGCTGCGCGTACGTAGCACATCCCACGGAATTCGCAGGAAAAAGCACGAAAGCTGTTTATCAAACAAAGCATTTCTACCAGGATTTCACGAGGGATTCGCTGTACCATAACGCTCTGCGATTCTGGCATCAAATCTTCGCGCCGCTACTGTAACGAGAAACGCGAGGGAGAAAAAAAACGAACGAAAGACTGGCAGACGAATAATCACGTTAAGACGAAAGTTACATTCGATACGGATCGTTAGCTCGTTATTTGTACGCGTAAACCGTGACAACCGTCGGATGACGTTGGTCGCAAAAATTTTGACTCGTCACGTGAAAATTGCCTTTCGATTCGAAGGAGACGGAAAATAAATCGTTGGATTTGGATTGGTTGTTCAAATTGGTTGCTGGCCCACGTGGCAATGCGATCGTTACGTCGGGAGCTGTAGATACATATGCATATGTAGCTAGATACTATTCCGAAGCGGCGCCAATTATTTTCGGAGTCTACATCAGAGGGCTGCCCGTAGCATTTCCGACGGACGTAGCGTTTGTTGCCTAGCTGAGAATTTGTAGAATGGAAAAACTCGATTACCAATAGTTAAATTGGTGCCGCGTTTGCCTAAGATGATGATCTTATACTCGTCAGTCGCGTGACCATCTGATACGTATTATGTTCACGAAAATGACGTTGCGTAATTGAATTGGTTATTTCGATAAAGGCCACGTTGTAATTTTTAACGGAATTGCCTTTTTTCCGCGGAGACAAGGTCGCTGGAGTATCCAAGAGACATTAAGGGGATTATAACAGCCACCTCGTCTGAAAAGTTCGTCGTTTTTGATTGCGTCCTACAAGATTAAAAATTAAAATAGGCCACATTTATTGGATAATTTGAGAGTACAAAAATATTTTTTCCAAAATTGTTGAATATCAACAGTCCTAAGTATACCTAAAAAATCGCAAAAACATTTTTTGTAATAAAAATGGAGTTTTGGGGAAAAAATCGTAACTATGTCAATTTTTAGAACGCTGTTTTTGGTCAAAGTCGGTGACAGGGTCAAAATGACCCGTTGTGTAGCCGAAGGGTTAGAGTCGAAGATCTTGGGGCTCACGTGTTTGATGCTAAGATTCCGCGGGACGAAAGATCGGTGGAACGGTTCGAGTGGAATGCGTTTTCGTATCGCGCGTCGCGATTATACGCACGCGACGGTCGCCTTGCGATATGCAGATCGTATCGTTGCGCGATGCATATTCGTCAGTGAGCGGAGTTGTGCGGTGGAATTTGTATTATTCCAATAACGTTAACCCGCCTTAATCTTGCACAACCATCGTAGCTTCGCGAATAGATCACGCTGATACATCTGCGAAGCTAGCAAAGTCTACGTAATCTAGAACCGCGAAGAGGGGTGAAAATCACGTTGGCATTCGGCCTTCGTCGGATAACCAGCCGCGTGTCGCTGCAATTACGCGATTCCGTTACTCTTTACCGAGAATAAGAGTTTCCCCGGAATTTATTTCCAAGATTATTCCCGAAAGCTCTGCGCTCGAAACGTATACATCGTTGTTTGCTGAGCTTAACGAGCTTCGTGGATACGCAAAAATAATGTCTTCTTCTAAGTGGCTCGAAATGATCCCGCTGGGAGGAACCGTATTCTGTCGTCACATCGATATCCCCGCGGCGAGTTGCCAGCTACGTTGCGAGCCGAGCATCCAGGTGAGAGAAGTACCTATATTCGGAAAGCTAACTCCGCCAGGTCGTAGTCGCGAGTGAAAAGTGGTCTTTTTATATTTTTACTCCATTCTCGGATCTGAATTATGCAGTTCACGAAGCACGCATCTCTTTGTACGTCGTCAGCGAGTATCCTATTTCGACGTGGCTAGTCGCGGAATTCTCCTTCGCAACCCACCAAGCCAAGAGGTAAGCTTCGGGTGTCAGCCAGGTAGAATTTCACGCAGCACCGAGGTAACAGGAAAAAAAAGAACGCGGTTGGAAAGTTACTTTTCTACCGATCGCGATAATACAGCAACGCGTGTCCTCGCTGATTTTGCGGTGGCAAATCGGTGGTAGACTCGCGGGAAATTATTCCTTATAAATGTACGGACGTCGGCATCGGTTTATCGCGGTGCAAGCTCGAACCTGTCCGATTCAGGAGGTAGCGGCGTGAAAAATTCTGGAAAGCGTGGTTATTTTCTCGCGGCGAACCAAAAATATTCGCGGTTGTGAAAGCTCGGCGCTAGATTTATTCGCGAGGTATTTCAGACCTGATATCATACACAGATTTCGTTTTTGCAAGAAAACGAATCGTCCGACCGTTTCTAGTGGATGCAGGAGCACTCGGGCACCCGTCGCGAGCAAATAATGTCACGATGCGTCGGAGTTTCCGCGCGGTGACGAGTACGAAGAACGTCGCGCGACGCTCGTACGAAGCTTCCGCCCGTATTCTCCTCGCATTCTTTGCCCGGAGCTTTCCGTTATCGCTCAATTCCCAGCGTCCGTCTCTCCGCGACCCAAAAACCTCCGAGGCATCGGCTATATAGCTACGATTAAGTCTTCTTATATTTCCCTCGCCTGACGTTTGCGTTTTTCCGAGAGAAAATTGTCCCCTGCTCTACGAGTCGCCGGATCACCTCGAACGTTTTCACGTTTGGCCTCCGGTCATTTTCGAAGCGCTTTTTTTGTTTTAAAGCTTCGAGAAGGATATCCGCCGGCTATTCTCACCTCTTCTCTCTCGCCGTTCGCCACGCTCGTCCGAACGATTTACTCCCCGGCTCCACTCGATTTGTCCCCGACGAACCGCGCGAATTTTCACCGCGAGAATAAATTCTCCCGAGTAACAATTAGCGCGTGGTGAAAAAGCACCGCGGTTCTTTCGCGCGAGGAGTATTATTCGGACGATTAAATACCGGAGCGAAAGACGAGTGACTCTTATTTCCTAACCAGAAAAAACGCCTCGTCTCTCAACGTCTCGGAACATTTCCGTCCTTCTAACACTTCCAAACCTCTTTGAGATCTTACACCCGAAAATGAGTTAAAAATGAGCTTTTTCGCGTAACGGTCGTATCAACCGATTTCTCGTCCTTCTACTAACATTTTTCTCAACCCAAAAAATATATTAAATTTACACAATGCGCGAGTTAAATTGACGCAGCTCGTAGCTGCTTGCGCGAGAAAAGGGTAGTTACACTTGCTGTATCTCATGGAAACCAAAGACTATATTTTCCTATTTTTTCTTTTAGTTCACTCAGTTTCATATTTTTTTTGGTGTTGCATTTTATAACTATTGAACCATTTGATTCGATTTGAGAAATAATCGCTCTAGCTACACAGTTCAACGCATTTTCATTCACTTTAAAAAGGGTAGGTCAATGTCTTGATGTAGGGGACAAATAGCCAACGCTGCACTTATATTTACAGTGTCCTTCAATGTATTATAGTCACTGTCATGATAAATGTTCCAAAATACTATGCAGACTAGAGTGCTAAAAAAAAAGTTTCTTCTTGTCATCTCAAAAGTTTCTAGTCGGTATAAAAGAAATCCTCCTATACGAACAGCCATATATTCTTATTCTGTGACGCTCAACGGTTCTCCGTTTTCCCATACAAATAACACGTAAGCAATTTTTTATTGGCTCTTTCAAATAAAACCACTAAGCACATTTTTTTTACACAATTTTGATGTGTATTTTTTGTAGAGAATCAAATTCTCTACAAAAAAGCTCTGATATGATTTTCTTCTAAGTCTAACGGGTGAAAAGTTATCAGAATTGAGTACTAGCAACCAAGTGGTTGAGTTATGAATATTTTATGACTATACCGACTTGGTCGCGAGTATTCAAAGTCTCATAATCTTTTACCGGTTAAGTGCGCGAGAAAATCATATCAGAGCTGTTTTGTAGAGAATTCAATTGTCTACAAAAAATAAATAGAGCCATCCAAATTGCAAGAAAAATTTGTTTAGTAGTTTTATTTGAAGAATACGAAAAAAACTTTTATTTACCTGTATTTTTATGTGGGAAAACGGAAAACCGTTGAACGTCACAGAGAATAGGAATATAGAGCTGTCCTTGGGGGAGGAAATCTTTTATACCCACTAAAAACTTTTGAGAGGACAAGAGAAAATAAAAAAAAGATTTTTGCGGAGCACCCTAATGCACACGTTCAACTTCACTTTCATCGTTGGATGGCATTTGTAACATTTTTTCGTCTGCGCGTCCAGGGCTACTTTCAACGTCGGCCGCCATTTTGTAGAGCACATTTACGTATATGTATCTGATGATCAGAGTAATGCACGGAAAATGTTAGAATTAACATTTTTTACGTGTTACAGATAACACTGTAATGTTTAGAATTCGACGAACCGGTTTTGGAGAATGTTAACATTGGTTTGTGTTACTTTCAGCACAGAGCTGTGTTACTTTATTGGTACGCAAGGAATGTGTTGAAATAACCCCAATTTTGTGTTAAATTTGACGGAAATTTTGTTGCCGCATAAATCAGATTGATTTCGTTGGCGAACGACCGAGACCAAAAACGGACAAGTTTTTCGCGGTGAAAATACAGTTACAAAGAAATTTCCACTAACACGATTGCGGGATACGAGCCAACGTCTGGAGAAATGGTGGCCGCGACACTTCAGTTCATCGTTGATAGTTGGTGACGGCGATTGGGACGACGTTGCGAAATCGATTAACCGCAATCTCAGCTCGACTACTAGTATTCAGTCGAGTGTTATTCTATCACCGAGGGATTCGCGCGAAAAAATCGACATTTCTAGTACGAACGTAGCTCTAGCTATCGACCCAGTGCCACGTGAATTATACGACTGCACGAGTAGCTGGTAGTTTTTCTCAAGCACGATAAAATACCAGCTCGCTCGAAAATTGTCTCGCGCACTTTCGCTTAATCGCCTCTACCGATCGCCCTCGACGCGATCATTTTCTTTTTCACCCCAGACGAGACGACTGTTACTACGAGGTGGGTAAAAAAATTGCTAGAGTCCGGGCAACGCGATGTTCAGACGCTATACGTCGCGATACTTTGCCCGTATGTGGGTGAAATCTCGCGAGACACGATTCTTCTTTACCGAACGCAAGCCTCCCGTTGGCAAACACGGTTTGTCTAGGGGTAGCAGCTGCTGTTTGTCTGACGAAATGGCCGCGGGCGGCAATAGCTCGTCCCATTTGATAAGGAAGCGCTGGGATACCTAGACGACGCGAAGTGCAAGTTTGATCCGCTTGGTCGGTGCATTCGAACATTCCAAGAACTGGACCAGCTGACCTGCCGATTCGAGATTTTTCAGCACCGCGCCGAGCTTGTTAGCAGCGGCCTGAAACAGGGTATCCGCGACGACACGGCTGCTTTCCGATCCCATTCTGCGCGCGGTTAGCGAAAATTTCATGCCAGTTAGCCGATCCTTTGAACTTTCACGGTCGATTCAACCAACTTTCATTATTCATACAACGGCCTTGCAGCGGCACTCGCCTCTCAAACTTTAATCTTGTCAGAAAATTTGTTTGAACGAAAAGCTCCGTCAAATATTCCAATCTCTTCACAACCGCGTACTTATTCATCAGGAATTGACGCAGGGTAATCACAAATTCGGGTGAGCAACGACGAGGTCTATACATATTTCACGTGACTTCGAGGTGCCGCTAGACGTTTTGTCGCTAATGTAACCCTTTGCCGCATCCGCGACCCCTCCTCGGAAAGCTCATTCTCGGAACATCATCATGGAACCTTCTACTTCGCCGATGCCCGAGGGGAGTACTGCAACGAATGCTAAGATTTCAGCTAGCTTGCTCAGCCTATGAATTAACCATCGAGACGTCTAATATTCACGACGTCTGTCTGACATAGCTAAGATTTTACCACTGATCTCCATTTTCACCCGAGAATCTCTGTAAATGTAAGACTTGCCGATATTTCGGGAGTGCAGAAATTTCCATGGACTGCTTTGAAGATGATTGTTTTCAGAAAAAAGTCGGTAGAATTCGAACAAAACGAAACGCGTGATTCGTGAACGAAACAATGAAAGTGTTCTGCAATGCAGTTTGGAAATACGCATAGTAGGGTAAACGCACCTATAGATGGGCACATATCATTTTAATACACGATCACAAGAATAACATTTTAAGAATAACATTTTTGTCGACAAATATAAATATATAAGTTATGTGCAAATGGTTATTCTCATTTTTATATTTGTTCTCATGATAAAACAAAATACTTTCACTTGACATCACGATGTTTCGCTTCAGAAGTGCCACCACTAGTGAGCATGTGACAGAGAACGCGTTAACTTTGTCCGTCCATATTATATAAATGAATCAAATAATAAGATATGTATGACATGATTATGTTTGAATTTTTAATTGAAACTGATTAATCGAGTACTCGAGTCATGAAGTCAAGAAAATATCGGAAAGCTTGCGGTCCATCTATTGGTCCGTGATTGCTAACATCAATCCAATAGATGCATACTGAACTAATCTTAAACTTTTATTTGTGATTGCCATTTTTTTATGGATGGATGACAAAAAAATGTTACTAGTTACATCCCTATTCGTCGACTGATTTGCAAACCCCATTCAATAATATTGGTGATGGTAGTAGCACATAACGTGGGCTACAAAAAAATATAACATTCGCAGATTACTTTTCTATTTATTTTAAAAATTATTGTCTCAACCATTATTCATTTGTTAGTCAATTTTACTAATCTCGAGGTGTTGCTCATAAAATTTGAAGGTTTTGTTATTCTTTTGACGAATAAGAAGATGAAAATATCAGTTGAAAAAAATGTCCATCCACCGGTGATACAGGCTACTTTTCAAAGTTTTCTTTTTTCAATAAACTGCTAGTACTAAACGAGATTAATTATTTTACTTCATATTATCATTCCGATGAAAAACCTTCGAATGTGCTCAACTGTCATCCATTGGTGCGTTTACCCTGTTCGATAATGGTACGACTCTGTTTACGAATAGAGCGAATTCTGCATAAAATTGACGAGTTTGAAGAGATAATAAAACCTCACCGGTCCAGGGCAATGGCGACTAGATGCAAAATAGAGGCAGTGCAGCAGAGGACGTCGCTGCTGGTCCACATGTCGCATAGTTCCGGGCCCAACGCCCACTCGTGGGACACCTCGTACACGGCTCCTGTCAACAATTCGACACTAAAGCAATTCGTCGCATAAATTTCCAAGTGCGAATGATGTTTATGCCTCCTATATTTGCATGCATGTATTCGGAGCGGCGATACGCGCGCGTCTGGCATATTTCGAATTAATTGATTTGCGGGTGACGAGGCCGGCGCAAGCTGACCACCGGGTTATTCATAAACTCGGCGTCGAACTTGGCTGAACGAGGTTTTGAACTAGTTCGGTATGTCGGATGTTAAACCCCGCGCGCGTTTCATAATTCGTAACGATCGTGGCAAATTATACGGACAAAGTTTGCCCCGCCGTACATTTTCATGACATGCTACGTAATTCGCCCCGATACGTAGGAGTGATCGGCGAATTTGGGAATGAAACTTACCCAGGGGCATGACGAGGCACGCGACGAGCAAATCTGCAACGGCGAGCGACAGAATCAAGTAATTGGCTACACTTTGGAGATTCCGTTCCAAAAGGATCGCTGCTATGACGAAAACGTTCCCTGAAACAAAAACATTATCGGACAATGAATTTCCGAGCTTTGCGTAGCCGAACAATCAGTCGTCGCAGATTCGAAAGCTCGAAGAGATCACTTTTTTACTTCCTCCTATACATTCATGCTCGCATTCCGCCTCTCTCAGTCTCTCTCTCTCTCTCTCTACTCGTTGACCGTAATGTCGAGAGACTGCAGCTCGTTCGCGATCGTATGAAACGCGAAGGCTTTTACCGAATTTGAAGCGCGAGTGTTTTTTCTCCGCTGCTCCGGGATCAAATGTCTTGGCGGAAAAAAACGAAGAAAAATAGAAAGCGGGGAACAAAGACGGGTGAAAGACAAAAGACGAGGGACATTTTATTAAGGAACTTCGAAAGCTTTTGTGGCGAGTAAAGCTTGCTCTCCCACGAGTCAAAGGTCTGGGATGCCCAACCATTGTATTTAGGTCGTAGGCTCGTCGACGACTTTTTATTATTATCCTCGTTATTGTCTTATTTCTGTTTCCTTTCGTTAAATCTCGGCTTCTAATTTTCTCCTCAACGGCGAACAAAAGTAGCGAGTACAAGCGGATTCTACTCATATTTTCCGCACCGACTTACGCGATCGTTCGTCATTCCTCGATCCAAAAATCAAGTACGACGCGAAGTCTCGCGATAACCGGTGATTTCCGTGAACGGTGTACATCGGCGAACGTTCTCGAACTTGTTCGCACGTTTTTTTTTGTTAAATCAAATCTACTGATATCGGTGTACTTCGCGAAGCTGCAACGATCTTTGCATCGATACTTTGCAAAATTGGCTGCAAAGAAAATCGATCGCTATGCTCGTTCGGATTACGGAAGAAACGCGGATTTGTTTCGGAGTTTCTCTCGTCGGTCGGTGATCCATTCGCTGGTTATTCGACGCGATCCGATACGATCCGCTACAACAAATTTCAAACCACCTCCCATGGTGCTATTACACGCTAAAAAATTCCCTGCAGCGACAGGATTTGCATTGGTTCGGAACGAGAATTCGTTTGATACTCGTCCAATGGGGATTTTACGTCACAGGAAATCCTCTTGCTCGCAACACGGATTACGTTTGCGTCTCTGAAATGGATCACGATTTTGTTTATGATCAAACGGTCGTTTGCGGCGCATCAACAAAGAGTCTTTATCCAATTAGCAGTGCAATCGAGATACTATTATACAAGTAGCTGTTCTGCCAACCAGACTGCCGCAGCAATTTGCTAAAGCCAAAAAAAAAAGACTTGACTCGCGGTCTACTTTGGACTGATCGACGCGGATAGACCAACAAGTACGCGGAAAAACAGAAGACAAAGCAAAGTTCCCGCGTTTCTTGTCGCGCGCGAGTAATTTTTTCGAGATATTTCTAATGTTCAGCGTTGACAGGTGCCGCAGAAAATGCTCCAACTTGGAAAAAAGTTGAGAACCTTGGAACAAAAAATTCCAATTTGAAGAAAATTTGTGGTCAATTGTTATAGCAATTCGCTTTTCCAGCTCGAAGACTATTCGCCGGACAGCTTGCGCTCAGAGGAGCTTTTTTCGTAGCAAATTTAATGCCCCTCCCATTTTTCCGAGGACAAGTTTTTTAATGCCGAAAAATCGAGTTGAAGCCGAAAAAAAATTGTCCTGTGTTATTTATATGGGAAATTGAATTTTTGCACGAGCGAAGCCTCTGGAATTTATTTTCCAGCGGGAATATTGTTTTTTCTTTATTACCCATCGGATTTCATGTGGATGCATGTATATTATCTCTGACAGGGGCGAATCCAGCAGTTCGCGATGATTGTGTACGAAGATAACAAACATTTGCGAATGCATCGACCCGCGGATGGATGTAATTAACGTGGGGCGGTTTTCTATGGTCGACGACGTAGTTAATATTGATCTAGAGTTAAATCGTCACGACCGTTTTCACTTGCCTTTACGACGCTGTCCATAGCCCGAGGGTGGTACGACCACGATATCCAAAAGATCGGGCGAAGGACGCCGATGAATAAATGATCAGCGTTGAATTTCGGGTCCTTGTTATAATACTCAAAGTACGTAGTTGTTTCGTACAAACATTAGGGGTGCGCGAGTCGTTTTCGAATAATTAGAACTTTTCGAATACTTTAAATTATTCACATTTTTTCAAACAACTAATTTTGTTGCTGATTAATTATTTGTCAAAAAAATTCTAAAATTTCGATGATACTCGATGGAACGAAGTTTCTTTATAAAATTCATCTTTTAAAAAGAGTTTTCAATCGTTGATAAGTGGAAAAAAATGGTCGAAAACAAAATTTCGTTCTATTTTGCTTACTTTGGCAAGAACTACGCTTTTGTAGCTAATTTCACAGCAAGCCTACTGAATTTTAGATCCAGTATGGAATAATTTAATTTAAATGTACTAACAATTCTAAATTACCATAAATCATTAAAAATAACTGCAAAGATAATAGATTACGATTTAATAAATATTTTAAAACAAAATTTTCCCCCCAAAAAAAAACAGAAACAGTTTTCCACTTGATTTTTGGGCATAAAAGTGTAGAATAAACTCGACCTGATAAAATTACTATTTAAAATATAAAGTTGCGTTTCTTTTCCATAAAGCACTTTATTATTCGACGAATATTTATTTTTCAAATAGTTCGAATAGTTCGCGAATAATCAAACGTACCATCGAATTTCGCACGAATCTACTAACGTCGGTTGCACGAGCCGTTGTTAGAAAAAATAACCAGATCTCTTGTTACGGTGAACAACGAACGCGCAAACGTACAGCGAATCGAGAATACGCCGCGAGTTGTGAGATTCGTAGGAAGTATGAGAATAAATTAGAGCTTGCTTTACGATGATAAGTTTACTGTAGCTCAACGTCGGGTGACCGTAACTTTGGCGTGTACGATACTCAGATTCACGCGCCAACGCCGTAACTCGCTTATCATCCACCGTTCTATAATTTTTCACGCGATCCCACTTTTTATCCTCTATAAAAACTGTTCCCACGGACGTCACGTTCGCGAAATCATTTTCGTGCGAATAATAAAAGGTCTTATCCATTTAAGGTATCGCTAGATACGCTGACAATTTCAAGTCGATTTCAACACGAAGACGGCACGGGAAGCACATTATCGCACAATTCCACAGTGATATCGTTCCATTGAAATAATTCACGGCGGAAATCTCTCGGCATTACGTTTGCCTCGCGAAGACAGTGCTGCTGCCACCAGAAAATCCATCGCGCGCTGTACTCTACGATCATATTTGCGCCCGTGACCTTGACTCTGGGCGCAACCTCGTATTCCCACCGGTATATATTCAAAATAGCCTTTGAATAATGGAGGATGATTACTACGGTGGAAAGTTTGACTGTATCACGTTAGAACAAATGAAAACGTTTCGAAGAATCCTCTGGCCTTCTTCGAAGCCGCGACAGGTACTTATTGTTGGTATAGGTATAGCGCCGCGCGGCTGAAAATGTATCGAGAACCGGATACTTCGTTCCCGTTCGTAGCGTGACTCGGAAATGTTTGCCGCGCGACTTCCGGAATCGTAAGGGAGAAATGAATTGGCGAAAAATATTAAAACGGAGAGAAACGTCGAACGACCGAACGTGCATGTCGTCTCGTATACATTTCGCGAGAACACGATGAGAAGCCGCGGTGCGCGGGCGGATAGCGGTGAATAACGTACCGACTCCCAACTCTCCGTCATCGGAAATCGAGCGATTCGTATGCAACCTCCGCAACATCTGTCATCCAAGATTTTCCGCGAAACGGAAAATATCTCGGGGCGAAGAGTACAGTGGAAAAAAAGGACACTTAATCAAAAACACGATCCAGACAAGTGTGTCTGGGATATCAAAATGTAAATTTCACCCTCCCGAAGATCCCTCTCTTCTACTCTCTCTCTCTCTGTCTTTCTCTCTCCTTCTCACTCGTGAGCTTTCTTTCGGTTCGCTCCATTCTTTCTCGAATAATCGACCGATCAAATCGAGAGTAACGTCTGACAACGATTATTTCGGCACGATATCTCAAAGTTTCTCTATCCAATATCGTGAAAAAAGCGATACACGCGTTCGATTTCGCTTCTCAAAAGCTTTTCTGCGAGCTTTCGTACGTTGGTGCTACAAAGCTCGACCGCATCCAGGTGCAGATCGTCCAACGGTACTTTTTAAATAATAAATAACCTGCCTAAAGCTCACACCGCCGTCACGCGTACAAAAGGGGCGATACGGTATGTGGCACAACAATGCGTCGAGGTCGAAACTTTGGTATCCGTGGTAGGCTAGGGAGCTTTGTTCAGCCGTGTAACGACGAACTCGGTATTTTTTATTCCACGATTTTGTTTGCTTTTTTCGTTCGCTGAATATTTTGACAATCCGACGAAACTTTTCGTAACACGTGTACGTATATGTTATAACGAACGCGTGTCACGTATTTTATTGGGCTTAAGATCGGGCCACGAATTATACGATTAGAGAATTATACAGCGTGATAAATTTAACCGCGGACACCCGAATAATTTTACAACGATTTTTTTTATCTTTCATTTCGTGGTGATCAGTTGATGTTTCGTTATCGACGCGAGTTGTGGCCAGGGATTTTGGTATGTAAATAATACATTACAAATTAGACGGAAGGATGGTTTATTACGAATTGCAAGCGGTAACGTGTAATTCAGAGACTCGTACTTCTATAACGCCGTATCTTGTAATGTGAAATTAAAATTACGGGGCAATTTTTTGTGTGGCGAGACAGCTGTCGAGTTAGGTGGCCGACGTTTGTAGGGTGGATGTCGGTTCGCGAGGATTTTGAGGTGGTCGAAAGGGACGGATATATCTCGACAGTTGTATTTTTCTTTCTTCCGAAGTGAATCCTTCTCGTCGTGTAACGACCGTCGACCAAATACAATTTATTTGTACATCACATCCGTCTTTGGAGACCTGCTGCCAAGTGGCCCTGTCTCTCCGTGTTCCCTTCTGGCCTACCCCTACTGTCTTTGAGACATTTCTCCCAGCTTTTTCACCCAGGATAATTAATGTTCACCGTTTTGTCAGGCACTCATTCAATCTTCGACCGTCTGCAGCTCGTTCACTAAACGATCAATCTTTCAGACCATCGCCATTTTCTTCGGCATACTCGCGTTCGCATGGTCGCGGGCACCCCTCTCCGTTCTATCTTCGTGCGTTGCGCCGAGTATTTCATCGTTCGGAGGCCCGACTTGCCCCGCGTTGATGAAAAAGTAACGGGAGCGGAAGACCGAGCCGGGGTTGTCCTTTCGCTGTGAAAATTGAGCCGATTCGGAACGAGGGCTACCACGTTTCGACGAGTATCAGCTCGTGCAACGACGTAGCTGCCCGGCGACGATACGATTGGCCGAGCTACGAACAGAGGCGAACGTATATTGCCGTGATTAGTTTCTGAAAGATAGCCTACACGACGATCTGCTACCCTGTGAAAATTAACCGGACATCGTATCTCTTACCGAACAGCGCGTAGATAGGGGTTCTGGATGGTAAGTCTTTGTGCGCCAGTCCATCTGGTTGTTCATCCGTCAGTCCGTTCGTTGTTTGCCTTCCGCTTTGTGGCCACTGACACGGACTGTGGGCCCATTCAAGAGATACCCTTCCGGCACGTGCTTTGTTTCGGACATCTCGTCGTCCTTCTGTCTTCGAGCCTTCGAACATCGCGACACAGCGTCGCAGCTGCTCCTTCCCCTATCCGTAGTCCAGATTCGGATGAAGATTTCACCGGGAATCGCAGCACAGGGGTAACGCTAATGGCTTCGAATTGTGAAGCGAGCTTCGTACGCGCGTTATCATCACTCGGTGTCGACGATGAACGCGTGACCTTGGTTTACAGGTTGGATGGATTTCGGGGCGAATTGTACGGGATCCGTTTTCGTGGAGCCGGTACGGGTCGATAGATCTCGATTACGATCCGACATCAGAAACTCATCTCATCCGCGCGACGTGGTACTCTTGCGCGGGGTTGAAAGACCACGTGGAACGAGAGTTAGCCGATCTATCATTGCGCGATAATATCTTAACGCGACAGCTTACACTCTCGCGTTTTGAGCCCGTGCTAGGGCCCGGAAAATATCGTCTCGTAGATGGTAGCAGCCGGTACATGCGTAGTACAGGGAGCGTTAATTGACGGTCTTGAATAGCAGGAAGAGGAGGAAGACTGGTCTCCTGAAATTAGATGGAGTCTGAACGGTGTGGCGTAATTGAGGGAAAATGGCAGCGACGCGCGTGGCCGAATTCGTGGAGCGATCGAAACGCTCGTTGTTGGATAGCTGAGCTTTTTGTTATAATAGGCACAAAGGGCCGGATGACGTAGGTCTTTTGTTCGGGGGAGTCTCCTTTCGGGGCTCGAGACTTGGGACTCGGATGATTTATTCTAATAAGGTGATATGAAATTGCTGACAGTTGACAGCGTTGAGAATAAACGTCGTTCGAGCGAAGCCTTTGAAGCGGCGTTCTTAGCAAATCGGGGCTGTTTCACGCTCTGTCTGGTCGAAGCAAGGCGCGACTATCGATCACGATGATCGACGAACGGGAAATGAATTCCGACGGGCGAAATCTATTTGGATTGTGGAAATGATACGTCATTCTCTGTATTGATAACGCATTTGCAATCCGCTGTAGTCGAGTCAATGTTCCGCGGGGAACTTTTTTCCCCGCGTAATAATTCTGGTCAAAGTACCAGCCGCGAAAGCTGTCGCTCCCTTTGACGTCGCATCAAAGAGCTCTATTTCCCCGATGAAAATCCCAACGGTCCATGAAGAGGGGCGAAAAAAAAATTTGTAAAAAGTGAGCTTACCTCACCGCGAACGGGCGGCAACCATTACGCGTTTGTATTGTACGCGTGCGATGTCTGATTTTTACGTCGCTTCTGGCCAACAGCACGTTGCCGTAGGGAAATCGTTAAGTTTTTACGATCCCGCAACATTTCAAGCACATCGGACTTTGGGACGCGAGTAAGATGTTTGCAACCGTTAACCGGGAACCGTTCGTCCAACGGGCTTTAAATATGTAAATATCATTAAACGTATACAGCATTGTTAACCCAACCGTTAAAACAGCGTGGCCAGCGTCCTGCATATTTATCACCAACCCACAATTCGTGTTCCATGGCCACTACCGACGCAGCTATACCCCACGATTCTTCAGGGGAACGGACAACGGATCTAGCGGTTGAATCACCTTGTGTGTCCGACAACAACAGGCCGGCAGAGTTTATTGCTAATTTTTTCAGTTGAAATTGAGAAGTAGTGTCG
The DNA here is from genome assembly GCA_963969455.1 of Arge pagana. NCBI lineage: Eukaryota > Metazoa > Arthropoda > Insecta > Hymenoptera > Argidae > Arge > Arge pagana. The sequence continues at coordinate 11,092,762 of OZ018310.1, read as the reverse complement.
ACTATGAGAGTTTCATATCGACTTTGCTGAGAGATTTTCGGTGCGCTCACTTGGACTAGCGGTGGATGCGGAAGGCGTAGAAATACGTGTGTTCTCGGCTTACCGTCCTCGGTAAAAGAGTGACAAAGACACTTACGCTGTACGATAAAACTGCGCAACGGTTGCCTTGACCTTTGAAGGTGTAAGAATCATCTGACATTTTTAACAGCCGATACGTTACATTTTTTGGGGTAAGACATCCGTTTGTGGGATGCACCTCCGATCGCTTTCTGACCAAGTGCATTCGCACGTTTTTGCACGGGGAACAACTTTTCTCCCACCAAAATCGCGCTCTCGTCGAGAAACAAAGGTAGTCGATGTTGAAGATGTTAAAAACGCACGGTCTCTGTATGTATATGTGTGCGACGGTGCGGTTACTTTTCGTGTGTGGATTTTCTCGTTCTTGCTATACCGCGCCACGCCACATTGTGACCAGTACAAGTAGCAGTACGCACATTGTGGAGTGGTGTGGTGTGGTGTCTGAATAATTGCAAACACATGTGTCCATTTTTGACATATTTGACGCTTAATATCTTTGTTCCCCGATGAGACCGCCAATTTTGTTTCAGGGAACAGTTGTTTTCCGTGCAAAAACACTTCGAATGCGCTTGGTCCGAAAGACTTCGGAGGTGGATGCCCTAACCGGAAGTTGCATCATTTTTGTTTGCGCAGCTATCAAACATCCCCACCAATTTTCTGACCCTTCTTACGGTTGCTTTCAAAGACAGGATATAGTCGAAAGCCGAGCGAAAAAAACGCTAAATTCGTGTGTTTGAAAAATGTCTCATGTTGCCAGCCATATCTTCATGTTTATTGGGTACTCTCGAACGTATATATTGTACGTTTGGAAATAGGTAAACGGTCTATTTCGTTCGATTTGACGTACTTTCGATGATCAGCTGTGTGGACACCGCGAATCAAAAATGGGTCAAACGTAAAATCACAACGCTTCGCGAGACAAGCGTGCAGCCCTCTGGTTGGAATCCCTTTTATTCGCTATTCATCCAGCCTCGGGCCTACCAAGCGCTTTGAGGAGTCACGATGAACAAGAAATGGCGCGTAGCTGCAGCTTCGAGAATAAAAAATTATTAACACTATAACTTATTTGTTAGATTAGCACACATTCGTTGCAGAAAGACGCTAACAAGTGTCTTGATACCGGTGTTAACGTTTTAATCCTGAGATACTGCTTCTTCGCGCGTGAGGGTGCATTGTACGAGCTGGAAAGGCTCCGTTACGCGGTGGCCGTGCTCAGACGACGATATCATTTTGCTGTGTGTTGTTAATGAAAAAACTGCATTTCTGTAACGCGTCTAGTCGTCACGTTTTGTTTGCTCCGGGGAAAAAAGCAGTCGAGCACTCGCGTTCGCGTGTGCTTTTAATTTATTATTCAGCCAGACAGGCGAATGCACTTTGCTGGGTTCACAAGGCGACGCGAAGTGAACACCTTGCTTTCGGGGAGCAGAAACGAACGGAATGTAAGTTTTATCGCGGAAAGATACCGCTTGAATAGTGCGCCTCGCGGTGCGTGCTTCGCGTGTCAAGATGAAAAACATACATATATATATTTTAGGATCATTGCAAGAAAGTATCACTGTTCAAGTTCTGAGTGTTTCGCGGAATAACATTTCGCTAAGAGTCTTTTTATTCCCGCGAAAATCCATTACATCTTGTCTGAGCTGCTCGCGTTACGCGCCGCGTTCCCCGACCTTTTCTCACCTACGCACGGATCCCTGCGTCGGCGAACAGACGTAGGTGGGGTACGCCGACGTCGTTGAAATATTCGTTTCGCAATTGTTTGTTTTTTTTCTTTTTCTTACGAATTAGCGCCACTTCTCGCCTTTTTCCCACGACCGCGCGATTTGTTTGCATACCGCGTACAACCAGCCACGCGCACAACGGACTCGCGAAAAACGAAAGGCCGCGCAAATATCTCTTTCAGGACGCCGTCTTCGTACCAGGGCATTCAGTTTTTGTCCATTATAACGAAATCGCTCGACAATAATAAACGTGAAAAAAGAGTCAACGGATTTTTTCCCCTCCTCCTCGAGTTACGAGCAATACCGAGTCTCATCGCAGTTTACGAGAGTGTTTTTATCGCGGAAATGTCCCGCGTGTCCGTTGAAAGCGTTTCAGGGTCGACGTTCGCCGAGTAGATTGTCCCGAGCTTTTTGTCGTATCTGGATTCAGATCATCGCTATTCCAACGGGGAAGACGGATTTCGCGCGAAAAGTTCACACAGACTCTGGCGAGATTCGGTCGGAGAGTCGCGACGACTCGGACATAGTCGATATGAAAACGTAGGTATAGTTCGCAAGTTTCGAAAGCTCTTCCGAGAGCTAGGCTCTCAAAATCACCGGGGACCGACGCGGACCTCGTTGGTTATTGTTAGCAGGAGATGCGCACAGTTATACAAATAAATCTACTTCAACGCTCGTAGCGGTCTCTCGCGTCTCGCTCGTCGCGAAAACGCGAAGCCGGGAAAAGTTCCCAGAGGGGGTGTTACGAAAAACCGGGTGGACACGATCCTTCACTCGGGACAGTCGTTCCCCGCGGCATGCCGCCGCGGAATCGCGTCGCGTCCCTTGTACAAGCGAGACCGTGATAAAAAGTCATATACGAGAGACAAGATAAAGCTAACAGCGAAGGGAGCGGAGCTGGTGAAATACGACTGCAAGTACGAGTCCGGAGCAAGCGACGTAGTCCGGAGGCGATGGGAACACCAACGGAGAATCACTCGTATCACCATCGTTCGCAAACTCGCGGTGTCAAGATCAATTCAACGTTGCATAATCAAATCTCAGCGAGGATATTACTTCCACCGCGGAGATATTCCCCCGAGCAATTATCCACTACGGTGGCATCTCGATCGAATTAACGATCGGTATATCCGGCGCGGATCTGTTCGTTCGGGTCGCTAGTCTGATCCGATCGATATCTTTCAACGCGGATTTACCCAACTCGTCCGTTTCCAGCTCCGTTGAACGTGTCGTTTCGATACCACCCGTTTGCAATCAAGCAAATTCGATCCCGAACAGTCCGATGAAGTCGAATAAAGCGAGATGATTATCCCCTCGCGAAAAAACAACAAGTGGTAGACAGATAAGTAGTCGGTTGAAAAAAAAATTGAGACGTAAAAAAACTCGTTGGAAAGTTGAAACTGTACGAATTGTACCGAAGGAAAATGTGATTTGAACGCGTCAGATTGTATTTGGATCGCCTTCTACCCTCTCGGGTAGGTACAAGTCGAGAGGTCGAAGCACTTACTTTGAGCGCGTAGAAAACGTTGGAGAACACAGGCCAGAGCCCCTTATTAGCCGAAGATAAGATAAGAGAAAGGATCGTGCAACAAGCGAAGGGCCGTTTAGGTTCCGTCAAAGGTGGCCACAAACTCGGAACACATATGCTTGTCGGTATTTTCTAATCAAACTCGCGCACGCGAGTCCGGCAGTCAAGTTGGCTATGGTCTGGTTGAGCTTACGGTCTCCCGTCACGGAAGACACAAACTTGGGACTGATAACGCGTGGCAGGCCTGTATTTAACGCCGGTAATATACGGGACTATCGTTAAACAGTGATCGGGATGATACTGCCGACCGTTACTGCTATTGTCGTTAGCGACTCGCGATTTTTTTCGCCGACGAACCTGTCCGATCGCGTTGGTAGCGAGACGGGGGTGGGAAGAGATAGAAAATAGCGCGAAGAAAACACCTTCTAGAGGTGAATTTTTTTTAATGAAAAATCACGGTCGTTTCACGGCGCGGGATCGCAGTTGGTAACGCGTCGTGATTCTCGCGAGCCACCTTCCGAGGGGTCCCTCGGCAAACAACTTTCGAGATCACTCGACTTTATGAATTTGCCGCCGTCGCCGCCGCCGCCGTCGTCGTCGTCGTTGTCGTTGTCATCGTCGTAGTTTGATCTACTGAGCTGAGAGCTTATACAAAGTGACGAGCTGTTAGTTGCGCATGCCGTGATGTCTCACGATCCACTCGAGAGTCGCGCGCCCAACTGTGTACGCACGGTCTCGCAGCACCCACTCGGTCGCGCAACGGGAATTGAATTCGGCCCCGTTAAATATTTCGTGCCCACTTCGGAGAAACCCCAGGCGCGCGATTCACTTTACCCCGTGCAACTCGATACGCGATAAAATTGGAACGCGGAAATTCCAGAGGAGAGGGACGCGGATTGGCCCTTCCGATTCTTTGACTTTGCATAGATGAGGGTGAACTTCTGGCCGGTGAAAACAATTCGACTAGACAGCGACTACTACTACTACTACTACTACTACTACTACTACTACTACTACTACTACTACTACTACTACTACTACTACTACTACTACTACTACTACTACTACTACTACTACTACTACTACTACTACTGCTGCTGCTACTACTACTGCTGCTACTACTACTGCTGCTACTACTACTACTACACTACTGTTCTCTTTGAGCAGTTTCTCGATCAGCCCGGAAACGACTTGCGGTTTTCCCCACTAGGAGCCCCGATTTTCGTATCCCTCGTTTCATTCGGACGGAACGCGAGAAAGGAAGCGGAGAAAGGGTTTGAACGGGATTGCAAGCCTCATTTGGCATCGGGGCTCGACCCTCGCGTGACAAAGCCTCGTGTTCCCTCCGAAAAACCCATGGCGGACGCATATTTTTTTTCACTTTCCACCGTCGACGTCTGACCGAACGATCTCGTACACGCGGTGCCCTAGACCTCTATATAGACGTACGACGCTGCGAGATAGAAAGAGCGAAAAAAATATACATACACGCGTTTAAGTGCGCGTCAGCTCGATGTGCCCGGATGCTCGGGCGGAGCTTTCGATGGAATACTGTGAAAGTGGCCGATGCGTGGTTTTATGGGTGAAACGATTTTCGAGAGATCGAAAAAATCGACGAAGCCGGTCGCCAATTTGGCGTGTATCCTTCGGAGTGTAGTGAAAGTTGTTGGAGCGAGACGAAGGTAACGGAGGAAACGAGGCAGGAAACGAAGTGAGAGCGAAGGTTTCTCTATCGGGCGAAGTTTAAGGTTCGATGAATTCCCTCGGAGTTGCGGGTGGCGAAACTTACACGCGGCTGAAACTCTCCGTCAACTGGGGGTAAGGAGGAGGGACAGCTGCGGGAGAATATTGGAGAACGCGCGTGGCTGGGTATATTTTCTTGTCTTTCGAATCTGGACCAGTTATGAGGTTCTCGAATGGAAGTCCGCGTTCGTTTGTTATTTCGTGGAATATACGTGGTAAATTGGGCCGAGTTTCTCGGGTGAACCGAGGAGCCGAGGGTCGAGGAATCGGAGAACAAATATATATCCCCGCTGCTCGTGGTACCCGGGGTCGAGCGGAATTGAACGGAAATCCAAGGATCCCGGTGATTTCTCGCGATTGGAATGACACGCGCGGCCATCGAAAGGTTATAACTGGACAACGGGCGATAGGTGAAAACGACGGGGGAACGCGAAATCGACGGGGGAACGCGAAATCGACGGGGGAAAAGCACGGAAAAGGAACGTCGGTCACCGCGAAAACTCACCCCGATTCTCGACTCCCCTGTGTTTTTCATCAATCGCTTCTCCTGCACCGCCCAAGATATTTCCCATGATACGCTCGACCGGCCCTCGACGAAATCGCGAGCTTTTTCTCCCCGCCTCGAGAAAACTCAATCAAAGTCTTGAAAAACTTTCGTTTCACGTCGCTCAATTAATTTCATTTACGCCATTAAACTTTCCCACGAATATACGTCGCGTCGCCGAGTGTTCTTTCCTCTACGCTTCGACCTCCCATCCCGACGCTTCAAACAACCGCGTGTGACGAAATTTGCGATCTTGCCGTCTTACCTACCCTCCGTTCAACCAGGTCCGACCGACTGTGCATAGGCGGAAAAATTAAAGCGCTCAGCCTCCAAAATGGACATGCACGCATCGTGATGGGGTTTTTTGCATCCGTTTCGAAAATCTCTCTACAAAAAATGTACCCATTTTTTATTTTCTAATTTGCAAAAATCTTGTTTTTTGGATGCGTTTTGCACTGCGCAAATGCAATTTCCGAAAATTCTAAACAGCAAAGTGGGTACATTTTTTCTAGAGAATTTTTCGAAGCGAATGCAGAAACCCCCATGTCAATTCGGGCATTTCCTCAGATTTGGAAGGTTTTGGCTGTGTTTGCGCTTTATTTTCTCGCCTAGCAATCTTCCAGATTCCTCGATATGGTTTGTTGTCTGCACAGATTCTCACGACCACCAAGAATAATGACCGATAATTTGCAGCAAGCTGATTAGAAAAACGTCGTTGTTATATTGATGAAGATTGTATGTGATGATAACTGAATTTGTGGAGATAGGTAAAGACAGCCGATGGAGGAATTAAAAGAGGAGTTGGGGGTCGGAATTGGCCACATTTGTCACTGATAACATCGGTTTGTTATTTAGTAGGTATAATCTTGGTGTTTCCGCCGAGCCGCTGGGTGATCGTACATTCGTGTTGGACGCTGTGCCATTATCGTATTTATTTCTTTTTCAAACGCGTCGACGATCAATCAAACGGCATTGCAATCGCGGCCTGGGCCACGTGCGTTAAACCGAGGCACGGCAATTCAGTCAGTGTGATTCGAGGCTTCTTCGAAGAGAGGAAAAGGAAAGGGTCGAACCAATTACTTATCATTGTGGAATTCAATCAGCAAATAGGGGCACGAGCGCGATTCGCTTTGATCACGGCTTTATTTCGCACGGAAAAACGGAAGAAAAATGCCAAAAGCTCGCGTAATTCTCTGACGACCGATGCCTGTGTGTGCCTTTCCCACTGATTATACAAAATGCGACGACTGCAAACGAATTTTCCGTTGATTAACGACCCGACGTAGAGGTACCCTCGGGTTGTAATTAGCCATTTTCCACGGAAAATAGCAACGAGGTTTCGACATCGCTGTGAATAATCGCATCGACGCTGCTTTTCAACTTCTACTAGTGAAAATTGCTACACCTTCGAAGTACACGAATATACAAGTTTGGCGCATTTTACGCTGGCCTGACTGATTCATCGGTGTCATAAACGTCGCAGTCGCGGAGAACTAACCAACTTCCAGATAGCAAACTTCGATGTTATTTAAAACCAACGTGCTGCTAAGAGAATTTTATTCACCTAACGCAGCTTGACAGCGCGGCGCCCCGATCCATTATCAGTTGACATTCTTTCACGCTCGAAACACCATTTATGTCTTGTGATATCCTTTGCCACGTCTTGCGATTGCCGAGCAGAGCTATATTATTATTTGTACTATACATATTAAGATGGTCGTTAAAAATTAAATTCCTTCTATTGTCCTGAAAAATTCCTCCTTTGGGGGAAAACTGCGGAAAAATTCATTTTTTCAGTTTTAAACAAACGAACACGCCGGTATTTGCCTTACCCAAAGCGTACCACGAGTAGGTTGGTTTCCTTGGAACAAAAAAAAATACTACACGCATGTCGATCTAAGTTCATTTTTTGACAAAATTGTAATTTTTTAAAAATATCTTCTACAGTATTTGATTAAAAAAAAAATTATACCACCGTTTTTGTAGGAAATTAAATTCTCTACAAAAAAGTTCGTTTCAATTTTTTTGGAAAGTTGATATTCATCAAGATATTCTCAATAATGCACTCGGTAACTCTACGCAGTCACATCTTTAGACCTAAAAACGTAATCTTTCCTGAAAAATAAATAATTATACTGAATAATCATAAATAACAATTATTTTTTAATAATATATAAAAAAATAAACTTCGATCGACATGCGTGTAGTATTTTTTTTTGTTTCAAGGAAACCAACCTCCTCGTGGTACGCTTTGGGTAAGGCAAATACCGGCGGTAGGGACAATGAGATTTAAATGTCGTATCGTTAGCGGCTAAATGCTGCATTTTAAAATGTATGGCAACTTGAGAAGAAATTTTTTTTTTCTTCTAATTTTGGATTTTTTTTCCTAGTTTGTTTTCACATCTGGGAAATGTTTAATGTGAAATTTTAGAAAAAGTCTTCGGAAAACCTTCTTTCTCAATTGAATAATACTCGTGTCATTTTCAGGCTCAGTAAACGTCTTCCTTTAATTCTTTGCAAATCTTTGGCTCCTCGGGCCAGAAAAACGGTTCGATAGATCAACTTGCAGACTTATGGGGTTATTGGGGATACATCGAGCTGTGAAAGTTATGCTTCACATGGGTGTTTCCGCTGATGTTTATAAATTAGCAGCAGATTTTCTGAAAAACTGTAAAAATCCACTTTTTTACCCTTTTTTCAAATAAATGTGAATATGAAAAAATCAAAGTTCCTCAAAAAAATTAAGATATAGTCTTGAAGTGCGTTTATTCGAGTTTCCAAAACCATCCTCCGCATTACCGTGCGATGATCTGTTGCCGAGATATCGATGATTGCAGACAGTCTTTTTTTATTCAAGCATCGATATCCCCGCAAATAAAAATGGCACGGAGGCGCGTAAACGACGGAATTGAAGCCGAATGAATAAGCTACTCGACACTTTTATTGTTTCGAGTTGACAATTTTTTTCCAAGTCTGTACACATTTGTGAAAAAGAAAAAAAACCACGAATCTGTTCCCTCGAGGTGTTCCATTGAATTTTTCAGTAATCGTGTCGTATAAAAAAAATGGACCAAGATCTTCAAAGTAGAAGAATGCAGCTTCAAAATTTTTCTTAGATCATCTCGATACGACTATTTTTCACCGAGATACAGCCTCCCAAAAATCTCTCAGAAATTGATGGACATTTTTTGTTCCTTTAATTCTTCCCATTAGTGTATATATATATATATATATATATTTGCAGTATTATCACCTTGGATTCTCTAATATAGGTTAATAATATTAGAAACGGGCATCTCGCGAGTCGTAGCATCGAGGGGAATTTTTCCAGTCAAACATCATCCGCTGTACGCTCTTCAAAGTTGCCTCGAGACTGCAAATAGCTGTAGCTACGTTTCGATAATAGATAACCGTAGAAAAGCAAAGTTTGAACGAAAAGCCGCAACTTTGAGGAAAGAATCTGCGGGTGAAGTATTTAAAGTGTTGAGTAATCGGTGCAGTCAACCGTACGTAACGGCACTCCTCCGCAGCAGATCGAAAATTGAAAATGGCCAGGAGTTATCGTTTGGATGTGGGTACGTAAAGTTTTGATGCACTTTCCTTTCCACTCATCCTCTTGAAAAGTTCTCGAATATTTCCATAAATGTGAAGAATATTTTATCACCTTTTAGAAGTCGACCGGATTTGGTTTGATGGAATGGAAAGATCAGCTTACCGATCCTTATCCTCAGCTTCATTTTTCAACACGTTCGTTGCGGAACTTTTCACTTGAATACGAATCAATTTTTAAATCAACGAATCTATCTCGAGATTCTCACCTACTTCGTTCATGGAAATTATTCGCGTGACGCGTGACGAATCAATGCTCGCTTTGTTACATCCACCAAACGCATTTCCTGCGTAATTGACCGGTCAATTAAAATTTGTCGACCCTAATAAATCCGATGACACGAATCGCGTAATAAATAAACAGCTCTGAATTCAACCGGATTGTCTACTCGTATTGTTTACTGACTGCGTTCCACGTTTTTCCCTCCAAGTATCACAAATATATCCGCACCCACTTACAATCCTCCCTCAAAATTGGAGGACAATGAACAATTATTTTATACTTTTCAGTCTATTCTGAAAATGTGATATTTCAAATTTGTTTGCATTTTTATTTATTATTTTCTGTTCTTTAGTATATTGTTTAAACAAATGTAGATACAAGAAATCGATTAAATATTGCATTGTCATCCAATTCTAAATTATGTTTAACATTTCAGGTCTCTGGCAGATTGGAAAGTTCGCTTAATTTCGATTGCAAAATTCTACCCGGACAGACAGGCGGACGGATAGACAGACAGAGATGACGGAAGCTATCTAATAAACGCATGGTCAAATATTGATCGTAGGATAAGAAAATTTCGATAGCCAAAGCTGAAGGAAATAAAATTCCTTATCCAATTACCCATTATTATTTTTTCGTTAAACTTCACCAATAACTTTGCAAATATCGATCCTAGGGTAAAAATTAATGAGATCAATCTTGTGGAAAATTAAATTTCCAACAACTTTAAATTTCATCATTTTCGCTCTAAAGTTGTAAATTAGCGAGTTATTGGAGAAAAATAAAAAAATCAACTTGAAGCCAAGATGGCGGCGAACGCAAGGACGGGGTTTTCCCGAAAATCGAGATTTACACTTCCAACCGTCCACTTCCTTCTAAGTTTGAAAGAAAAAATCACTGCCCCTCATTATTTCCAGGTTGAGCGATTTTTATGTGTGTGAGATATTCGAGTTCCATCATAAACGAGGTGCAAATAATCAACATTCCACGTCGAGTTCCATTGTCTACACGCGATTTCCACACTATTTCGTGTAAACTGCCAGTAATTTGACACGCAATCGTGACGAATCCTGGGATTTACGTATGGATTTATCGGCCGCGGGAGTCGAGGGAACAATGCGGTGTTCGCGAGTTTGCGATTCGGTCGATATGCTGATAGCACCGAAATGTCAGACGGAACAAGTTCATCAATTGATCACCGAAGTGGGCCAAGTTTAAGGGAATTGTAAATAGATTCGGTTGAACGTGGATCTATGTCGAGTAACGGGTTAGTAACTCTACAGAACCGTGACTCCGTTGGAAATCAAGATTTCCTTGCCTCCGAGCTAGGAAACTCCCGCATACATAACGGAGACCCGCATATACGTATTGTTGGGATTCGCGTTGCGAAACTGTGTTCGGTCACCGGTCTTGTAAGAGCGTACCCGAAAGTTGTCGGCTCCGGAACAATGTCTACAGCAGTCGCTCTCTCACCGATGCCAACCAACCCCTTCGTCGCGTCTCCTCGTCTCCTCGTCTCCTCGTCCGTCAGATTTCGATCTCTCGAAACGTAACGCGCGATACGCGGCGTCAAAATTATTCAACTTTGATATTCACGGTTCGCGTGATTTTCTACACCTCGCCATCGCGTCACAGTTTTCACGTGTCAACGTCGATGCGAAAGACAGACGGGTCGCGTCGAGTCGCCGCGACGAATGAGACTCGAATCGTTTTCAATCGAATGACGTTTCACGTCAGGCGAGACGTTTGTTCGGATCAACGAACAGCGGGCTATCGATGAAATCGAGGGAAAACAGAAGAGAAAAGGCAATATCTGACTACAATAGCGGTGTTATCGCCGGAAATAGACGGAACCAAAACCACTTTGCAAATCTATTGTGCGCGTCTGTATAAGGATACTCGTCGTCTTCGGAATAATGCATCGGGACGGAGGATGAAAAGTAGGATGGAAAAAAATTCAATGGGTAAATTGAAACGGCTCGCGCGTGCTTTTTCATCCTTCGGGAGCCAACTTTCGCCAACCCTCCGATCGTCGAGCGGCCAATTCTCCCGGATACGAGATTCGGTGCAGACGGTCGATCGACAGGCTCGATAACACGCCGGATGACCGAGTACTTCTCACCAGGCGTTTCATTTCGTCGACGTGTGTTTTTTTCGGCAAAGTGCAATAATAACATATTCCGAATTCGCGGTGTTATCTTCGTTCGTTTCCTTCCGGATCCATGTCGTCGTGACTTATCGAGGTCGATCGGGATACCAACGCGGATTGGATGTATACGATGGAGGCAGCGAAAATACGCCAAACCGTCGAGCGGATCACCGCAATTCTTTTTTATTTCATGTTTTGCCAGCGGAGTTCTCGAGCTCTTCCAAACTTTTACTCTCTTACTTTATTCACAGTTGTCATTTGCATACCATTGAGAACACCGATCGCATCACCTTTTTCTTACAATTTAACATGTATTTCAAACAATATAATTTTATTTCTTATATTATTTATATTTATAATTGTATTTTTATCATTTCATATTTATTATATATTTTATTATAATTATTTTTTAGTCAAATTACTACTCAATTTTTCGCGATTTTTTCAGATTATTGTGTTTTCGGGCTTAAGCTCCTCAGTGGAGCTGAAAAATTGGTTCTTATGAAATTTATTTACGAAGTGTTGATGCTGGTATCGTCAAAATACCAGTAAAACCTATTATCAATTATTTGCAACAAAGAAACGAACTAATGTAAAAGCCCCCTTATTGACAACCTGTGTAATTTTATTATTCATTTGATTAAGAATGATAATTTCATAAATATTTCATTACAAATCTTTAATATTTTTTTGACGAAAAAAACAGAATTTAACTTTAAAATATGGAATAATCACCACAAAAAAAATGTAATTCTCCAACTAAGCCGAATCAGTTTGCATATTTGAAATTACTTAACACTTTTGTTAAGAGCGATTGTATTTCGAAAAGCGGATTTCTTAATCTTTTTCATATGTAATTGTATTGTATAAAATTGTTCAAGGTTATTTATAAGCTAATTAACTACATAATGATTTATTTAAACTATATTCAGTCTATATTATGTTTAAAATAGCGGGTGTCAGTGGATGGTACACGAAATTTCACTCGTACGAACTAGAGACAGGCCACAATACGAGGTAGCCGAACCTCTTTAACACAGATACGATAATAAATATTGCGGTGCGATAATAAATAATTCATCAAAAGTAAGTGTTCTGACTGAAAATTAAGAGTCATTTCATTTTTAATAAAATGTATATTTCTTCGAACTTGTATTCGATTTACGTACACTAATTCAAAACGGCTCGGTAAGTTTTCTGCATTGTCAATAGTACCCGCATTGGAAATCTTGGTTTGGGGTTAATATATTTATCATTAAATTTGTTGTTATGAAAATTCATTGATTGAATTTTACAAGTAAATGTATCTACTACTTGAGGGTTTTGCACACGAAAATTGATTATATTAATTTGAAATATGAGGAAAAAATTGAAATTTGTCTACTATGCCTGATGGTTTGGCGACCTACTGTAAACTCGATGGAAAACGTGCGGATAATTAGTGAAATGGTACGTCGAAACATTCTTCAGATCCGAGTTGCGAATGGTTGGCGAATGTTTGGTAAAATATGGCGAAGAATATAATTTTCAATCCACGAAAGTCGAATGCCAAGCTCAGGGCTGTTCGTGCTTATCATCGAGAAACGGAGCTTTTCTGTCGTTTGTATGCACCCTACGAAGCGACGAACGATAAAGTGAAACGATGTCGTAAACGGTATTGCGTTGGTCGTGCCCAAAATAATCAGTGCTAAGACGAGCAGACATTTCTGAACGTCACCGAAACTGCTGGGTGAGACAGATGATGCCGGCTCGGGATGTGCCCGATGTAAATTTACGGTTCACTTCGCGAAACGTTAATTTCTCGCAATCTGGAGAAACTCGTTTCTTTCGGCCGCAACGGTTCGCGTTCGAAATTTAACCTGTTCGCTGGTAAGATTTAAGCCGTCGAATAGGTACATGCTTTCATTCGGTACCAATTTCATTAGTATCCGGGATCCCGGGTCTGATTTATACGGGTAGCAAGCTAATGGCGAACATATGCGGCTACCGGCGCACGCCGCTCTGATTTATTATCCTCGCCGATGCGACCTTTCAAAATTCAACATTTTTCCACATTCGGCTATTTTTTCACCGATGTATCATACGCAGCGCGCGATATTTCGTTATCGTTGCGAAACACGTCGTCGGAGAGTTGACTGTGCTGATACGACGTATCCATCGCGTTGACAATTTTCTCGCCGACGAGTGACCACGCGTCCTTGAAAACGCACGGTGACAAATTGCGCGGGTGCACGAATATGAGAAAATCACGGATCGAGCGCATCCGGAACGCGTTTGAAATATTTAGCCCGACGACGATGATCGTGTTCCCGGCGTTTTTACTCGCGCAGTTGTAATATCACGTTCACGTTTATTTCGCGCGACTCTCGCGGTTCGCGGTTTGCTGGCTCGCTGCAGGGGGTGAGGCCTGGCAACGTGTGTGGGGACCCTTTTTGGGACGCGCGTCACCAAGCGTAAGGGCAGCAGCGTGGGTGAAAGTCGCGTCGAGTGACGTGGCTGAGTGCGCTCTGTGTTTACTTACGGATAATATTGTGAAGCGATCAACCCTTGTAGAAATTACGTCGGGGGCTTCCGATGTGCGTCGCGAACTCGTGAGTATTGTAGAAGTAGCATAGGGACGAAGGAAGAGAAAGAGAGAGGGTAAGAAGGAAAGAGCGAGAACTGAAGCGGAGCCGTGGAAGTAGGAGAAAGACGAGTGCGAGGGAATGGGAAGACAAGGCAGGACGAGACAGACGATCGGTCGCGGTCCCAGAAGAAGGAAAGGAGAGATCCGTCTAACAGGACAGGACGCCACATAATCATAACCCGAGAGGGAAATATCCTGGGCCTACACGGTGGCGGACTGCGAGAAGGACCAACATCCACTGAAAGATCTGTCGAGGTTCCCTCCGCAGCAGGCCAAGATCAGCGCCTCCATCTCTCTCTCTCTCTCCTGATACCGAGAAGTGTGCTACCCGAGGAGCAAACGGGAGTTATCCGAGGCCGGCGTGTGTGCGTGCGTGTGAGTTCATGGATCTGTGTTGTCTTTAATTTAAGATTGATTAGGTGTTGCCTTTCTACAAAGCTTAGCATAATATCGTCCGTCCTAATCCATAGTGTCCATTATTAACATAGATGTCATAAATAAAAAGAGAATCATTACAGTATGTTGCGGGTTACTCACTCATCGATTGTGACAGACGGGTAGCCTGCAGGTTTCAAACGCAAATATACCGGTACGTAGCCGAAAAACTTCTATTTTCGTCAATACTTGCATTTGCGATGCTAGACGAGGCAGATATATTGTAAAATATGCTCGGCGCTAGATGGCGTAGCTCGTCAGTGGATTTATTCTCGGTACGCGTACTCTGTGAAATTGTCAGAGAGGTGCTGTTACTCTCTCCGCAGTTTTTAGTCGCACATACTGATCATTATTATTTTCCCAGTGCAGTTTAAAATAGGGAAACTATCGTTTTTTTCTTGATGCCGTTCATTCAAAACAAATATCGGAGTTGCCGAGAGGATGGGGTGCTTCAGAAAACGTTGGACTTCATTTCAGTGTCGGGGTCTTTGCTATTACTTTTCGGATTTTTAACATCTTAAGCAATTGAATATTCCTCTTACAGATCAAGTTTTGAATGCGAGAACAGCATTGTCTCCATTTCACCTGGAATAACAATTGAAATGAGTCGAGACGAGGAGCAATATGAACGAAATAGACTGCTGTCAAGGTTGCGTTCTGCTCAATATCGTCGAGCGGAAAGAAAGGAAATTGTAGAACAGTCTCCACAGCTGAATCGCACTGCTCGTTTATTGGAACGAGATGAAGAAAACTCTGCTCCATTTTACCGGAAGGAAATTTGTGCTATTTCATGTATTCGATCCGGGAATTGCCATCACAGGTTCCCGATTTGGAACTCATGGATTTTCTCGTGGGTTCTCATGGGTTGTAGCGACGAAATTTCAACGCGGGAAGATCTAGTAATATTTAGCGATGGAGGAACGGACGGATAGGAACTCGATTGGACATCGGTTCCTAAGAAACCACCTAGGCGACGGTTCGTAATCGTACGTGCGTCGTGGCCCCAGATCGGACTCCCGAGACGTCGGAACGCTCTGCGTCGAGGAAGGTGTTTCTGGGCTCGACAGCCTGACGCTTTCCGTCACTCCCGTTCGTTTTCTCCGCTTGTGAAAAACGACGTTTACTGGGAAGGTTGGAGAGCTCTCTTTGCGTGCGTAAAGGGTCCTAGCGATATTGCGTCTTAAGTTTGCTTGATAGTTAATTGATAGTTTGGCGCTCTTTGGAAACACTTTCCTATCATGTGAATTTCCTTGGTATTGGTTAAACAGAAATATTAGCTTGTCCAGGATTTTCCCTCTGCGCCCTGAGGGTTTTTACGCCCGGACAAGTTTTGTCTGTCATAACGCGAAACTCTGTGTTTAGTTTGTACAACCCAACCCCACTCACCCCAATATTATTTGATCTGATTATTTGAACTCGGCATTATGATTGATAAAGTAGCCGCGAATTCGTTTTCATAAATTTTCAGGTCGGAGCTCATTTTTCGCGCGATCAGAAAATTACGGTCCTACTTTGAAATTTTAGTCTGGGTTAAGGGAAGTTATACACCACATTCAGAAATACGTTTAATTTTCTGCACTTAAAAATATCGAAAATATACAAGGATATTGTATGCTTCTTGGAGCATCGTAAAAAATCTGCTCAAACGCTACCAACTGGCGTTGCTGCAAAAATCATCTGAAAAAAAATAATCAAAAAGATTATCAGATTAGATACTATAATCCAGTACTTCTCATAGCCGATTTTGGTAATATTGATTTACGATAACATGGCGGACGTTTGAACATAAATAGTGATTTTCGGACCAAAAATTATTTCTTATTTTGCCTATAAAACAAAAACTGAGTAACGAAAAAAAATCCTATGACAAGTACTACATAACGGTGTATAGAATAACCACAAGAAAATTCCAGGCAATCGGTTCATTGGTTTTCGGGAAATTTTTGGTACCGATTTGAAAAACGTGGTTTTGAAAAAACGCGTTTGAAAATTAGGGAATAAATAAAGCATGAAAACAACTTACATGGAATCAGCGATATCAGGTCCACAATGTAAGTCTTCTACGCTTGACGGTATGTTCATAGCTTCCAAATTTTGTTGCCAGCGCCGTATTCGACCTTCTTTCGTCTCTTTTTGCGCACGAGTTTCGTCTTCTTGAAGTGCGCTCCCGAAATAATTATCGAAATATCGACTCGACGTTTTCACCGGATATTTTTGAGACCTCAAGCTTCATGAAAATGCAAAAAGAAAAAAATCGATTTTTTCGGCCATGCTAGGTGCACAATCGGTTATTTTCTTCGTTCGAGTGGAGAACACGTTTTTGCGAGTACTCGGCAACGGGGGATAAACTAGTAACATTAAAATCCGATTTATCGGAGAAAGAACAAGGGAAAGGAAGGAACGTGATTCGTGACGATTGTTCAACCTCAGGGTGGTGAAAACATTCTAACGATAAAACGATATTTCATGGTTATCGTTTGATCTATGACCGATCAGGGGAACGTGCCGCGGTCTATTACTTCTCCGGCGACGAATAACACGCGATTTATGGTTCGCAGGAGTTAGTAGACACAGCTTTGTCCCGGTGGCAAATGCGTTACGCTCGCTCATTCCAAATCCAAGGATTGTTTGACCGAAGTCACGATTTTTTTTATCGCGCCCCCTTTTTTCACGCCGGAATGTTCCCGACGTCGTCCAAAGGGATTCGCGTCTAGCCAATCGTTGATTTGTATGCGCGATCCGAGGAACGTCAGCGAGTGAATACCGAAGTGAGAATCTCGCGGTGGTACCGGAGTGGAATGGATCGTGGGATTCTCTTGTTCTAGATTTGGGAAAGGAGTAATTTATGCTCAGGGCTCGCCGACGACGAGTTCGATACGCGCAGTGCAAACGTGAAGGATTTTGAGAATGAGATTTGGTCGCTGAAAATTACGTTTCTGTGGCTCGATGCGAGCGGATTTTAATACTACTTCTTTCGAAAATGATACACGATGGCGATCGTGGCAAAATTAAAATTCGCCGGTCGTACAGTTTCAAACTTCCATTTTTAAATTCGATTTTCTTGCCAAGATTCACACGGTACGTATAAAAGGTATAATACAAAATGTAGGGAACGAGATGCTGAGTGAAACGCGTTCAGTTTCGCGCAATTGCTAGCCGAGCTTACGTCGAATGCAACGGGTAAAATGGCGCGAGCTGCTCGATTTTGGAACCAGGGCGGAAAAGTGACACGACGATGAAATGTTAACGCCAGTTTCGCGAATATTTTCTCTCACCCTCGCGTATTTCGAACGTGACCTTATCGAAGAAAAGTAACGCGTCTAACGAGGCGCAAAAAATGTCTCGACGGTGGAACCAATGACGGTGAAAGTTTGACGAACAAAAGTTTGCGAATCCGAAATGCAAATTAATTTTTGTGCGCCTGGGGCGACAAATAAGGTTTATAATTTCGCTACTCGTGAGCGTAGACAGAGGTAAACGGTTGCATTCGCGCGTCGATCTATCAACGAATTTTATCCGGTTAATTTGTCACATCGAAAGCTGCGGTGATTTGCAGCGTTCTCCAATTTTTCCGATTCGTTTTCTTCGTTTATCATCAGATTTCAGGTTAGCTTGGCCCGATGACGGAGACGAAGACGAACGAAAAGGTCTGGCAATTTCAATCGTATCGCAGACATCGCCGAGCGTCAGCTGTTCCTCGTGCTCGGATGGATAGTGAAAATAAACATTTTTCTTTCACAACTTTTATATCGGCTAGGATCAGATTTCAATAGAGCTCCGTTCGACCGGGTGCGATTGCTCGTTTCGCCATATTTTAATATCTGGACCATCTGACCCCTCGACAAGCTCGATCCGAACTGTTACGTCGTCCGAAGTCCGCGTTACGCCTCGTAGATTCAAAGTTATTTAACTACTCGAGAAGTCCGCGCAGCCATAATGCCCATCCGATATAATAAATCCCCGCGGAGTTGCTGTCCTCGCTGACACATCTCCGCGGAACAAGAAACAGAAGAAAAAAATTCAAGGGAGGAAATAAACGCGCGGATAACAATGATGCGATGAAAGCAGTGAAAACGCGAGAACGTCGACGGAATGTGAGATAAAAATGCAATAGCTGTTTACAGCAGCGCTCGAGAGGTAGAAGCATACGCGAAAACTTTTAGTAAAATGAACGTTGATGCGTCATCTTCGTTTATTTAAAGCGAAGTCCGGTATTACGTTGTCTTGCAGCCTCGATATCACGTTGTATAAAACGCGGGTCTCTCGCTTTGTCCCATGCCCGCCGTTCGACTTAATCAAAAGACGTCGTACGGGGTCTCTCTCTCTCTTTCTCTCTCTCTCTCTCTCTCTCTCTCTCTCTCTCTCTCTCTCGCTCTCCTTCTCTCTCTTGCGTCGTCGTGGCAAAGGTCATCCGGTAAGGTTGGTCCCTTGGATATTATTAGTTCCAGCCCCTTTCGATCCCCCTCGCCGAAAAATGTAATAAGACCGACGAATGAACGGATCCCCGTTTTAATTTCTCTACGAATTTCATCTCGATTGTTCGCCAGATCAATTTATTCTCCCGCTCTTATTTCACCGATACGCGAGACCCAAAGATTCATCGAGGAATAAATATACCCACCTTCCGAAACAACGCCGCCACCGAGGGAGAGATTTCTTTCGGAGATTCCGGACGAAACGAATGAAATTTGCGTGGCGAATAAAGGGACGACATCCATCCGCGTTTACGAGGGAACATCTCGCGTCGCCTCGTCCATCGTAGCAACCCACAGCAGCCTACAGGTGCCCGAAGCCATTTATTTTCTCTTATTCCACTCGCTTTTTTCTTCGCCACTTTCGTCGGAACTGCCGTTGCTCCTGGGTTTGCCCTACCTTCCCGCTCTTTTATATATATAGGTCGTAGGCATTTGGTAGAGATCCGCTAGTCCGCGTGCTGCCTAGGGAATCGGTAGACTGCCGGTAGATGAAAGAATGCACCTGCCATTGCAATTACCTGACCTCGTTCAGTCAATTAGCAAACTGGCGCCATTGAAAGTACGGACTTAGTACGTCTCCTCTCAAAATTTCAAAGACATTCTCCAACCTTCATGGCAGGACACCTCTCGTATGAGTAAAAGGAATATCGAAAAGTAGCAGTGATAGAAACTGTTCTTTAAGTAGAACTCTAACAAATTGGGGTATGGAGAGATGAGCTGAATAAAAAGGCTGACCTTGATGCAGCTGAATTTTTTAAACCCACTTGGTTGGGTTGGGTTGGTAGTAACTGATGGTCGAACAGGGAGGAGCCAGGCTGCTGGTGCTCTCAACAGCTGAATAAAAGAGATTGCTTCTATACATGTGATCAGATTCACGTGTATTGGTTGGGTTGGGTTGGTAGTAGCTGATAGTCGATCAGAGAGGAGTCAGGCTGCTAGTGCTCTCAAGAGCTGAATAGCAGGACTTGCCTACATATGTTGAGTGCAATCCCAGAGAACTGTACATTCCCATGAAGCGAACAGAAAAACCTGTACAATCCTAGGATCATACAAGTCGATTGGATAGGATTATACACATTTTTCTGTACACTCTCTGGGAACGTACAGTTTAATAGGATCGTATGTGACGTACAGATGTGAAACGATTCACATGCATTGGTTGGGTTGGGTTGGTAGTAACTGATAGTCGAACAGAGGCGAGCCAGGCTGTTAGTACTCTCAAGAGCTGAATAAAAAGACTTGCCTTGCCTATATACTTAGGAAAAGATTCACATACATTGGCTGAGTTGGGTTGGTAGTAGCTGATAGTCGAACAGAGAGGAGCCAGGCTGTTAGTGCTCTCAAGAGCTGAATAGCAGGACTTGCCTACACATGCTAAGTGCAATCCTAGAAAACTGTACATTCCCGAGGAGGGTAGAGAAAAACCTGTACAATCCTAGTATTAAACAAGTCGATTGGATAGGATTATACACATTTTTCTGTACACTCCCTGGGAATGTACGGTTCTCTAGGATTGAATGTGGCATATAGATGTGAAACGATTCACATTGTTTGGGTTGAGTTGGGTTGGTAGTAACTGAGCCAGGCTATCGTTATGAATACGTAACATGATTTTGAAGAGGAGAAAAGGAGAAAAGGACCCGCACGAAAAGACTATTATAGACAGGAGACGTGTTATGTCCTTTCTTTCGATTGCCGGTAGCGTGTCAATGGCTGAACGAAGCCAGGCAGATTGAAGAAAGGTAATTTCGATGGTGCATTCTTTCATCTGCCAGCAGTCTACCGATTACCTAGGCAGTGAGCAGACTGCTGGCTTTCGCCAAATGCTTACGACACGTACGTATATGCGCGAGGCCCAGAAGACGTCTCTTGTCTCCTGCAAACGCTGGGTTATCGCGTCACGTCGTTATTCTATTCATCTGCGTAGCTCGCATCGCAAAACGCGAAAGTGGAGTCCTGGGACAAAGGAAAATATCATCGTGACTCGGTAAAATTCCTACGCATCGTCGGGTTATCCGAAAACGTCATCGCGGCGCACGACGTCGCGCGATAAAGTTTTGTCCCCGAGGCTATGACGCGTCGTTGTTGATCGCCTCGGGGAGCGCGACGCGGGTAACCGAGGAGCATTTGATAAACTAAGACGAGAGAGAAGCGCGTGATGTCGCATTTATACGAGCTCCGGCTGAGCAGGACTGCTTTCGAATAAAGAGAGAAAAATCGACGGTCGCGCGTCGGAAAAACGTGCGCTTCCATTTCGTTGCTAATCTCGTTCGGAGAGATTCGCGAATGAAAAATTGTGACGGATGAGTTTGGAATTAGGATGGAATTTATGGCATCAACGATCGCGCGTATGATCGCGTGAATCGAATGACAATGCGGCGCGTGACTAGGATTCTAACGCACCGAGGCGATCGACGCAACGAGTGTTTCCACGACCGATTGGAAATTCATGCAATCAGTAAAATTAGCGGAATTAGCCCAATCAGTCGAATCAGTCGTATCGATCTACACGGGTCACCGATGAAACGATGGCAATTTGTTCAAGTCACGATTGCCAATTCCAAACAGAAACGTATGCCTGACCGACCACTGAGCTGTACTCCTGATCACCACCGAATACAACAAACCGAAACCGCACGAAAGGCTCTTCTTCTTTTTGCCTCTCTAATCAAACAATTCAATTTCCCTATAATTTGCTGAAAAAATATTTGAAAAGCACGCCGTCGCGTTGGATCAGCCGTTTCGATTCTCCCAACATCCACTGGAATTCGTATTCGGCCAATGAAAAAAAAATCCGCCGTTGGCGAGATTCACCGAAAACGGATTCCCCTGATTCGTATTTCCTTTCCCCTTCGTTGCAGGACATTTTTGGCATGTCAAAAAGTCAAGTAGCAACCGAAATTCACTCATTGGATAAAGTCTCCCGTCGTCATTTTTTGGCGGAAATTCCAGGCACCGCTGACAAAGTGCGGGAGATGAAGCCGGGTTTATAGTAATTTTGGATAACTATAATTAAGGATGCGAGTAAATAACCTCGGTAAATCCTTAAACCTGGCCAGAAATTTCCAAGCGACGATGAACATTTTCCCAACCGCGATTATCCGTGTCATTCGAAATCATTTACGGACATTAGGGACATCATACCGAGCCATTACGTCGCTCGATAATAACCGGAAACGATTTGGGAGATCGTATCGTTGGTGCGAGCACATAACGCGAATTTACCGAAAGCTCCCTTAATTTTTCGGTAATTCACAGTTCAGCGAACGATTGCCCAACGTCACCTCGGTACTAAATACACCGAGCTTTTTTTCCAACTCGTCTTATCTGATTGGGCTGAATTTCGCCGACCTTGAAAAATACGACGAGAAGTCGTCCCAGTAAAATAAATAGCGCGATGAAATTGTTTCAGCATCGATACTCGAGCGTAGAAAAATGTACGCGAGTTCTCGACCTTCGCTCGAACGATTCTCTTATCGAAACGTTCATCAGCCGTGTAATTGAAAGTTGCGTTTCGAAAATGTATTCGTTCGTTCGTTCTCCGTTCTTATCTTTCGAAAGCCCATTTCCAACGGTTACCACGCACACGACGTTCGGAAATTTACAACGACCCCGGAGAGAACGCGGAAGCCTCACTCGCCGCCCCTTCGCCTGTCTAGTTGCGCCATCCCTCCCTCCCTCCCTCCGCCGCAACTCCGCGGCGGGGCTCGCAAATTAATTAACAACATTTGCATCAGCATCTACCTTTTCCGCCTCACATTCTGCGAGCGAACACGTATCTCTACTTCCACGGCGAAAAGCTCCGGCGTAAAGCCGCGTGCAGCCAACGTCACACGGACGACGCACCGCGATGCAAGCTCGCGACGTTTATTATTATCGGTCTCCGCGAACCCATAACCCGCGGCGATCTTCGCGCCTCCTTTATCCCGTGCCTCGTCCGTTCGTTTTTCTCCGTTTTCTTTCGGACCTTTACCATCGACCGGTGGTATTCGGTGTAGTTATTCGGGACGTCACAGCCGGCCCTTTCGCCGTTTCACGCGTGAAACATGGTTTTCCTCTCAGGCTCGCGCGTACCCACGTCATTTAGATCGGCACTATTATTTTATTTATTGACTGCGACGGTCCAAATGGTATTTATAGGGACTGGTCGGACCAAACTTTAGCCTACCCTATGCGTCACCTGCTGCCAATTTGAAATTGTACGAAGGCCTGCTAGACACGTGCCGAAATATTTCTCCTTTATACCGTGACGAGGAGAAGGTTGCACATTTTTGTTCGCAACCTCTTCCAACAATGTCCATCGATCCATCGACCACAATTAATTTATCGACGACAAGTAGAGTAAACGCACCAATAAATGGCCACTTAATCAGATTCGCGTGTGTTTTATCAAAATGATACTATAAAAGAAAACCAAATGACAATAAAAACTCGTTTAGTACGTAGTAGTTTGTTGGAAAAAGAAAATTTTGAGAAGTAGCCTGTATCACCAGTAGATGGACATTTTTTTCAACTGATATTTTCATCTTCTTATTCGTCAAAAGAATAACAAAACCTTCAAATTTTATGAGCAACACCTCGAGATTAGTAAAATTGACTGACAAATGAATAATGGTTGAGACAATAATTTTTAAAATAAATAGAAAAGTAATCTGCGAATGTTATATTTTTTTGTAGCCCACGTTATGTGCTACTACCATCACCAATATTATTGAATGGGGTTTGCAAATCAGTCGACGAATAGGGATGTAACTAGTAACATTTTTTTGTCATCCATCCATAAAAAAATGGCAATCACAAATAAAAGTTTAAGATTAGTTCAGTATTCATCTATTGGATTGATGTTAGCAATTACGGACCAATAGATGGACCGCAAGCTTTCCGATATTTTCTTGACTTCATGACTCGAGTACTCGATTAATCAGTTTCAATTCAAAATTCAAACATAATCATGTCATACATATCTTATTATTTGATTCATTTATATAATATGGACAGGCAAAGTTAGCGCGTTCTCTGTCACATGCTCACGAGTGGTGGCACTTCTGAAGCGAAACATCGTCATGTCAAATGAAAGTATTTTGTTTTATCATAAGAAGAAATATAAAAATGAGAATAACCATTTGCACGTAACGTATATATTTATATTTGTCGACAAAAATGTTATTCTTAAAATTTTATCCTTCCAGTTATTCAAATTACGTATCTATTTATTGGTGCGTTTACCCTACACAGCACAAACATTTCCGCCAAATTTAACATAAAAATGTGTGTTATTCAACGATCTCCGCGCGTAGCGACGAAGTAACACAGCGCTGTGTTGAAAGTAACACAAATCAATGTTAAGTAACATTCAAAAAGTGTTACTTCAGTATCAAATAACACTTTTACAGAGAGAGTAAGTCGACTGTGTGCCTGAAAGACCCAGGAGTTCCGCAGCATTAGTGTTTTGTGTTTGCGTTTCGCGCGAATCATTGATTTAATCATAACTTTGACGCCACTATGCTATGTTTTGTAATAAAACAAGACGATATGCGTTTATTATACGAACAAATATTGGTTCCTACCAAAAAAGTAGTTTTTTTTTCTTCATTTTTATATACATGAAACGTTGAAAATTGCTCCATTTTCGAATGTGTAAATGAATATATTTTTTGGAACCGGAACAAAGGAAATTATATTTTTCTGGAAGGTCATAGTCTGAACTTCAAAACCCCATAGTACATCTCCTTGATATGCATTTACTCCGCAGATATGATTTCTTGAACGAATCTCGTCTATTTGTAAATCACTGATTGAATTTCGATTATTATTGCAAAAATCTCGGTACATTGGATTCTAAAAACTATTGGAGCATGCAATACAGACTCTGGGAAGCATCCACGATTTTGTTCAGATCTTTAAAAAGCCTATGACAGAAGAAATAAGGGACAGGAGATAAAAGATCCAGGGGTTCCGCGGAACTAGGAAAAAAACGGGTGCCTTGGAAAGTTAAGAGTAACACAAACCAATGTTAGAAACGTTGAAAAAGTGTTACTTCAGTATCAAATAATATTTTTGTGTGTTGAAAAACGGACTGTGAGAACAACACTAACGACTGTGCACTAAAATGTTAAATATTCTACCCAAACATTTTTATACTTTCCACAAGGACGGAAAAGTTTTTACCGTGTAGGTTGTGTTTTTTGTCCACAACAATACGAGATTGCAGGGGTATTTCGTCAACTTATGAATATTCATTTCGTAAGTCTGGCGAAGCTGACAGGTTTAAGAGAAATAAGCTGACCGAGGAGATGCTTTGCGAGGAGCGTATTCCTCGGGAAAACCTGCGCCGAAGGCGTCATTCTAAGTTTTCGTCGACGAAACTTGTACACGAAAGTCGACACACCCGATTCTTTCCAATAACGTATCGATTCGAAGTTCGGATTATAACCTCGAGGCGTGTAAGTCCAATCTTCTATGCTGGTCGTCTCTATTTTGTCGAGAAGCTATGCCGAGTGTTCGTTAAATATGCATAGACGACGACAAAAAGAGACCAAAAAAAAAACGAACGTCGGACGAGCGCGGATCATTCGACTGACGTCGATGCTCCGTTTTGTAAGTCATCGCGTTGTCTCGGTTGAATTTCATTGGAAGTCTTTTTTCCCAGATATCATCGCGGCGTTAAAGTAACTCGAACGAAATTTTCCTCCTGGTTCTGGAATCTCATTGAAATGTGGCTCGAGGAAGGTTGAGGAAAGTTTTGAGAAATTTTCGTCGGACAGTAGTACAGAGTTACCGATTTTCCGTTCCGCGGGGTAAAAGTTGTACGAGTTTGACGAACACATTCAATGGTGATTCCAATCCACATTCAATGGTACCGTTTTGACGAGAATTGAATGCAGATACGAACCCCGCCGAGGTATTCCCTTGCTGAAATTCACCACAATAGCGCTCTAAAACTTCGTAAGCACTCGTTCGCGCTATCCTGCCCGAATATTATGCTCTGAGAATCTGAAAATATCATTTTCTCTATATCTATTTCCTCGCGGACGAAGATTTCATTCGTGCGCGTCACGATCCGCACGCTTAATTTTCCAATACCCACGAAGTCGCGACGCTCATCAATTCTCCAAACTTTCTACTTGTTCGTTCACCTGTTCTCCCTACATTTCTGTATCAGACACAGCCGCGTTTTCTTACGCATCGCGCGTCTTACGACTCATTTTTTCCATCTTCGTTTGATCGAGCGATTAGAATTACATCGCCTACTGGACATTTTTTATTTTTCTATTTCAGGTCTCCAGACGAAAGAAATTCAAAGTCCACGTCTATTTTCCAGTCTTTATTCTCACATTATCCGCAAAATCGAGATACAGGATACAGAATACAGACGTCAGACGGTATGCGGAGAGGAAAAAATGGTAATAATAAGAATGTGAACATGGTAACCAGACGCATTTTATATTCAATTGTGAATAATACCATGTTGAATAGAACTCATTACCGACTATGTTACGTGGTCGGCAATAAATGTTATACATTACTACAGTGTACAGGAAAAAAAAGCCATGTAGTATGGTGCTCAGTCCCACGTTACACATAACTCACGTTACAAAAAATGCGCACGCTGATTATCCACGCAGTCGAGCGGGTAAAGCGCAATTACCTTATGCAAAAAATAGTTTTGCCACAATTATATTTTTTACAGGTGGGGGAAGGTTTCAAGACTATTTTTAGGTGAAAAGCGGCAAATCGATTTTTTGGTACTTTTTACTTGAAAATCTCAGTACCATGCCCCCTCAAATGAACTGAATATAACCTCACTTACAGTGAAATAAATAAATAAAAGGTAATAAACTGAAATATATAAAATAGGAATAACTCTCATTCGCATGGTACTCTCTTCGATGTGACATGGTAATAGTTACTACGTTGACATAGCCTACGTTACCATTTGGAATGGGGGAAGTTACTCTGTCAAAAGACTTTTCTCGCTTAGAAATTTTGGTTAACATGTAACATAGTAATGATTCCCGAGTTACATGGTGGATATTATTATTTTTTTTCTCTCCGTGTACCGCGACGCTCTCTGTAAACTAATAAAAATCTAATGATTTCGAATGGCTGGATTTCTTGCATATATAGTCGCGGGAGATGATCTGTGACGCGTGACATGTCACTCGAGAGGGTGGCTATGACGCGAATTCGCTGATACGTCGTCGTAAATTATTCATCCGACAGTTTTTTAGCCCTGAGAGCGACGAAATTGTACGCCAAGGAAAACAATTTTCTTGTTCGTTCTCATTTCACGTCCCAATGAAGTTTCACGCGTAGAAGACGCTGCCGAGTTTCCGTTTCAAATTACATTTTGAGAATCGCAGAAGCACTTTCGTTCGCCGCAACGATGCGCGTTAATTCACGTATTACAGGAGGTCGCGTGAACTCGCGACAATCCTATCAACCTCCGCTTGTCGGCCGTAAGGGTGGAAACTTCCGAAAATCGAGTAAATTTGGGGAAAGTGAAGAGAGAGGCTGTAATACCTCGAACCGACGAGATCGACGCAAAGGCGATCTTGGGGCGGCGAGGAGGCACCTGTACGGCGACTGAAGTAGGCGAAGAACATCGCATCCAACAAATCGGGCGACATAGTAAACAGTCGAAAAACATATTCTAGTTTGGACCTCCAAAGCCTCACTGAATGGAACGTCATTTGTCGGAAGACGACGTCATGCGAGACTTTTGAGTATCAAACCTGGATAAAATTATTCCAATAGATTTTGAGGGTTTTGAAAGGGGCGCTGGCAAACAAATTGAGGTATCATTCCATCTATCTTCGCACTGTTTACTTGGTTGTTCTATAAAAAGTTTCCATTGATCGCTAATTAATTATTACGATTACTAATTTATAATCGAACAAAACTGAATAAAATATGGCAGCACAAAATAAATGCAATCGAAATCGTGAAATGTGGGTTTTGATTTGGTGGGTACACTCTCGTCACAAAGATGTGACAAGAATGTGTGATTTAGCTGAAAAATCATCGCGTCAAGAGGGAGTTATAGTTCAGTTTGGGGAGTGATCTTGAAACTTCTAACAAGAAGAAGTTCTACTGTGATGTTGATAAAACAGAAACAGTGTGTCATAACCTGAAGGAAAATCATCATGTTGACTAAAAAAAAACGAAATTTCGAGAAACGGTTGTGTATCGACAAACCGATGAGTCTCTAGACTATGGTGTTATACATCACAGTTTTCGATGAGTATACTCATGTAAGGGAGCATTTTATACCAAATCGGACGGTATGACAAATTTTAATTTTTGATTTTTAAAAATTAAATCAAGTTTTTCAAAATCAAATATCAACATCTTCGAACCAGTCGAGTCGGTATAGAGTGCTCCCATAAGTAAAAGTAGTGGGGGTAAATTTTATGCGAGGTTACATCATACGAGGTTTTCGTGGTTCAAATCCGCATAAAATAATTTCTATACATTTCGAGGTTTTTGAGGGTCATGTGGATTTTGTAGTTCTGGTTCGAAACTCAAAGTTGTAAAATGGTTCCTAAGTAGGATTTTTAGGTACAAACTGGGATTACTTTCCGCATGGTTCACAACGGATTGCAATCTCCAAATTTCAAACTGAGCCTCGAAAACCTTACGGAAAATTTTGAGGCTCGAGTACGAATTTATTTTCTGACCCGGAGCGGCGCACAGTGCAAGCGAGAAGGTGAAAGTTGATTGGGGGGAAAAGTTTAGAAGTCAAAGAGAATAAATGCGCGGTTTTTTGGTCACGTGTCAACGAAGTCCATCGGGCATTTGCTCGACCGAGAAGAAGCTACGCTGCGCGGTGAGCGCTAATTGTTCGAAAATTTTGACTCCCTTTCACTAATTTCAACCGATACAACCCAAGAAGAGTTCGTCCCATCAATATTCATGCTCGAGGCTTGTTAGACTTTTTCCGAACTCAATTAGAAATTCCGGCGGAATTAAGGAGATGTCGGTGGGCGTTGCCTCGGACCACGTTGGTTGCCCCCCGCCGTTCAATAAAGTGGATTTCATGCAAAGCACGTCATAAGAACGAGCCTCGCTTAATTTTCGACTAGTTTTAATGAAATTTTTCGGAACATCCCGACTCTGGCTCGACCGTCCTTTGGAAACTCCGTCTATCCGTCATTCCGTCCACTTCATAAAACGCGACTCGAGTCTTGCGTAGCGGATATTTCATCCTCGGTTCCTTTCCAAGTCTGTCGGTAAATCTCAGTCAGACTTTATGGCTACGTCGACCGAGCCGAATCGGCCAACGCGATCGGACTCGTTCGATGAATAGAAACATCACCGTCGCGGCGTACGCCGAGCTCTCAGAACTCGGAGACCGCGAATTTTCAACCGCACTTCGCGCTATTGCTCCAACGATTTGCACGGTAAAAAAATTTCCTCCACATTTGGCCCAAAACCTTACGTCGACGACTTTTTTTTGCAGAGGTCTGCGAATATCCGAATTAACGAGACTTTCTCTTTTTTTGGAAAAATCTTTATTTTCAATTATTTGTTACATTGTAATCTATCATCTTTACAGTTATTTTTTATGATTGACAGCAATTTATAATTTGTTGTACGTTTAAATGGAAGTCTTTTATACCGAATCTAAAATTGAGTAGACTTACTTTAAAGTTAGCTACTAAAAGGTAATTGCTGCCTAAGTAAGTTTTCACTTATCAGAGATTGAAAACTCTTTTTACAGAATGAATTTTGTAAAGGAACTTCGTTTTATTGATTGGCATCGAAATTTCAGAATTTTTTATGAATTAATTATGTGACAATCAAATTGGTTATTTAACAAAAATTTGAATAATTTAAACTATTTGAAAAGTTCAAATTATTCGAACGATTCGAGTACTTTTTTTTCACACAAAATTAGTGTTATTCCGACACTCTTCGTGTGTAGTTATAAAGCAACGCAGCTCCATGTTGGGAAGTAGTGTTAAAAGTAACACAAACGATCAGAGGACCAATAGGCGAGGAGCGCTCCGAAGAAATGAATATCAAGGTTATTTTATCAAAAAGCGACGTTTCGTCCACGACCTTCAATTCCATTGACTATGAACACCGGAGACGTCCACATCATACCTCTTCGCGTTTAAAAAGTGCTACTTCACTATCAAATAGTATTTGTGTGCGTTTAAAAACGGACTGTGAGAATGCGTTGAATCAATACACTAACCTGACATTTTTGCACTCTACACATCGCACAAAAAGCTCACTAGGTCTCAGGGAAACGAGAGCCTCGCGGCACAACTGTGACGATAATGACAACAACGGGTCCCGATTCGAAGGGAGTTGACGACGGATTCGGAAACGTGCTGACTCGGAGGCGAGTAAGGGGAAGAAGAGCGTGTTCGCCTACGGAAGTGGAGCGATGAGAAAAAATGGGCAGAAAAAGTCGGGGAGTATGAATGATGCCGGGTTAGCTAGCAGCGAGCGTGGAAGAAGCTCCGGTTGACGGAAGTTCATCCGATGGGTGATATCGATATTATGCCGTTTGCGAAAATGGCTTATAGCGGGAATGGGGGGTGAATAAAGGGATCGGAGGATGAACCGTAGACGAATAGATGGAATCGGATGAAGGTAGCTTTGAATCGAGCCGCAAAGTTAAACGGGCTACTATCTCTCAGCCGGCGGAACAATGATTAATGACTCGTAATCTATACGCGGAGCAAAACGACCGAGCGGAGGTTTACAGCGGAGGGTTCGCGGGGGCGAGTGATACCAATTACGAGTGGTGTTTTTGATCGCGAGTTGAAAAAGTTCCGCGCGTCGGTGAGATAGTCGGGGAGCTTTCGCGAAGGTCAGCGACGCGGGATGCATCGTGGTACGATATCGCGATGGAATTTCGAACGGGACGTCCTTTGGTCGAAAATATCTGGCCTCGTTAATCAGCCTCGGGAATTCGGCGTGAAATAAACGTCGCATTCCCGAGAGTTCTGGACGTTTGGAAAAGTTTGGCGGAAGAATTTTCGTGGGATGCGTGTTCCTGCCAGACGACGACGACGGTGGTCGGCTTGATTTTTTATTTCTCTTCCGCCCGAAAGGCGGAACCCGTCGAAGTAGTAGCGACGCGTGGGGGCGCGAAGGGCGAAACGTTACGCGAAAGTTTCGAGGGTTTCCTCGAGTACGTCGTGATTTTTTGCCGGTAGTCCGAAGCCGGAATATCCCAGTGGCAAAGCTTCGTCTGTGGCCCCGTTCCGCGCGCGACTTTATTTCCATATTTTCTATCCCGAGGGTGGCGTCCTGTTCGGGACGTGACGGACGAGTTTTTGGGGAGTTGTCCGGCAGGCTAGTCGGACCCGAAATTTATAAATCAGCGGTCGGTTTACGGGGCGAATAAAAGTGTCGAGGCTGAAACGCAGCGGGGCTCGTAGTTTACCAAGTGCACGCGATGCACTTTCAAAGGTAGTAAAATATTACACTTTACGACACGCGGTTAAAAACATCGAGAGATAAGCCGAACGTAGATTTCGTTACGTTATATACGCGTCGCGAGGCATCAGCCTCTTGTAACCTGTAACGTTCCCGGGAGATTTACGTGCGCGAGTTCTTTTGCATATTTACTCGAACGCGAATCTCGCGTCGAGCTTGCGAGTTCCGCGTTGAACTTACCTAATATTTACGGGTGTCGACAACGGCGACGGATATCTCCCTCGAGCCGATCGCCGTTATCTACGTTTGTAACAATACTAAAGGGAAAGGGGAATCGTGGACTATTCCTGCTCGGCTCCGATCTTCCGGCAGCCCTATCGGACCTAACCGTTATTTCCGCCATTAGACAAGGATCAATCGTAGCGGACTAAAATCGCCGATACACATCCGTGAAACCTTAACGCGATGTTACGCGGTCGTTACGTGCGAGTGGGTGGGGATTAGACAACTCCTCGTCGCGTTTAATTAATCAAGTCCTCGTTGCAAATCCCTGATCGAAGACTGGTGCTTCGCGGCTTTTCAATTATCGAGGAACGCGCCGAGACTCGAGCCCTGCTAATTGCTCGCCAGGTTCTTTCATAGAAGTCGGCAAAATGTAAGGATCAACCGTCGTTAGAAAGTGACCGCGTTGTCAACGAGCTACGAAGGCAGCGAGCGCCGCGGCGTGCCGCGCTGCGGTCAAGTAGAACGAGCACGAGTTTGGTCGGACGGTCAGCGTTCGCCTCGGCAATTTCGTGCTCGCGCGCGTGCATTCACGCACGGTTAGCGACCCCCGGCTACGAAGAATTTGTGAACGTTGCGTACGCGTTGAAATTGATGATGAGACGAGGATATACGAATGAAATTCCCTACTCGTCGAAATGAAACGGGTGCATAATAAATCGGCAAGCTCTCTTCCTTCGAAACGTACCAGCGCAGTTTTCAGCTCGACAGCGACCGAGCCTACGTGATCTGAACGGGGATAAGATTTGAAAGTGAAGCGAAAAATTGCGTCGCGTGGTGCTTTTCGAGGCAACGTTGACGGCACGTAACGCGTCGTTCACTCGTCGTTCGAGGCTCTTTCAGAACTCATTCCACTCGTCATAGAGTCCGTTATAAATTCAATTTCACACATTTTCGACGTTGAAATCCACTGGAACGAGGGTACGTGGTAAAAGCTACAAAGCATATTTTATCGCCCCGTTTCCGTTATACTCGAGACGGGGTGTCTCGGAAACTATCGATCGTGCAGCTTCGGATTTTACAACATTTAGATGGTGATTGCATTCTCTTTGGCGGATGGAACGAGTAACGGGAACTAGTTCGTCACTGTGTTTGATTTGCTCTTACCGGAAGATCATCAAAATTTAATATGCGACTCGTTGGCCTCATCTCGAAACAGACGAGTATCGAGCCGAATACTAAATGATGAAACGTTAAGCCGCGTACTGACTTGAGCATTTTGCGCGTGCGGAGTAACGAGATCACGCTGGCTGGCAGGCGAGTCGAATTTTGTTGTTGTTGTTTTGCTGGTATTTATACCTTTGCGATAAGACTTTCGGAGTTTGGTGCATGAACTTGGTGGATTTGCGTACCAAATGCGGAAGTTGCGACGCGCGCGCGAATTCTGGTTGTTCGGGAGGGTAAGTCACGAGGAAACGAAGTACGGAAGACTCTGAATCGGAAAAATTGCAACATCTCGAATAAATACGTCGACCGGATAGGTTTTCTAGGATTGAAGTTTCTCGCGAAGTTTGCCTCTTTATCTTTGCCTTCGCGAAGAGTACGAGATTAAAATCCTTTGAGTCGTGAGTGGCGCGTACCCCGAGGACTCCGAGACGGCATCGTCGTATCGTTGAGCTCGCGGTATGCATAAAATTGTAAAAGATTGGATTTTTCATAAAATTCCAAGAAAAGAATACCGGAAGGATCGTAGACGCGTGAATAGAATCGACGCGAGGCGCTCGACTGACCCTGCCGTTTGCTACCAGCGTCCCGTTCGCGTTGCCGCTTTAACTGTTCCGCGAAACGGGGTCGTTTCTCCGAAAATCTCTCCTTCTCATTCAGCTTACCAGAACTTCTCGTTAGGAAGATCCAACGGTTCATTCGACGAGATCTGTTCGTCGACGATCAAGAAATACGTAATGCCGACGGGGGATAATTTTCAGTCGGACGATTCGACATCGTCGATGTAATCTACTTAGCCCAAGGAACGTTGCGTTACGTGGGAAATGAGGTTTGGATCGATTCGCGAAAACACACCTCGATTAATCCATCTACGTTTTCACGGGGAAAGGTTTTCCCGGAGAGACAACGCTTCGCTTTATTTCGCGGTCGAACTTTCAATCATGGACGAAGCGGGAGAGACGCCGGACGAACAATGCCACGTTGACCGGACGATTTTTCTCCGGTTCAGCGCTGACGATGAGAATCGCGAGAGTCGGGTGAAAGGAGAAGACGCGAGCTGACTCCGTCGAGCTTGGCAAACGGATAGGGAATAAGGAAGCGGGAACAAGAATACGAGAAGAAGCGAGGTGAAAATCATCTCCCGGGGCTCAACTCTTGCCGTGCTCCGGCGGCATACCTTCGTACAGATAAATTGATATTGGAAGAAGATAGTCGCGTACCGCGCGCGACGCTGTGGCTTTGGTATTCGTATCCGGGGGCTTATCCGTATCATGGAAGAAAGCGCAATGAAAATGCATTGTTGGCGGACGAAAATTTCATTGGAGCTGAACGGATTCAAACTTCTGTGAGGATATGAAACGCTCGCGGGTAAACCACGTCTTCTACGTAAAATCATATCGAGGCAAAGCGGCCGATCTCCTTCGCGGATGATTCTATCAAGGCAAGAGAATGGGAAAGCGATAGGGTTGAACGCGCGTTATCGTAACGATTCGCTTGCAAAGATGAGAAAAAGCCGAATTCGCGCTTCGATATACAGGGTGGACAATTTAACGCGACTACCCCAAACATCTCCCTTGCCTTTGGAGATACGAAGAAAATGTCAGAGGGGTAATTTGATTGATTTCGAAGGGCCAATACATCGGGGAAAAATCCATGTTTGTCAACATCATAGTTTTTGAGTTCTCAAGGTCATCAATGGTTTTTCAAATGGGAACGTGTCTTTGTTTTCTCAAAAAGTTGCAGCAGATATTCAGACGAATCCAACGACTTATAATATCATGACCTGGAAGAGATTTTTTACCGGAATACACGTGTAAGAATCAAGCATCCGACGTCTCCAAAAATGTGTCGTGGTTAACGAGTATCACGTCGACCACTTGTTACAATGAAATTTCTGCACAAGAAATTCGATTACCGATTCCGGATGATCTTATTGTCTATCACGAATCGCAAAAAAAAATTAAATACATGTTAAGTATTTTTTACGAGGAATCCGAATCTACAGTAAAAAATGGGGGTTCCCATTTGGGATTTGACAGTTGCCCTGGGTTGGGGGTGGGTAGTTTGGTATGATTGGATGGCTCCCTTCGTACTGTGCGATTTTATTTCAGCAAGTATTACTGTGAACCTTATAGTTTCAAGGATATGTAAGGTGCTAATAGTTATTGGGACACCCTGTATATGTTGTATACCTAGACTTATTTCTCACAGCCACGGATAGGAGCTGAATTTGAAAACGATTTTTGGAATCGGTTTAAATGACAATATATGCACGTCAAGGCCATCGTGTCTTTCGTCATCGCGCAGAGTAGTTATCAGTTCGAATTTAGAGACGAGAATCCATTTGTAGCAATGATAGCGAAAATCCTACGCGTCAAATTAGTTTATCTACTTGGGTACGACTCGTTGGCTGATATTTTCGTCTAGTGCTCAAAAAATAAAACATAAAAACCCACGGTTGTTTCGATAAAAAATTGATTCGATGAACAGCGATATAAATTGTTTGCGCGGTCTGCTTTCGCGAGACTTGAAACGAAATATATTTCATGCTGGGTCTCGACTTGGTCCGAGTCGACGAGTATACGTTTGCATAGAAACTCAATGTTCGGTCGTATACGAGTCGAGGGTTGCGAAAACGGATGTAAGAAGATTCGCGACCAAGATTGATATGTCGTTTATTTTCGAAAGTTCAAAGCAAACATTCTCGACGAGTCGTCGAGCAGGCAGGTGAGCTACGGTCTAGAATAAACGAAACGCACGGTTATGGCCCAGATCGAAACTGGTCAATATTTTACACTGCCATCCGACCTCGATGCGAGGCATCCTCGATACTCCTTTGGTCCGAAGAGCGGAATTTCATCGTTCATCAATAAAACCCGGATACTAGCCCCGATTTTGAATACGCTATATCAGGGCCGTTGATGCCGATTGCATTTTTTTATATTTAAAAGTGGCCATCCCACAGGTCTCAGTGTCACGTAAGTGGTTAGAGTGGACGCGCGCGTTTTGTTGTTGCTAATGATACGTCGACAGGCTTCGAAGCCATATTTACGAATATTTCCTATTAAACATTTTTGTAACCGATTGTGGTTCCAATCAACTCTTTATTTCTTCGCACGTATTAGAGTTCAAATTACAATATTTATCGCATTTTATTGTTGAATAGTTTTTACTTATTTCGCAAATTAAAGGCGAAAGCATCCGTATCGAAAAGGATAGCCGCCCTGGTAGTCCAGCCAACGTATCTCTGAAGTCTTTCAAGTATATTTTGAGCCCAGGATTGAGACTTTCGAGTTTGCAGGGTACAAATCGGCCGGGAAATTGTGATAAATCGAGGAAAAACATACAGGAAATTCGGTTATTATCGATTATCTCCGTAACGGTAAATAGTTTTGAAGAATGTTTCGTATAAAAGATGTAGATATTGAAATTTTACATCGAAATGTACCTATAAAAGTTGAGTTCGACTGAATATTTACGAAATGACATCGATTTTCCGAAAACCACGCGCATGAGTCGTACCTACGGTCGGTAATTCCCACTGGGAGGTTGCGTTCACGCTTCTCCGTACAAGCATGTTCCGAGAGCGCGTATTATCGAAAGTAGGACAATTTTATGTCATCAAATAATAAAGACTGATTACTCGAATTGATGTAAATTTGTTGTTATCAAAAAAAAAAAAATCATAGCGAGTCATCTATCTCCATACGAGGCAGGTATCCCCCGAAGTATTTTTAAGGATAGGCGACTATCCCCTATTTCAGAGGTCAAATAATCAACAGGATTTACTCGAAATTAATAATAATTATGTTTACGTAAATAGGCTATTATGAAAGACAAATGTTTTCGCGTACACGTTGCATGTTCTTAGTAAATACTTGTTTTTTTAATAATAGAGCTTTTTCAAAAAGTAGGGCAAATATCCGGGTCTTAGCCTAATCCCAGCATTCACAGCAACCTGCAAGCTCAGCTTGATATTTCGCTCCTTCGTGTTATTTCACTCGACGTACGTATCGAGTTCACGCCAAAGCTTTTTCATACTTAATCCCGAAGCTGAAAAATCCAATCCGTGAACTCGATGCCGGTAATGTTGGGGGTTTATCGCTTCGTCGAATATCACTGCGCTACCTGAAAAGCCGCTGAGTTCAAAGCAGCTGCATTGCTTGCTCTACCCCACGGTAAACGATATATAAGCTTAGTCACAAATTCCCGGTATGGTTTTGTACCTCGACATTTTCGATATTTTTTTTTCTACCATCAATAGTTAATATCCGTAGAAACGAAGCAAGAGCTACCTTAATATAATTCTCTTTATCGAAATTTCATGAAATTTCTGATCTGTTTTTCTGAGGAGACCCGAAAAGTTAACAGTCTCGCAGACAAATTTTTAACACATTTTTCAACGTAAATTTTCCGCTTTTTTCATTGAAAATATTCAAAACACATGTGATCGAACCTTGTTCCGCAATTTCAAATTCGATTTTTGTTCCTTATTCGTCAACCTGAAACATTTCCTCTGCCGCATAAGTCATTTTCGAGAAATCGAATTTCGAATATTGGAAACGATTTAATCATATGTCTTTTAGATTTCTGATTGTCTGCGGTACATGGAAATATTTTCAATGAAAGGGTGGAAAATTTACGTTGAAAAATGCATTGAAAATTTTCCTGCGAGACTATTAACTTCTCGGGTATTCTCAAAAACAACGTTAAAGACGTAACACATTAGGAATTGCATGAAATTTTCCTAAAAAAATTGTATCAAGGCGGCTTTTGCTTAATTTCTACGGATACTAACTATTGATGGTGGAAAAAAAGGTGGATAATTTTGAGGTACAAAACCACACCCGGAATCTGTGAGTTAGCTCATACTCGTATAACTATTGACTCGACTCGATTGGATGTCTGGTCTTATTCAAAGTGAGAGTACGCGAATTCTCATAAAATTTGTACTCCCGAATGTTCCTTATTTTACTCGAGAAAGTAGAAAACGCGATGCCAAATCGTAAACTAAGGCGGATACCACGTTTATAAGGACAGAAGAGAGCCTTGTGACGAGGCTATCGGTCGATCACACGAAAATCGAACGGGCTGGAAATCGACTCTCAAATCCGTTTTTTTCTCGTCTACGATTATATCGCGCGCAAACGCTGCCATTTGTGGTAAAATAATACATTATATATCTACAGCGAGCCTCGTGTCGATAACGTTTATATTGCATTTTGAACCGCAGTTCAAAAGCATAATATGTTCCTACCGGTATACAGTGCCAGTTGATATCCGTTTCCGGTATCGTTGGCTACTAAATTCCTTCGTACGTATAACATTGATAGATGGATACCGCGTGTATCTGGAGTGCAGCTTCGATTGCCGCCCATGAGGCGCGTGATATACTATATGATATACTAGCAGCGAGCGTCAGATGTTTTCGAGTGCGGGTTGCAGTTTTGAAATATTATTGAGAAAATACCAGGAATCGTGTTTTTCGATTTTTGATGAATAGTCGACGTCGCGGTGCTCGGGTCTGCGTATAAATTCGGAAAAACACGTGTCAGAAGCGCGGTGCTAGGGGAAATTGCGTAATTATTCGCGGGATTTCGACACGCTGTTGGGTATTTCTCGCGAGTTGGGAACTCGAAGTTCAAAAGTGTAGGCGTTTAGCAACCCTCGAGCTCATGGGTCGCGAACAGTCGGAGAAACGGTCGAGAAAAGTTTTCTTCGATGTGCCATGGTGCGAGGTAATTTAAACGAGCAGCGGACAGACGAACGATTTTTTCCCCCGTCGACGGTAATATATTTCGTTCTGGGTACAGATTTAATTTCCGGGTTAACTCGCACGAATGTGACGCCGGAGTTTCGAGTGGGAGAAATTTAATATCGCGCGAAAATTGTGACTGGTCGTGTCACGACGAGAATAAAGAAGTTTCCACCTTTGAAAGTCTTCGCGTCTTTGTTGATCCGGAGGCCATGGGAGCACCCTCCCGTGCGACTTCCTTCATTCGCGTTTCCGTGGTCCCATGCGCTGCGAGGACGACTTGCCTTACCGAACCAGCGCGATATCGCCGACGTGCGTAAAAAGCACGATGCCGGCTTATCGTCGCGGCAACCGTCTAAGAAGGATTTGAGATTGCTCGATCGCGACTTCAACGACTTTGATAACCCACGAATAGAATGGAAAAAAATACTGCTACGAAGCGACTCGACGCGAAAAAACGATTACAATTTAGCATGCTGGTCTGTACACGAAACGAATGTCGCGCGACACACTTCGAGCTTTTCGCTGACACGTGTATAGGATAAAGGGTCGCGGTTTGGTCTTACCACTCGGATCGTCTAGTTTTTTTTCCTACGTCCTCGCGCGTAGCCGTACCCTTAGTCGTTCCTCTTGACCCACGCTCGCGCTCTTATCCACTCGCGACCGTCGGAACTCTGTCTCGTTAAGCCTGCCGCGTAGCTGTTTGAAAAGGGTTAGTAAAGTACACCTTGTTCTATCATACGGGAGCGTCTTTCCATCCGCTCCGTCCTCTCGAGTTCGCCATATACACGCGTTGCGCAAACATCGCGTGTGGTGGGTGTTCTCGAGTGGGCCGAGAGATACGATGACTCGGATGTCAAGCCTCCATTTCTTACCGCGCTCCTCGAGATCGACGGACACGGCGCGGGTCTATTGGCGTAGAGATATTATTGGGCGAAATGGAAAACGGAGAGTCCTCCGACTACGAGAAAGAGCGAGTACTCGCGGCGAGATCCTCGAAATGCAGCAAATTTAAAGATTGATGGAACGTCTGAGGAGAACAGAGAAAAATCGCGTGGAACGGTGAACAACATCGCTTGCGATCCGATCTCGCGAAAGTGTTTTCTTCTCTGGAATATATTCACGGATTTTGGGAGTAATTTTTCATCCCTTGATCTTAACCCCGCGACGGGATCTTGTTGTTCGTAAATATGCGACTCGGTGGGTTGAAAGGGATAAAATCGAAGCATCGCGAAACGGAGTTTGGTAACCGAATTGGTTGTACGGTACTAATTCGAGAATTGGACCAGCTTCGGGAAGATTTAAAATTCGGGGATGATGCCACTGGCCTGTTCAACGCTAAGCCAATTACGAGTTCGTATAACGGAAAGAGGGATTATCAACTTTCTGTGATCCCGGAGATGAGGAGAGGATCCGAACTCGTTGACCGTAACCACTTGTGGAACGATTATCATTATAAGTAAAATTCGGAAGTTCGAATCGCAACGACGCGAAGATGTCTGATGGAATCGCCGAAGAGACCCAAAATGGCGCCCGATTTTATTTCGTTTTCGCTTCGATTTATTCCGATCTCGTATAGGGAGGAAGACGAATCGTGTCTGTCTGACACTGAATCGATCAATTTGCTATTTCGCTATTTCACAAGCGTAGTCGCATGTATCTTCGCTCCGCTTTGCAGCATCGGTTGGATATTGAATATCGACGAGTTGTAAGTATCGGCTAAAAATCGGGTGCGCGTTGCTGCGAGGTGAAGCTTGTAACATCTCAAGTCACATGATACCAACGCGTTACGATGCGCATTTGTATATGTGAGGTGTCATGCAACCCCACCTGCGTCCGCACTCTCAGGTTGAAGTTCGGCAATCGGCATTCGAGCTCGAACTATCCGATAGCAGAGACGAGGACGCCCGGATTTAGTCGTGTCATTTATCTATATCTATATTGTGTCTTTGTCACTGTTTTATATGTTATATTTTACTCTTATGATCGAGTGCTGCGTCGAGATACACTTTTATTTCTACATACAATTGTGCCACGCGTCAATATTTAAGATTTAAGAACCTCTGTACGACGTGAGGACAAGCAACCTGGGTCTACAAACATTGTCAATCAACCTCGACGACACTGAGTATCTTTTTTTATATCTATACCTGAATTATGCCTCTTAGAGTCACCGGCAAATAAATTAATCCTGTGTTGGTCTTGCATTATCTAGAAACACATTTAATTCCAATGCTTCTCTGTCATATTTCTGTGTCATCTAGTCAATCTGTGACTGTTATTAGTGTAAATCGGTTATCCCTGCAGTGTGCTCGAGCCGTATATTACGGCGTGGATGAGTTTGCAAGCTGCTCGATCTGCTTCCCCGGATCTGGATTCTCTCGTTGAAAATGCTCAACGAATCATCCCTGTTATCGGCAGGCATCGATCATGTTGTCGTCCCACGCTCGATCTGCTGCAGTCTTCGAGGACATTCGACGATAACTGCACAACGGCTCGTAACGAGGGGCCGTCCACTCAACAATCGATCCTCAATGAATGGCTGATTCTCTTCGATTCTTTCTGATTCGGTATTGTTTCGGGCGTAGAACCTGATTACGGAATCAGAAAAGCGAAGAATCGGATTTCGAATGAAATAGATGTAATCGACTCATTTTGACCGCTGTGCGCACTCGACTGCGCGAGGATGACCGATTCAAGTTGATTCATGCCGAATCCGAATCAGTTTTTCCTGATCGTGCATCGAGTTCGTTCATTCATTTGTGACCATCACTGTTGCCCGCGTCTCTTTTAAAATCCCTTTCAAATCGGGAAACAACCACAATGAAGACGATTAGAAAATTGATTTGGAATAATCATAATGATGCCCAAAACTTATCAATAAATTGTTCGAATGAATCGTTGTTCGGCAAATTTTTAGGGAATGTGTTTTTTGTCTCGCGAAATGAATTCGTTGATTTTTTTGACTACGCGTGAATTTAAAAAAAAAATCTCATTATTTCGAAATTTCGGTTTTCGAAAATGTGTAAAGGCTGTATTTACGAAACTATTCGTTCCATGGCCCGGAAACATTTTGCTTGTTTTTAAATGTAAACGTTTTTACGAAAATTTCCTTTATTTTTCGAAATTCCAAGTTTTTCAAAAACTGACATTTTAAAATAGTGAGAAAATTCTTTAAAAATTCACGCGTATTCAGAAAAATCAACGAACACGTTTCACATGACAAAAACGTTCCCCAAAAATTTGTTGACCAATGTTTTGTTCAAACAATTTAACCGATAACTTTTGGGCATTATTATTATTATTATTATTATTATTATTATACAAATTTAATTTTCTTATCGTATTTATTGTGGTTGATTTTTTCCGATTTGAATTTTATAGTAAAATATTCAATGTTGTCGACGACACTCCTACGCCTGTACATCCTTAAACTCGAAGATTCTCGAAGATTCTCTGTGATTATTTTAAATCATATCAACTTACGTGATTTTTAAACCTCTGCAACATTTCGCCTGATTTTGTTGATTTTGAACACGATTCTTTTGAACCTTCCGAGATTGGATCGATTGGAAGAATATAAAATCATTGATTCCTTGAGTGGACGGCCCCTCGGCTCGTTTTGAATAAATACCAGTATATTGGGAAATTCCTGACTCTCGGATCGTTGAAATACTTGGAATACACTCCAGATTCTTGCCAGTTTGCTCGATGCCTCTGGAAAATGCTGATTCCAAGTTTCTCAACGCATTCCCATCTCGATTTCCTTTCCCGGAGAACAACGTTGCTCGTTGGTTATCACTTCTCGCGGAGGTCTGGTAGCCGACGCCCATAAAATTCCACTCGCTTTCGGATGTTGAAACCTCTTCGCAATATACAATACATATTTACACAGGTATTTTTCACTCGCTCAAACGATCCAGATATTCGCACGCGATTCCCGCGATCGTTCTTAGATTCGATTTCCTCGCTTGTTCGTAGAAATAATTCGCATAGATTCGAATACCAGGTTTCGTTCGGATATCAAGCTCGGAAATTTACACCGAGCAATTGCGAATTGCGGAGCGCTACGAATCAGCGACCACGAGATCGTTGGATCTGATCCAAATAACAAGGAATATCTGATACGCTCGTAAACGCGAGATGCCGGAGGAAGTATTATACATATACGCGTCCCAGCAATCTGCGGCGCACGGTAATGTATTATTAAATTGCTGTCGATGTAATGACATGCACGTGGAGAACAGGTATACATCAATTTGCATCATCAACCCTTCGCGGTTTCCATTTTCTCTGCTAATATTCACTTGGCGAGCATCCCGTGAAGCTAATGAAACGCGTTTCATCGACTAGTAGCGAGTTCGACTAATATTATAGCTAGGATAGTCGTAAAAACCACTCCCCGTGCAGCACGAGCGGATTTAAAATCGGATAACAAGTTTTCGAACCATGTAGAGAACACCGAGGATCCTACTTAGCGCCACGCATAACGGATTTCAGGCTCTCGGGTGGAAGAAATGGGAATAGCTGGTATTTTCGTACGGTAAGAAGAGCTTTGAACGAGGGGAGGAATCCCATTTTTCGTGGAATTCGCACTCCGCGAGACTTGGAAGTGGCAAGTCGGATGAAAATTTCGGTCCTGCGATGCGAAAATTCGAAACCGAAGGATTCAACGATCGGATCGTATCTCTTATCCGCGAGCGCGATCGTCGATACTGCTTTTGGGGCGAGACGAAGGTGCGAAAAATACTCTGACCTTCCGGAGAGGGTTTTATACATTTACGTCGGTGGGTACGGCTCTGCTCGAGGTGGTTCGACTCAGCGTTCGGCGTGGCAGAGAGATACATATCCTCGAGCTCCATGCTCGGGGACGAATATTGATCCGGTTTATCCCGTCGGCGGAGAGAAACATTCGCGCTGTTTGGATGCAAGGTCAGACCCGCTCTCGGGGTGAACCGATAACAACGATAATTTTACTCCGGGGGATACGAGCTCGCGACGCGTAGATGTAGCGGCACAGTCTCGGTCCAGGAACGAGCCTCTCGGCCGTATTCGACTTCGGTACAAACCGATATCGTGCCAAATCGGACAACGAGGCCAAACGGTGATCCGT
The DNA here is from genome assembly GCA_963969455.1 of Arge pagana. NCBI lineage: Eukaryota > Metazoa > Arthropoda > Insecta > Hymenoptera > Argidae > Arge > Arge pagana. The sequence goes on along the minus strand of OZ018310.1, from coordinate 11,048,918 downwards.
TCCTCGGGTACAAGCGAAGTGGCCGCTCAGTTTATTATATTACGCGGAGCCTTCGCCGATGATCTCATTATCCCGAGATCCGATCGTCGCGATTACGCGATACGAGTGACCGCCGACCACCACCGGACGATGGCTAATGCGGTGGGTCGCGTCAAATAAAAGGAATACATGACATTACAGAGCAAGTTTCCAGCGTCGTATCCACGTCCGTTCGTACCTCTGCAGTCACCCGCGCGGATCCGAATCTGCGGTCGAGATCTGAGAATTTAGATGGGGGATGAGCACCGTGATATGCGATACTACCAATCCTCGTGTTCACTCGGATCTAGAAATGGGAATTGTAGCGAAAATCGCGAGGATAAGCTTGATCCAGTATGTGCTGAAGGAAAATTGGAAGATTTCAGCTCGTAACTTGTGGTTACGCGAATAATATTCGTTCCCGGAACTGGCCGACGTTTCCTCGGTTTCCCCAGAATCGAGGTACCGGTTCACCAACGAAAAACTAGTTTACGAGTCGCGACTGCTACGCAGGGAAAAAGTATTGTTCCTTTGCCGCACTCTCCAGCCTCAAGTTCCGAAAGGTCTAAGATAATTCTGGCTCGCTGTCGTTGATTTGATACAGTTCACCCTTCGCGACCCGAACCAAACGGAAAGGGGGTTCCTTATCGAGCTGACATATATATATGTATAAGGGTCATATTACTTGCAAATGTTCGCTTTCACCAACTCGACGAAGCGCTTACGATTTGATCCTCTGTTAATTTTGGGTTTAAAAACTCCGAAATTCCGAAATAAGTGACCAAGAAATGTTTAAAAAATTCGGCCCAGGTTTTCCTTAACGCAGAGTGTTTCGCGACCTTCACTGGATTTTTGAGAATTTTTTCACATTTTTACAAATGGGCAGCTTAATCGATTTCAAATATTTGTAGAAAATGAATGGTCGAATGAAAAAATGTGGAAAAAAATCCGAACGCGTCTTTTAACGAGTAGAATGTTAGAAAAAGTTTGAAATGATTTTGAGATGGTCGGGGTTTGATGCTGGTCGAGTTGGCGCGGAATGCCCCATACGTATATACGTGTAAATCGAATATATTAATTCGGGGCGCGATTCGACCCAGTCACTCGTACGATGGGAGGTGAGTCGAGGCTGTGTAAGTGTTATATTGTAGATGCTTCATCTCGAAAGATACGACGGCAAACATTCGCGAAGGCGAAACGCCACCCTCGAATATCATTACCTGTTATTCATCACCGCATCATCCTTGGCTTTGGTATGGATTTTGCAAAATAGCTCCGCCCATACTCTTCAAACATTTATTCATAAAAATTCACGAGTGTCAACGTCAACGACAACGACTCGTCTCGAGTGTTTCAGGCGAGCAGCGAAGATAGATGCGAAGTAGATGCGCATCAAGGTCGCCTCATCGCCTCGTCGCTCGTTTCCCTCGAAACTTTTGTTTGCTGAGCTTTTCATTTCGCCACAATCTTTTTTCCGTTCCCGAATATCGATTTCCATTGAGAAGCTCTGATAATACGATGCGAAAGTGGTTAACTTTCGCCCGTGATATCTCGTCGCGTAAAATCAATCGGTGCGATCAGTTTTTCAAAATAAAAACTTTCATCGCAATTTGTTTGAATAATTTTTTGAAAAACAATTACGAATTACAAAATAAAAAAGGCGGGTATTTTTTCAGTTTCCTACGAATGGCATGGTGAGTTTAATGATTAGAGCACGGTTTTTGTCTGGACCTTGATGGGTCAACGCCACGTCGAAGAGAGAATTCTAATCGGTGAATTTTTGAAAGAAAATCCGAACGAGCGACAGGCGAATGTTGGCGAATATTAAAAATTGCACAACATTTCCACAACAGTTGGAAATTGCAAAGAGCGTTATGGAGAAATCAACATCAGTAGTTCGTTCTCGTCGGAGATACGATCTCCAATAAATGAGTTGGCGGAACAAACCGACGAGAATCACGTTTGCTGAAGAAAAAACATGTTCTAGAAAATGTAATTCATGGGACAGTAAGTGGATTTGATGGTATAGTTACATCGCTTTGTGGCCGAGAAAGAGGATGCGTAGCTCAACGTTTGTATCCACGCTTCGGTAGCGTAGAAGAGTGAAATATTTTTTTTATTCCAATAGCGAGGAAACTCTGCTTCTAGCTGCTTATTGACCCTGCGAAATCACGTTTCCCAAACGTGCTTCGGAAACTATCAACGCGTCTCCATAATATTGCTTTATTCAAATTCAGAGTTAATTATTGGTACCACGTTGGATTCAATTCGTTTCGAACGGTTGTTTATTTTCTCCTTCGAATACTGCGAAGTCAGATAATCTCTTCGAAAATGGATGATGAAAATCAACTTTCGTACACACTGTCAAATTTTCCGTCAACGTGTAAAGTGCAGAAATTTTCACACGTAGGATATTTAATATTCTAGTTTGTTGATTTACCACAATCGTAGTGTTGTTCGATCAGTTCGTTTTTCGACACACAAAAGTGTTACTTGATACTAAAGTAACACTTTTTAAATGTTACTCTCAAATCAACATAAGAAATGTGTTGAATTTACACAATGTGCGTGGTAAATACAACACTGCTCGTCATTACTTGCGTGGGAAAAGGGTGGTTACAGTTGCTGTGTCACGTGGAAACCAAAAACTGTATTTTCCTATTTTTTCTTTCAATTCACTTTTTAGTTCCATAATTTTTTTTTGCTGTTGCATTTGTTACCCATCGAACCATGTTTTAGGGGACATCTACTTGTATATATTATATATTTATCAGCTGATCAGAGCGACACGCAGAAAATGTTAAAGTTAACATTTTTTGCGCGTTACAAATAACATTTTAGTGCGTCGAATTCGACGAACCGGTTCTAGAGAATTTTTGCATTGGTTTGTGTTATTCTCTACACAGGGCTGTGTTACCGTGTCACTACACACGGAATGTGTCGAAATAACACTGATTTTGTACTAAAAAAAGTCGTTGGCACAAATTTTTGTGTTGAATTCGATGGAAAATTTGGTACTGTGTAGAACGCTAAAAACTTACGTCAGATATGACCAATTTAATACGTGAGACAAAGTAACAAGCACGCGAAAGGTCAGTTTATGAGCTGATGCAACGTCGTCGATGTGGAAGACTGCAAGCTCATCGACGCGCATCAGCGAGCTTGCAGTATGCGGAGCGCGAGAGCGAATATTCCAAGAAATATTGACCGTGCATGAATCAGTTTTGCTCGCGAAATTCGAGGTGAACAGTCATAAGGCAACGCTTCGCGGTGTGCGTTTCGTCGAAAGTATCGTACTCTTTGAACTTTGATACCTTTTCAATCGAGCAACCCCGAGCGAGCGCGCGGTCAGCGTCGTACTTGGGCGAATTCGAAGCATGATATCGCGGAGAACAGGATAAAATCGAAATGGTACTTCGGTGATGAATAATAACGAGAGTTTTTCGTACACGCGGTAAAAAAGTATCCACCTTCGCGCGTCGAGGTGCGTTGACGTTGCGCGCGAAAGAAATCGGGCCGGAATTTCCTCTACTTAGATTTCACCATGCTCGTGAGAGAAGCCGCGCGAGAGATGGTAACACAGAGGATATAAGAATGCTGCTTGTCTCGGCTTCTAATGCTTGAAAAATTCTTTTGGCTCCACGCGTCTTGGATAGACCGAGAAAGAAACCCTTTATATTGTGTCTGGCTTTCGCAAAAGCTCGCGTCGAGTTCCAACTTCGCTGGGCAGCGAAGATCCCGGGTGCAGAGATGGCTCGGGAAATCAGAGAATACCATCTTCGTAGCCAAGGAAACGCTCGACGAGATTTTTTCTCCTACGAGCTTGCCCTTTCGACTGCCGAGCTGTCTCGTCTGACGTTCTTCACCGATATGAGATTCGCGCTGTTCATTCCTATGAGAACATCCACAGCGATATTGGGCGACAGCAACTCATTTTCACAGCTCTCTCTATCTACGAGCAACAATGGAATCTGTTGGCGGTCGCGTTATTGTCTCTGTCGCTGTGGAGCTGATTTTTTTTTACCGAAGATTTCGAAACAATTCCAGTTCTCATTCACATGAACAAGTGTTTCGTATTATTAGAAACATTCGTATTTCAGCTAAATATTTTATCGTTCGAGGAAAAGGTGGGAATTTCGAGACAGTTCATGCGTCCAGCTCGTTCTTGGGAAGAATGTATTTTTCCTTCGACTCGTCGGGTGGAAATAATTTCCCCGGTAACTCGAGACACTCCGAATATGCTGACACAGTGTGACCAACGAGAGACGGATGCGCGTGTATTGTCGGTGTTCGTCTCGGCTAATATTGATCTACTGGTCGAAGCTCGATGCGAGTGTGAGAGAAGAAAGGTGGGTGGAATTTGTTGAAGTTGAGATTCACGTGACAGCTGAATATGTCAGCCTTTGGTATTCGTCGCCGCATATTCTACTGCCAACATCTCTCAATTGTAATACGTGCTTTTGATCATCACGCTTCGAGCTGTTCAGAAGACTGGTGCTTGGAAAGCCGCTATTGAACGCCACCCCTCGCAAAACTTTGGCAACGCGAGTGTATTTAGGTAGATAGAATAGGCTGAGGAATGAACACCGCGTAATTGCTGTTCTGCCGATCCGCCTGATGTATTCAAGGCGCCACGTCACCATGAAAGATGTTACAACGGAGACACGGAATTTCGCGGATCTGCTGACGCACGTATCTCCGTTCCAGCGTTCCCAGAGTAGGATTTCAGATGCGATGTTGGGAAACGAGCTTTCGGGTGTCAGCATGATGCGTCGATGCCACGTGCCATTTGCGTACGGTGACGAACGAGATGTAGTTTCCGCGGGTAAATTGAGCATTCCCAATTCCACTTGGTTTATTTTTTTATTATCTTATGGGAATGATTATTATCAATCTTTTAGAATATTATGATAAAAATTCTCATATATGTGCTTATATTGGTTCCTTTAATTTTAATTTTAGATTTATGATTTTTTCAATTCATAATATTTCAGGATGTTTTATTTTTATTATTTTATTTTTATTAATTATATTGGTTCTAACATTTGTTAGAACAAATTTGTTTTTATTATTATTTTTTTATTTTTACCTCCACGTGGAGGTAAAAAGGACGAGAACTGAGAGAGAAAAAGACCAGGACGTTCGTTTCTCCGAGTAAATTTCCGTACCGCTACTTTGATGAGTTTACGAATTTATTTGAATTTCATAATAACGTATTGGGATTACGAATAAGAGGGGGAAGAGGGAAGCGAAAAGAAAAACACGCCGCAAAGTTGCGCGGATTTCGAGGCGAGGGTATAAAGAAATCAAACTTTTCCGAATAAATTCCAGCAACCTTCTCAGGAAGCAGCTGGTGCGGCGAAACGAATAAATCTCATTCGCGATGCGATGCGAACGAGATGCGCGAGTCGCGGAGCGATTAAAAATTTGCGGATGGCGAAGAAAATTACAACGTGGAGATCGTAGCACCTCTCACAGATGACTTCGCGAGTAGTCGATAACGCGAAAGCGATTCCAACGTCCCGATCCAGTGAACTTTCGTGAACGTAAATCATTCGTAATGCAGGTGAAATGGTTAGGCTGTGAGATTAACGTTGAATCGAAGATTTGTAATGCCGATTCGTACGAGATCGCGGCAAAGATTATCCACGCGTGATGAACGATCCGGATCGAACGCGCGTGAATTCTGAGATCGTTCATCACTCGAGACGTCTGTGTTTGTTTGCTGGTTATTGGGCTCCTGGCGTTGCGAAGAGGAGCGATCGATGTTATATGGTCCGATATCGATCGATACACGCAGATCTGCGGCTCTGTAATGCAATTGGTTTCGTACAAATGGCCACATGCGCGCAGGGATCTTGAGATTGGTGTGTTGGGAGGTTGGAATTTATTGGCAACAGTTTTTCTTCGCCAGACGTCAAGAGAAGCCCTTCAACTGGTAAAAGTTAGAGACGTTAGATACTCGTATGTGGAGAGAAAAATACAGTAAAAAGTACCAATCTGGAACGTTGAAATAATTTTGTGAACGCATTTTGGTAATTATTTGTGTCCTGAGCAAGGGAAAATCATCACATTTTAATGTTCGCTTTGAACTTCTTACCAAACAGAATGGAATTATTTTAGGTTTCTCATAACTTTCACTTCCTTGGCTTGTAAAAATTGATGCACGAACAATATACAGGGCGGTGCAAAGATACCGGAAGGGATCAAAATCTCGGCTGGAATGGCTTTTCGGAAAAAATGTTCCAGATAAAAGATTAAGGATTCTTCCTTGGCTATCTGATCGCGACGTTGGATACAAAATTGATCATGATCTTCGAGGTCACGTTAAGGTGAATATCTTTTTTTTTAATAAAAACCCCCGGTTTTTCTCACGGGTTCGTACTGTTCAGACATTAATACGTATATTTTGTTCGAAACATTTTTCTTGATACCGCTTTGTTCTCCGGCTAGGGGGCGCTAAACGTTAATTTCCCCAGGTGTAATATATTGAAAGTTATGCAAGATACAAAAGATCTCTCGTACGAAAATTGTAAGGTTTCGGGGAGGCCAGATAATGGTGGTCTTATCGTTGACCTTGAGCCCGAATTTCAAGGCCAAATCGCAGTCAACTTCGATTTTTTGAATGGAAACTTCCATTTCTTATTATCCAGATGAAAATACGCGAGTTTTGGCTGAAACTATTTTTTGATTGCCGCTAGATGGTGCTGTCATGGCAGAAACCGATTTTTTTGCAGATCCGATAATTCATTTCGGATTGAAATGTGGCTTTTCGTTTATTGAGTACATACTGCATTTAGCATAACCAAGAAACAACGACGTGGACGTTGAAAAGCAAAGTTGACTTCGATTTGACTCTCAAATTCAGGCTCAAGGTCAACGGCAAGGTCATCATTGTTTGACCCCTTCGAAGCCTTACAATTTTCTTGCAAAAGATTTTTCGTTATCTTGCATAACCTCGAAGATATTACATCTGGGAAAGGTAACGTTTAGCACCCTCTAGCGAAAGAACAAAGCGTCATCAAGAAAAATGTTGGGAACAAAACATATTTATTATTGTCTGAAAAATACGAATCCGTGATCAAAATTAGGAGTTCCCATTTAAAAAAATGATCTTGACGCTGATAAGACCTCAAAGGTTGTATTCAAGGTCCCGATCAGATAGCCAGCGAAGAGTCCCAAAATTTTTGTCTGGAACATTTCTTCCAAAAATGCATTCGAACTGAGCTGTCGACTATCCTTCCGGCACTTTTGTCACACGCTATATAGAACTATTCTGCACGTGAATTTTTACCGTTCTATTTCTAATACTTCGGTCGTATCATTTTGTGTCAACGAAACAATATTCGCGTTAAACACTTACATTCTAAGTCACCACATGTTAGTGCCAGCCTAAAAGCTAATCGTTTTTTTTCAATCATTTTGTCGTTTTCATTATTTTAATTTCAATATATTTGTTGTTAAAGTTGCATGCTTGAGGATATCGTGGATTTTGATCATATTTCTATAATTCGAACGATAAATGAATTTATTAATTTCAGTTACGAAGGTCTTAGCACCGACAAACTTACCATTCAACGTAACTTCTCATCATTGTGCGAATTGGAATTGGAATCGTTCCAACATTGTAGTTTTTATTTTAAATTTACCGCAACGTTTACTGACTGTTTTGTGCAGTTAGCGACATGATCAACAATTTCTATCGTTCTGCATTTATGAAACAAAATTCCAACTCAGAACGGTAATTTCTGCCGGTTCTCGGCAATAATTGTTACTTGGTTTTTCTCTCCGCGTGTACGCGATTTATAGTATTGGACGACGGTAAAGCTGCGGGGAGCTTTCGCAGCGTGGAGAAATCCAACTGGGTTGCCAACCTTGAATCGGAAAATTGTTTATCGAACAATCGCGATATATTCGCGGAAATTCGGCTATCCCTTGCCCATTTACGCGGAAACACCGTTGAGTTGATCCGGGAACGTCGTTAGCCGAAAGACCTAGTTCCTGGGTCGAACCTCGAGCCTTTCGATTTATTCGCTCGGAAAATACACGTTATCGGTTTAAATATCATCAACGTAATCCACCCGTGCTAGGAGTTTGGACGCTGAAACGCTGAAACGGTGAAACTCTGAAACGCCGGAGCGCTGAAACGCTGAAGCGCCGAGTTCACTCGGATCGAAGTATCGTGGCTACGACTGTGGGCCAATGGAATCCGATTCGATTTCACCAACGAAAGATTTCCACCTCTTAATGTGGGGTGGATACCGAGTAGATGAAGCAATCCGTAAATTCCGTGGACCGACAACATTTTCGTGCCCAATGGCACGCGCAATCGAATTCGCGGCGGTGCGTCAGGAAAATGTCAAACGTAGCAGTACAAAATCTGCACGGCGATGTACGCAAATGCTGTGAAAAGACTTTCGCTTCGAGTAGACTACTCTCACATGAGAATCATTCCGAAGACGTTCGTAGGCTTTTTTCGCCGATATACCTCGTAAATCAGCGGAGTCGACGAGCTTTTTCCACGAGGTGCGAAAAATAGCGTTAAGGGTTCAATCTCTGGGATGATTACAGCGAATCAATGTCGCGCGGTCCTCGTCGTTTATGCTCACGGGGCCGAGGTTTTATCGAAATTATATATAAACGAAACTATCTATTATTCGGAAAGGTTAATATACTGCTAACGCGAAAGTGAACGGCCGCGTTTATGGATCCAGGGTTATAGCCGTCGCCCTCGTTGCCTTTTAGATCGTTCTTTATCGTACGTGTGAGAAGCCCTATCGGAAAGCCACCACTTATCCGCGGAACGATCATACCGGCCACTTCGTTTACCTCGGTCTGCAGATTCTGCAAATTCGTTGATCCAGTCTCGAGATATCGAGTTTTCCTCGAAGATATTCGGCGACCGAAGGCCGAGGGAACGGAACGGTTGGTGGAATGTCGCGAGAATCCACTCATTATTAATGACAACTCTTCTCAGTCGACGCGATCGTAAAGGCGAAGGGCTCTCACAACGTCTCCGGGTGCGAAGGACGAGATCAAGATCTCGAATGGAAGGTAAGTCCTGGATATTTTCCTGCCACGGCGAATCAAACTTTACTTCCTGTCGCGCGCCATCAGATCTGATAGTAAAATCGAGTCTTCCGTACACCGTTTGGCTCGACGCATTACTTACTTTTCGTTTTGAGAGATTCGTCTGCAGATGTAAGAAAAACGATGGTAATTATGTAGTTCGATTACTTTTTCGGAAAAGGTTGGAAAAATTGTTTTTTCTTCACGGAAGTTGTTGATTCCATTATAATAAGTGGTATTCCATCGGGGGAGCCTGACATTTCCTATTAATCCCATAATTTATGGGATTTCGAAGATTCCATTAATTCCATAAGTTATGGGGTTTCAAAGTTCCCAGAAATACACGATAAGACCGGGCATCTTCGAATATTTCGAGAAGTTTTAACATTTAACAGTAAACCAGTCATTTAATTTTGTTGATCCCACAACACTGATGCACACACTCGAAACATCGAGCGCACACGGAGGGAGGTTCGAGCAAATGTCCTACGAATTTTTCTTCAAGCAGCAATATCCAAAACATCGTGATGGACTCCATGCATCTTTGAAAGCGCTTTCAGGCTTGAAAAAAGCTTACATGTCGACGTTTTCGTCTCCAATTCCTCATATTTTTTCAGAATATCGCCATTTTCTGGTATTTTTTGTCAACAAAAATTCAATTAACGACGAATCTGATGACATATCATTAAGAGTGACGAATCGAAGCCGCGCTTACTAGGAAGAAATTTGTTCCATCGTTTTTGGGAAAAGTACTCAAACTACAATATCACCAAAAGGGCAAAGCAGACTACCGAGTCTGTTGTACACGCGCGATTTTGTATCTCGTGTCAGTTTGTTTCGATCAACAGACCTTTCACGTTCAGAGTCGTGCCTATAGAATTTTTCTTGGCCTCGAAAGAAAATTTCTTGGCTTAAAAAGAAAAGTGTCACTGCTATGGCAGTTTGATTAGAACGAGGATGCACTGGTCACGAAAAAGTAGCGACGTTTAACGACACACGTAATTCATTCGGCCCGATCTCCGACACGAACATGAAACAATAACTGAGATCGTTTGATTTTCATTGATGAGATGAAAGATAGTTAATTTGAGAAGAGTCTTTATCTCGTCATAAGTTTTAGTTCGTCGAAGATAAATCATAAAACTACGACCTGGTTCGACGAACAATATTGGAGACATCGAATAGTGGTCTGAGGGGTCAAAGCTTTATAGCCTTCACGAATAACCCACAACTTTTTATCATTCCGTCGAGTATATAAATCACAAGTGATTTATCAGAAATGAAATCGTGGCCTCGCAATGAAATATCAATGATCACCGCAACGATAAATTTCGGTTGGTAGTAACGGAACGCTATGATATTGTAAACAGTCGTGTTACTATTTATCCGTAAGATCTTGTCATATTTTATGATCATCGTTTATTTATTAATCATTTCAGATCTTTATTGAAAGTATTGAGCCTATGGATTTCCTTCTCGAAAACTGCTTTTGCAAAATACAAGCTTACATTTCAAAGGTAGCTGTAACCGGTTGTTACAAACAGATAGGACTCGGCTAGGACCCAAGTCCTACGAAGATGATGAAACCGGCTTTAGTGAACTGTGAGATTCTGGTGAATCGGTTTTTCTCGGAATTTTTGCAATGGTCGAAAATCGAGGAGGATAACTAAATGGAGAGCGAGGTTCTCGGTCGTTAATATTTTTTCTACAATCAATAAACCGCACGTCTCGTAGAACAAACTCGAAGGGAATATGCAATAAAATGTCGCTGGCGCACGGTTAATTAGACAGCGGCTGTATATCAATGACACCGTGCTCGAGCGTTGGTCACGGACAACTTTTTATCAGCATCGTGAACTTAAACTGCGCTAATAAATTAAAATGCGTTAGAAATGAAACGGTGAAAACTTTCGTTGGTGGAAAATGCAGAAGTGAGATTCGATAAATATATAGTATTTGCATTTGACGAGTGGTTTCTCGAAGTTAAAGGTTGTTGCTCGCTCAACAACCGCGTTGCGCGTTCCAAAAATAAATCACTTTCAGTGGCCGATGCCAACTTTCTTGGCATTAAAATATTCCTTTCAACTCGATTGGAAAACCTGGACCCGACATCGTCGTTACGAACTCACTTTGACCGAGTGACGTGACGCGTTGTTCGCATCTCGTTGGGTAAATCAGCTTGGAAAACTGTTCGAATATTGTTTTATCCCGAAACAATGGCATTGTCAATCAAATTGCAGCTGTATCAAAAATTCACCGATAAAACTTGAGAGGGCTCGTCTATCGATCAGCGCAAAAAACTCGATTAATTTTCGATCCTTGATACTTGTTACCAACGTAATACGCTTCGGAATATGCAGGGTGTAACAAAAGTACCGGGGAGGTCGAAAGCTCTGCTGGAATGCATTTTCAGAAAAAATGTTCCGGACAAGGGTCTTGGGACTCTTCCCTGGCTATCTGATCGGGACCTTAAATACGACCTTTGAGGTCATATCAGCGTCAAGATCATTTTTTTAAATGGGAACTCCTAATTTTGATCACGGATTCGTATTTTTCAGACAATAATAAATATGTTTTGTTCCCAACATTTTTCTTGATGACGCTTTGTTCTTTCGCTAGGGGGTGCTAAACGTTACCTTCCCCAGGTGTAATATCTTCGAGGTTATGCAAGATAACGAAAAATCTTGTGCAAGAAAATTGTAAGGCTTCGAAGGGGTCAAACAATGATGACCTTGCCGTTGACCTTGAGCCTGAATTTGAGAGTCAAATCGAAGTCAACTTTGCTTTTCAACGTCCACGTCGTTGTTTCTTGGTTATGCTAAATGCAGTATGTACTCAATAAACGAAAAGCCACATTTCAATCCGAAATGAATTATCAGATCTGCGAAAAAATCGGTTTCTGGCATTACAGCACCATCTAGCAGCAATCAAAAAATAGTTTCAGCCAAAACTCGCGTGTTTTCATCTGGATAATAAGAAATGGAAGTTTGCATTAAAAAAATCGAAGTTGACTGCGATTTGGCCTTGAAATTCGGGCTCAAGGTCAACGATAAGACCACCAATATCTGACCTCCCCGGAACCTTGCAATTTTCGTGCGAAAGATCTTTTGTATCTTGCATAACTTTCAATAATTACACCTGAGGAAGTTAACGTTTAGTGCCCTCTAGCCAGAGAACAAAGCGTTATCAAGAAAAATGTTTCGAACAAAATATACGTGTTAATGTCTGAACAGTACGAACCTGTGAGAAAAACTAGGGGTTTTCATTAAAACAATGATTTTTACCTTGACGTGACCTCGAAGATTACGATCAAATTTCTATCCAAGGTCGCGATCAGATAGCCAAGGAAGAATCTTAAATCTTTTGTCTGGAACAATTTTTCCGAAAAGGCACTCCAGCAGAGATTTTTATCTCTTCCGGTACTTTTGACACACCCTGTGTATATTCGGCTAAGGTAGCTGCGAAGCTCTTCGTTATAATCTATTCTCGAATTTCATTGTTCTTCGCGTTGTTATTTCTCGAGCGTATTCATACATTCGGATCGTTAGCATTATTCATGGCTGCTATCACTCTTATAATTAACCGGCACGCACTTCTTTTTCTCGAGGAGCGTCGGGAGATCTTGAAACGCGAATTAATCATTTTTCTTGTCGCGCTAATTCGCCGGCACGTTTCGGCATCACCCCAATCACATTCCGAATCCACGCCACGTCTCGTGCCAAGAAGCTTGTGGTCGAGTCAGCGAGGCTGTCGTTCAAATTGGGCAAAGAAATGTGGGCGGATTAATTTAGACCAGATATTTGACAAAATGTTCGAAAGACCTGCCAGTTGAATACTCTCTCCAAATATGAGAGTTGCTAACCGGAAATATACGAACCCAATGTCACTTCCTGTGCGATGCAATATGCCCAAAAATGCGACCAATATGCGGTAAAACGTACAAATACAGTGCAACGTAATGCCAGGTTTCAAATTGTGTAACAATGAGCATTTTAGCAATTCAGCATTTTATACACACTTATACTAACAAGCAACTTGAATCACAAATGTTAGAAATTATCTCTCCAATGTGAATACATTAACATAATAATCAGAGATTCGTTTTATCCTCAATTATCCTCAATTAAAGTAAGGTTCAACCTGCATTATGCTTTGCCTCGCCTAATGTTGTTATGTGTAATCACAGAAATAAAGTTTTTGGCGAATTTAAGCCGCAAAATCCGATTTACGCGAAATGTTGCGTGTATTCCCGAAATATGCGGTTGAATGCGCCACAGAGCAAAACTCCTGACGGTTGCAAAGGTGTCAAATAAATTAAAATTACGATACAGAAATGTGCGAGAAGAATAGAAAATATTTGCGAGGCACGAAAAATGATTAAGAAACTGTTTGTTACCCCACTGCGATGTATCTTTCTCCGTTCGAGTACTTTTTTTCAAATTTTGTTTCATTCTTTCATTAAATTAACTCGAAAGACTTCTTTGGGCTCGAAGGAAGGCCGAACTTCCGGAAACAATTTGCTAATAGTCTCGCTCTCTGTTTCCGTGTTCCAGGAAAAAGCCAGATGCGGCAGCTGGTATTCTCCCTAATACAACGTTGACGAGGTAAAAAAAGCTCCGGATCGTTATCATCGCTTTACGATTGAATTTCACACGCGATCTCTACGATCCTCGTAAAGTAGCGAGCAAATAAATTGCGTTTGTGTCTGAATTTACGTGTTTCTATTATCCGGAGGATGCCGATAGGGCGACGTGCATGTAGGTGAGCCGGTGCTGCAGGCGTTGAACGTTGCAACCTCACGCACCGGTGGGCACTCGAAACGTTGAATTTTATACATCGCATGCGAAAGTTGGCGGAAACAGGAAGGTTGATATAAAATAAAAATGTGCAACGTGTTACACGAGCTGCATAAGTTCGGAGGTGAAATATACTCTGGTCGAACGAACGCCGGAGCGGAGAGAGAAGAGCGAACGCGGGGTAAGCGCGAGCCGTATTCTCTGCGGAATTTATCGCGTAATTTATAGGAGAATTATTGACACGTGTAAGGTGGATATTGCAACGATTGACGAGCCCTGTACGGGCAATTTGACAGCTGCTGGTGGTGGTGGTGGTGGTGGTGGTGGTTCGATCGATTGCGCAACCGTAGCGCGGAAAATTCTCCTTGGTGATAGAAATTTTCATGCGCGGCTCGTCTCCGTATCGGTAGATGCAGACAGGTCAGCGGCGGAGATATATATTCGCGGCGGCGTATCAAGAAATATAGCTGTAAATGATATTTTCTTTAAATTTATGACTCCTCTGATAGTTACGGTCGGAAAATTATATACCTTCAACGACTTGGTGAATTATTATATCGCGTTTCGCCTCGAGTGACCGCGCGGAGGTCGAACGGTGCTGATTTATTTCTCTACCCTCCTCGACGCTTTTTACCTTTTACCACTCATCCGCGACCATCCGATTTCCTTCGCAAAAACTGGCATTCGCCGTCAAGAAATAGCGCTCCACTAAAATTATCTGCAATTCTGAACGAGTCCTCAAAATGTCCATTTCATACTAGCAGCTCGATCGACATGGGAATTGATTGTTACAACGCAGCCGACGCTGGATGCGATCGATTTACACCAGAGACAATGTACGTATGTGTGGAATTTCGTGCCAAATCGGACAGTTTGAAAAAAATGGATTTTTGATTTCCTCCATTTTTTTATCTTTTCTCGTACCCTTCAAAAAACTTCCCAGTTAATTTTCAAATTTTTTTTACCAATCAAATCTCTGTTTTTGAACCAAAAGTTTTTTCAAAAGTTTCGTTTTTAAAGTACTTTTCATTGAAAAATACGAAATTTTCTCCTTGAAAATATTCATATATGTGATGTTTGAGATTTAAACATTGAATCTCAGTTCTCAAAGTGGGTGCATATTTTGAATTTTTGAAATTTTTCGATCACAAACTACTAAAAAATAAAACATCCAACTTGGTCCATTATTCAAAAAGTTGTGGACAAAAAACTGATGTTTAACGTCTCCCGAACAGGTGATCAAAAAAATCTCAAAATTTATCCGGAGGTTTTTTTTGAAGCTTGGCTACAAGAAAATGTCAAAATATTGAAGAAATCAAAAATACGTTTTTCTCAAACTGATCGACTTAGCGTCGATCGGTTTTATTACTGCACAATCGCGTTAGCTGCTACGAATTGACATTGTCATGCGACTTCGATCTATTTCAGTAGTCCCAACGAGGTAGGCAGTTTAGCAGAAAGTCTGTTCCGTTTCGTTTTATTTCCTTTCCACGTTGCCGGAGGTGAAGTTGCATGATACATGACTCGGCTACGCTCTTACGATGCCAGAATCCGACCGCTAGAGACTTCGCGATGCAAAGTTTGCAGAGTTGAAAAAAAGCTTTCGGCCCACCGAGCTTCTCGTTCGAAACTTCCGACTTCCAAACTATCGTGCATTCGAGTGCTCGAGTTATCCGCGGCATATTTATACTCGTTCTCAGCCCCTCTCTCGGCGAAGAAGTGTCCGAACAGATGTCAAACGTCTGGGGTAACGGGGAGATAAAACACGGGGGCTCGCGAGGGGATAAGTTTCGCGGCGGCGGGGTATTCAGTCAGCGCGATATCGGCGAGGTTCATCAATTACAAAGTTCGGATTAACTCTCCTCCGTCCGGTCTCGATACCTCAAAAACTCCCCTTCCGACTCGCCCTGTTCCTAGCGGGCAGAGAGGGAGAAAGAAAAAGGGGGGGGGGAGAGAGAGAGAGAGAGAGAGAGAGAGAGAGACAGAGAGAGAGAAAGAGAGACGGAAAGAGAGGAGTTCGTATTTGACAAAACTCGCAAACTGAATATTCATGTCACCGATTTATCGGTTTTAATTAATTCATCGCGCTTCTAATTAAGGCTAAAAATCTTCGCCCGCAGTCTCGATCCCCTATCGTTTGAGCGCCCCCCGGCCTCGTTTGTGCTTAGCTATGAAACTTTGCGGTCCGGATTAACCGGCAAAGTTGTGGGCGTTCATTCGTACTCCTTAATTGGCGCTTCCCGTTTCTTTTTCCGGGACTCGAACTGGAAAAAAGGAAAAATTCGCCCCTCGAGGTTCGACCTCCGAACGAATTAATTTCATACCAACGTGACGGAATTCCCTCGGTGCCGAAATATTCGCTCGCCTGCTAAATCCTAATGCCGTTCCTTTGATCGAATCAATTTTATTGAAGGTACCGGAGTACCAAGTTCTCATCTCGTTTTATGCTGAGTCGAGCGCGAGTTTTAACTTTGCTCACTGGGTCAGCGGAATTACGAGCGATGAATTCATCCCGATGCGTCGTATCTTACAGCAAACGAGGATATATTTTTTTTTCGCCTCGTGGAATCTACTCGTCCGAAAAATCGGTTGGAGCCGACCCGTTTTTTGATAAAAAAGTCGATAAATACGCGACTAGTTACGACTAGCAGACGCTATTTCTACACCCTTCGAGTGGTAACACGCTCGCGATGCTGTTCCTAGCCAAAGGATCGGTCCGCGCCAGGACGAAATGACCGATTTCTCGGAAATCGCCCGAATAAACAGGACTTTCCAAGTTCGCACCAAGTTTCCAAGGATCCATTTATTCCCGTGATACGCGACGTTACGTTACGCTACGCGTACGCCCGCACACGTGCACGCCACCGTTGAGTTTCATCGTCGCGTGTATTTATCACCAGCACCCGAGGGACCGTTGAAAGGATAAAAGACACGTTTGCCCCGTGTCCAGGTTTACTGGCACAACCTTTTTTTTTTGTCAAACGTAATTTATTCGATTTGTTGTTGCCCTCGGGATTCTCTGTCCCTTATCTTCGTCTTTTTATGCAGCGAAGTTCTTAAAACTTCCGATCAACAAATCCGAAATCACCGTAAAAGTTGGAACTGGCAAACGGGAGGAAAAACTGCCCTCCCTCGCGGAGTTTAAATCGCGGAAAGCCCGAATATTTTATTGAAACCCGATGAGACGAGATTAATTGCCGCGACCGTGCCAGGTGATAATCAATATCCTCGTTCGTAACTCCGCTTTCGAGTTTCGACGTTGAGAGCCAAGATGCCAACGACCGTCAGTCGCGTCGAACGCTTCTCATTTACCGATAGACGATACTTTTCATTTTCAGATTTTTCATGTCCCCTTTTCAGCTGGAGAGAGACGGCATTTCCGCGTCGCGATGTTCTCCTCGAGCGAAATGAAATTGGCTGTAACTCGAGGGCTATTCATCACGGTATCACCGTTCCTTCGACAGCGACTCGTCGACGTCCTCGTAATTCTTTCCGTAACTATTCGATTCTCGTACATCGAATCGAGTCGTTTGTTATCTATCAGAAACCTACGCGTACCATCGCGCCTGTATCCCGCTAGTATAATAAATTCTCCTCCATTCCAAGTGGCAGATAAGCATAATAGGATCCATTAAAAAGGCCAACGGTACTGTACAGACAATGCTGGGTCGACCGCAATAAACCCTAACGCCCTCCAAATCTCTCTCTCTCTCCGTCTCCCTTTCTCGCCTATGCTACCTACTCTCAAAGGTTCCACGCAATTGTCCTTGACTAGTCACGTCACACATTCGCGCAAATAGTTTGCAAATAATTACTATATCGTTCCAAGCTTCATTTGCTGCGAATAAACGGAGGAATACCCAATACTTGAGAAATAGTACGTTCTAAGAGTTTTTAACACGGATGTGCGGCGTTCGTCATTGAACGTTGTCTGGCAAAGATGATGATGATGCTGATAGGCCAGAAACTAGTTTTGAGTCATTTCCTCCGCCTTCGATCGACATAAATATCCTGTTTCTTACAACAAGACGCTCCGGAATATTCCGATAAATATGCGTCGACGTCCGTGTATAGAGCGTGTTTATCCGTGTGGTAAAATACGAGACGACGCATTTTTCACGCGAGCCAAGAAACTTCCTCCATTCGTTCGGAACTTCTCGACTCTATGATAATTCCAGCGTTCCTTATCACGTGAATGTTATCGAGGGTGAAGAAATCGAGAGATACTCTCGCAGCAGTAGTGTAGACAAGAATAGCGGTTTTACGGGGTAGTGACGAGAAGTGAATGGTAGCTTGAATTTTAGAGGGTCAGGTAAGTACGAACGCGAGCAGAACGTCGTGAAATTACGAGACTCGTGGGTCGTTTTTTTCATTTGAATTTTGTTTCCGCTCAAAAATCGGCCCCGCATCAGCGGCAAGGATTTCAGGCTGTCTCGCGTGTTTGACGTCGATTTCGTAGACTTTTCTAGATTTCCTCTCATTGGCACGAGTAGCTCGTTACATACTTAAATCTGCAAAACGCTGGTTCGACTGTTCGATCGATCATCGACGACCGGTGGATAGCGTAACTGACTCACTGCCATGAAATCGTCGTCGTGCTCGAGTCAGAGATCGAGACGCGTCGTTTCGGTAGACTCGGTATTTATGTCTTCGATCAAAATGCTCCCGACCGAACCCTTACGACGTTGCCCTTCGAACGAATGGGGTTATTTCCTGGCGAAATGTGAACACATCCGAGTCGGTGGACCCCGCGAAGGGACACACTATTCGTCGTTGACGAATACCGAGGTCGCAAGGTTCGCCGGGAGGAAAAAAAGCCAATATGTAAGCGTCACTCATACGCGTGGGGAACGGTACGATCCTCGGGTTTTCTATGCTCCTGTCTTTTTTGTCATTCTTAGCCCATACGTACTTGCGATGATGCCCGTGATATATCTATACATCCCCCGCCTTTTTTCACCAGTCGTGTTTCTCTCGTTCCGGCTCGCTCTCCGTCTGCGGCTCGAATTTATTTCACGTTCCTCTTTACGACCCTCGAATGCTTCGGAATACGCGCGAAGGTGCGGCGGTAGGATTCGCCGAGTGACAAGGAAAATCTAGCCTCCTTGATTACATTTTTCGTCACGTTCCTTCTCGCCGAACGAGCAAGATGTATGCGCGACGCTAATGGTTCTTCGACCTCGCGTATACACGTATATGTGTGGAAACACACGCATACGTATACACGTGTATATCTCGCCTTTTGCTCTGCCATTTTTTTCGTATCATTACCGTCCAGTTTTTCGCGGCCGCGCGGGGACGTTATGCAAATACCGCTTCGTTTCACCTCGACCGAACAACTTGGCCCAAGGTCGAAGGTATTCCAATCGTTTTTGCTCCTCGCCAGACTCGTCCGCGATGGTATTCCGTTCGCTAGCTACCGGAAGTAATTAGCACGCCACCTTTGCGGAAGCAAATTTTTCATCTTTCCTTCATACAAATTGAACGCCGCGCTCGCCTCGTGCTCATTTACGAGGCAGTGAACTTAGAATCTCGTTTTCGCGCAATTAACGACGCTGTTGAATAAAAAAATCAGTACACCTGCCGGAATAAAGAACATGGCATCGATGTTCTTACGAGTATTTTTCGCGCGTAACACGAGTCCCGGGAAATCTAGAGAACACAGAGATCTCCATTTCTAACACGTATCACATTTTTACGCGATGTTCGTACTGTTTGCTCAAAGCTGGAGCGTTATTCCCGCGCGTACGATTTCTTTTTACACCACCGCGCGAACGCTGCAAGGCATTCGTACCTATTGTCGTCGTATACTTGAAGAAATGAGCACTGCGAAAAAAATCCTGTGGTGCGCGAGTTCCCCCCACTGTATTTGAGTGAACGGGTCAGCCATCGCAATAAATTTCATCGCATAGCCGTGTAGACGCGAGCTACGTTCGTCGACCTGGTTTTTTTTTCTTAAATCGTACCAGTCGATTGCAATTTCAGAATTTGGCGAGAAATTCCGTTTCGGTACCTGCTTGATCAACTGTAGAGAACGATCGAGATAATGCACAGCCTCATTGATACATTCGAGCGAAGTACATTCCGTCGGCAACGCGTGTAAATTGGGCGACCGAGAAAAGAGCAGAGTCCACTAATCCATGGTGCCGAATTCAATAAACAGGAAAAGACTTGCCCAATTTACATTCCAAGGCGAAGGATGGGATTACTAGACTTTGCCCCTTCGCCAAATTTACCTGCGAGCTCGAGAATTATCACCTAATTTGCCATCGGCTACATCGAAACTTTCAGGTTGCACAGGCGATGGTAAATTGGGCGATAACTCTTGAGTTCGCATGTCAATTGGGCGGAGTCCACCAATAACATTCTCCATCCTGGAATGTAGATTCGGCAACTCCTGTCTGGTTTATTATTTCTGACGGTGCTCTCTGCTCGCTCGCCCAATTTACACCCGTCTGATTGCACGTTGATATACGGATTTTTCTGATTGTGACCTTTCGACCTTTCAACCTTTCACGTGTCATCATCAGTTGGCCGCTGCTTTTACAGAGAATCCGATACCGCAACTTCGTATTAAGCTAATGCCGACATCGAGAACCTGCCCTAGGTTAATATTTCGTCGAGATTTCTTTTTATTTTGCGCACAGATTAGCAAATGTACGTGTGACCATAGAAACCTCGGGTCTTGTACACTCTCGACAAGTTTGCCTGCTGGAAATTGAGGTTTGCGCTATCGCGAATTCGAAATTGAGCTCCGTACGGATCTCTTATTTGTTCAGGATCGTATCGAACATCGAATATCAACATGCGCAGAAAATTACGGGGATCGAATGCCCTCGGGTGGAAAAATGTGTAGAGACAATGAATGAGCTCGCTATCTCGTCGCCGAATGAAATCAACCATCCGAGGAGACCGACGAGATACGATGATTCCATTCCACGTACGAAGAATAACAGACAATAAAGTAGGAATCCCAGGCGGGGAGCAAATTCCTGCTTTATCTTCGATTCCCAATTCGATATATCACAATTTCGCGGGGCTTACGTGAAACAACATCCGCCTATGCTGGTCGGGGGGAAAATCGCGATTCCACCTCTGTGAAGACATTAGTAAAACACATCCGATAAATTTGAAGAAAGGTCCATGGAATGAAAAATTGTTCGAATCGATGAGGATAAATACGCAGGATCGAAGGATAACCGTGAAGTGTAGTTTTGAAGATACGCGTTACACTCAACACCCAATCAGTTGGAAGCGGTAGGCAAATAGCGAAGATGCCGACAACCAACACACAGAGAGAAAGAGAGCGAGATCAGCGCACGTACATCGATCCGATGGGAGGAACGACCATCTCAACGCGGCATGCAACAGATACATCTACCGTAATATCTCTTTCGCAGCTACGCAGAAGCAGTTCATTTCCAGAACGGAAGGTGCGCTACACGAAGATGAATCTGTGATCGAGAAGCTCGGTGTCAGAGCTGCTTCGGGCCTGGGGAAACAAGCGACGTCATTTACCAGATCTTGGTATGACTTTACCAGAGGGGAAAACAGCCGAGGATCGATGATCGATTTCAACCCTTCAAGTACACACCTATTTTTCCGAACATCTTCCACACTTTGGGTCAATTTGACCCTCTCCACTTTTCGACGGTCCACAAATTCGCAGCTCCTGAACCTTTTCAAATTTAGAAGTATAATTTGAACAGCGTTAAGGTATTTTTTTATGTATTAGAAGTGTCTTGAAGTTAAAGTTCGGTCCAAGTCGATGACAGGGTCAAAGTGACCCATCGTGTCCTCGAAGCGTTGATAAAAAGATATCACAGTACTAGTGATCCGCGCGAAGGATGATTTTGGCAGCAGTGGGGTTGACGGAGAAGTAGCAGCCACGACGTTTGCGAACAACAAATTACTGATACTAATACTAAGATTTCGTAAAAGCAGAATATTTTCGTTCAATTCTGTGTTTCTTGCCTCCGTGTATCGCATCTTTGTTACGCTCTGCATTGGATCGATCTTAATAGCCTCCGACCCTCCGAAGGTCGTGGAAAGGTTCGACTCGTTATTTCAGCGAACATCCTCACCGCGGCGTCTGTCTATGGCACACGTTTGATTGCTCTAGATTGATTAATTTGATCCCGGGCAGCCGTTCGCTCTCGAGAGGGCCTCGTACCTCTGTGTTGCCCCGCCGACAAACGCCGAATCGCTCAACTGGTTCCCTCGCGTCCTTTCTCTGGAAAAAAACTTTCATACCACAAATCCCTTCGATCAGAATCGTACCCTTGTTTCGAGAATCGATCGAATTACTTCCCCGAACTTATCTAATCGGCGGTGATCCAGGTCGGGTCTCCAACTTTGTTCCATCATCGTTCGCTCCGCTTCGAATAAATAAATATACGCCGACAAATCGCGCCGAAAATCAATTAGGTGATATCTTCCTCAACAAAGCTCTCCTGCGAATCCAGCTGCGTTTCGCGAGTTTCGGAACAATCGCTTCACCCGCAGAATTTTCACGTTCATCTGCTACTTATCGCTACAGTAACTTCTTATCGCTACAGTCATTCAGGTTCTGGAACCGAAATGCTTCCGGTGTGATTGATCGTCGGTCACTTGCCGTTCCGCGCTTCTCTCGAAGACACGTCGAACGGCAACCGCTCGACGATGGACACAAGAACTAGAGCAAATTTCGATAATTCGCCGGTGACCTTGACAGATGAGCCTCGAGTGGCGCGTCGGTATGCCAGAAACGATTAACTGTTTCTAAGAACGACTGATTATCTCTGGTCCCCGATGTGGATAAAAGTTGAAAGAGTTTCGGCGACAGGCAAACCAATTGGGTGAGTGAACAGGTGAGTGAGCGAGGGGCCGTTTATTGAGATAGATACTGATAGGTCGAGAGACGGATGAAAAGCTCGATATTCAAGGGTGAGCAACAAGTTCCACCCTTTTTGCTTTTTTGCCTTCAAAGGAGACAAGCACCCGTATAAATTCAAGCTATCCGGATAAGTCCCGGCGTGGAATACGGCTCGCCCTACGGGTGTGATTCACCCCGTTACACTCTCGCTCATACGCGAGCCACGCTCGACTCTCGATCGCACTTCTGTCTCTTCGATGAGACAAAACCAACCGCGTCGTAGTCATTTTCTAACAGATTCACGAATCCGATAGAAATAACGGGGAGGGCGTGACGTGGCCAAGTTTTTGGCCCCTTACCTACCACGAATTCGCAGCTATTACTCGTACCGTCAAAACCGTATCTATCGTACGACGCGCCAGCTTATCCCGAAGAGACCTTTCTCAACTCGAAAATGCCAGCCCAGGGGAACGAATGATTACACTTCACGGCGTAGTAGCCAGAGACACTTTCGCGATTCTGATGAATTAGGAATATCCATTGTTAGCCGATCAACGTATTCCTCGTGTTTTCCATCGGAACGTTCGACTCGGCGATGCAGAAGAACTTATCCCTGGAGCGATGGGAACGATTCGCTCGGTTGTAGCCTCCTCGTCGGAAGGAGATTGAACTCTATAAAAAGGAGTGCTGTTTTCCTCTTTCTTTCGTGTTCGTTGACCATTCGAATCGTAGAGCAACTGACGAGCCACATGGATTCGACAGGTAAATACTCCTACTGGAACCTTCGTTGCTCGACCACCATGCGATTTGGCCACAGGTGTTTGAAGAGGCTAGAGGATAATCAGCGTAAAATAGGCGTAGGTATGTGATATCTCGAGCGTAATAATACGTCGCGTGCCGGAAAAGGAAATCTCCAGATTCGCAATGGTTTATTTGGAACATCCGCGTAAATCTGCGAGTCGGTGGACAAATCCGTTTGAAATTCACGCTCCTTCTTTTCGACGTTTCTCGTCGTTTTTTCTCCTTTTTTTCTTTACCCTCCGCTTGCCGTTTCACGGCTCGACGCTTATATAAGTTGTCGGCTAAATATACTTTAGCGACATGTGAAATATGGAGGCAATTTTCCACGGCGATTTTGTCCTCCGTTTATTACGGTATAAAAACGGATAAAATCGGGGAGAAGTTTTTGTCAAGAAGCATACCAGCCTCGGAAGCGGTAACGTCCGAGAGACGAGGATGACGATTTGCGAGTTCGGTACGAATCACATTCGCGCCTGCGAGACTGCGATTCGTAAAGCTTTATAAAGCGATTCCATTTCAAACTGTCATTCCCAAATCGCTCGGTCTAATTGGAAACGTTTTTGACGGTTCGACGGAGGTAGAAAACACGGTCGCCGGTGACGGTTGTGCGTTGAACTAATAACCTTGAAATATCGGTTCGATTTCTCTCTCTCTCTCTCTCTCTCTCTCTCTCTCTCTCTCTCTCTCTCTCTCTCTCTCTCTCTCTCTCTCTCTCTCTCTCTCTACGTCTCTCTCGTTCTCTTTCTCTTACCGCAGACCCGCCGGTGCGGTAAATCCTGACGTACGGCATCTAGGATTAGGCGGGTGACCAAGGTGAACAGCGGATCGGACGTTGAAGCCTCGAAACTCTCCTGGATCCGGATGATGGCCAATGGGCAATCGTAATCAAGATAGATCTCACCTTCTAATCTACCGGCAGATCCATATTTGTACTCGTATTTGTTAGACCCGTCGATCCGCGAGGTCCGCGCGAGACATAATCTATATCGAGCTTTCGATTTGTTCGCCCGAAACTTCGGAAGGGTCGACGGATTATTGCTACGCAACAACACTGCCTACTCTTTACCCCTCCACCTCTCATCGCATCGTCCCAGAAGACCGTATTTTAATTAAAAACACCGAAGAACCAACAATTTCTTCGCCTTCGTGCTCCCAGCTGTTACGAACGTTGGTCAAAATGGAACTCGGCGACGTAGGTACATAGTAATATACCTCGTGCTGCATGCAGACTGATGAAAACACCAACGCATCAATCACGTCGGTGGTACGAACTCCATTTCACCGTTATTCGCTTTTTGGTACGGAATAGAGCTGTTTTGCTCGCATTGCTCCGTGCATTTGTTCCCTCGGACAAATACTGATATCTTGGCTATCCACGTATTTCTCGCTTCAATATCGTGATAAATCCGCATTTATTCGGCAAGTTCGTCTCTATACAAGTAAAAGTATGAAAAATTGTAATACGCTTGTAAGGCATTACGATCTAATAGAAAAAATACATATCGGAAGGATGCTTCGTTACAAATTGCATAACGTATCGTGTATTTAAAAGATATTCAACGTACAGACGTATTGACTGTTTAAAATCAGGAATGGTTCACTTTGATCCATTGGGCATAGTCTTATAACACGGCGAAAATGTTAAAGAAGTGTATTGTTCGATTGTTCGCACACGTTAGAGTCATTCGGGGTAGCTGTGCGCAGCGGGTAGGCGTGCGCATCCCCTTTATCTCCAAAGAGGGAGTAAAGGGGTTACGATGACATGCGCGCGGACAATTTGAAGGTATATTAGCTGGGAATTAGTTCGCACCAGGAAAGCGACCTCGTACAATCCGTTCTTTGTTTTCTAACATAACAAGAATCAGGTGCTCCAAAAATAACTTTTCCCATCGCGGCAAAGATGCAGATTGCCACAACGCTAAAACGATTTTTTCGGTGTGAGTAATTCCTTAAGGTTTTTTTGTCCACCATAACTTTTGAGGTCATGTGCGTTCGCGGTGAAGCTTTATACGTATCTATAAGCCAAGTTCGTCTGGGGTGAGCGTGTGCACGCGCGCGTCTTTTTACACGAAGTACCCATGAATTTGTTCGGAATTTTTTTTTCGCCTGTATGATCACTGTCAAGACGATTTCTCGTAGAATTCCTACTGATCACCTATTATATTATAATTGAATTTGAGTTAATTTTTACGCAACTAATTTCAGTGTGATTCTATAATAACGAGTCAATCTCTCATCACCTACTGATCTGGTCTCTCACGTGACTTCGTCTAATCATTTCAGATTATCAAAGAAATAAGTGCTTAGTACATAAAATTTATGAGATCGAGATAATTTGCTGTTGAGGCGTTTATAACGTTAATAAAAAAAAATGCGCAGTTACCCCCCACGAGTGTGCACATTTGCCCGCAATACGGGTTGAGACTGCGCATTCCACATTTTTCTAACGACTCCGTTTTTTTTCAAATTCTGAAAATTTCAAACGCCATTTCTTGATTCGATTATTAGTTGAATGAAGACTTTACCAAATACGTGAATTCATTTTTCTTTGGTCCGTATTGTTTAATTCTGACACCACTTCGAATGCTTAAAAGAGCACACTTGACCCGAATGACTCTTCACCTATCATCACATTTTTTCCTGTACGTCGTGCTGAGTTCAGCGACGCGTTATTGAAATATTGCATCATTTAGAACGATATCTAGCAATATTGTGCGTCGCTACCGTAATCGCTGGTATATTTCCTCCTATTGGAATCCTCGCTTCGAGTGCATCGCGATATGGATAGTTTTTGCCTCTCTTCGAGAAACGTACATCGCGGTGGATACTTACCGGTAGATGGTGATAAATTCGGGTGAGTATTGCGGTTCGGTTTTTTTTAATTGCAGATAGTCGGGCGTACGTATGAGAACTCCGGAGGAATTACGTCGCTGAGAAACGAGTCGGTTGTATTTTTCGACGCGGGTCAGCAACGTAGCATCCCTAAACACGAAATATCTCTCAGCCGCGAATCGGTCGGGGGATCGCGTGGAAAGGAAACAATGAGGAGATTCGGGGCGACTGATGTTTTTTTCAGCAGGCGTGATATCCTGTAGCGTTGTATAAAACGAGCCTGGCCAAGTTTCTCGTCTCATGGAATCACGCGAGGTGAGTAAAATAAGCGAATTGGCTCGGGCCCGGATCCGAATGATTTATTCCGCAGGCCCGTTCGATCGCGGAAAGCAGAACGAAAAGTGGTGGAAAATGATCGGGTGGCGGAGAACGATGTCGTTTCACATTTTATTCATAACTCGCTTAGCTCGAGTGGATTCTAGCTCTCCCTCTCTCTCGCTCTCACTCGTTCCCCGTTCGTCGCTACCCTCATTCTCGAAAACTTCCAATTTCCCCGGCTACCGCGGAATCATTCGTCTTTATTGCGTTGCCTGCGCTGACGGACGAGGTCGGCGGACAATGCGCGAAAAAACGAATTTCCCTCGCGATGTACCATCGAGGCGCTTGAAAACCTCGGGACAGCGGGTTGTCAAAGCTGGAATTTCCGCCAAAATATACAGAGACCCCGAACGTTCGGGCAATCATCTCAGTTTTCACCAAACCCTTCGCGATTTCCTCCAAGTCTCCAGCTGAAATTTCATCCCGAATCGACAAATATTTGACTCCACGTTCCCGAAAAAATTTCCCACCCTCCCAACGTCAACCATTGTAAATCGGATTTGAAAAAAAAAATAAAAGAAAAATACACCCCGCGGATCTCGGTATTATTTCGCGGTGGGAAAAAGAACCACTCGCTAGAGAATTATTCGACGATGTGTCGTTTGAATAAAATCAAGGAAATTCGCCGAGCACAATCGAGATTGGCGTGATCGAATCGTCGCAGCGGCGGCGGGGTGACGCGGAGACATCACGAATTATTCGTCGCGATACGACGGCGTCGAAGAATTACGAGCCAGATACGAGAAGCATGGGAATATTGATTTATCCCAGTTTCCTCATTTTTTCCCTCCCGCGCTTTTCACGCAATTTCTACATCTCTTACTTTTTCGATCGACAATTGTTTTTTCGCCTGTTTCCCCGGCATTTCCAGTTTATCGCGGAAGTCGCTTCCGTTCGACGCTACGGGAAAAGATTCAGTATTTGTAACTCGAGAGAGGAATTCATTTTAATCGAAGTGTCTATTCGCACAGCGGTACAAATTTATTGCTAGCTGCTTTTGACAGCAGACCTTCCGAAGTGGATTTTTTATACTGACGTCACCGCTCGGGTGCCGATCCGGAGGGTTCAAAAATCCAATCGTCGAAACGACGAAAAAGGTCGATCGTCGATGCCGGAGTTTCGCAGCATGGAAATTATTTTCGCTCTCGAACACGCCGTAAATATTCGATTCTCTGACGAATTCCAAATTCCACTCGGTTCGTCTCAAAAGTTTACCTCGACAAAGAAAATTGCTCGGCAAACGAGTCGCGACTGTCTATTCTTCTCACCAAATTAATTACACGCTACAACGACCTTGAAAATTCATTCAAACGACTATCCAATCGACAACGTAGGCAACAGTGATGGGCAATAATTGGAAGATAATTGTAGGTCGGTGCGTGCGATCGGCTGATATTAAATCACGCGCTCGAGTTTATCACGAGCAGTTACTTGACTGGTATATTTTCGGCACGAAGTTTTCTCAACGAAGAGCTGAGGATACGACGGAGGAAACTTATCACCTTTCGAAGGCAATAACTCTCGTTGACGTAATAAATTGTTTTTGATCGCCGAGAATTTCGGTATCTTCGATGTTATCGCTCCCAGCCTTTTGAAATTCAAATCTACAAATACGTACGAGTAAGACAGAGAGAGAGAGAGAAAGAGAGAGAGAGAGAGAGAGAGAGAGAGAAATGTATGAATAATGGTGTTTTTGAAGCGGTGAATAGTTTGTAGTCGATGTCTAATCGTACGAAAATTTTATTATCGAGGGTAATCGAGGGGAAAATATTGGATCGATGTTTGCTTTGCCCGCGATCCGTTTGTATGTACATCATCTACGCGTAGGAACGAGTAAACGAGCAGCCTGTCGGTGCGGCTCCACGCTGGATATTGCAAATAAAAAATCAGCATTCACGAATGTAGTTTTTGCGAACCGATACCGTTTTCATTCGAGGCCATGACCAGCGATAAAAAATCTCGAGTTTATATTTCCGGAAACGCTTTTTTCGTTACCCCTTGCAACGAGCCTCGCATTCGTCCGTAAATATTTCAGCAGTTATAAGTCATCGAAATCGCGAGTTTTCATTCGAGTAATGATAGTAGACGATTCATGTTTCTAAACGTAGTTTTCCACTGTTCTTGGTTGTCGTTGCGAAATTATCGATCACGTCGCATCATCAGCGTTCTCTCGAGTTATCTCGAGTAAATGTATATCATTTCCAGCCGACGAACCCCTCGGGATACGGTTTCCAAATACTTCGAATGATAAATAAATATTCCCGCGAGCGCGACGCGAATGTATTCGGTCGAGTAGTATTATTACGCTCATGACCCAATTACTCGAAGTAATTAAACAATCGTGAAGAGAAGTGACGAACGCTCGATCTTCTTCAGCCGGTAAATTCCTCGGTTAATTGGAAAGAAAACGACTCGGTGTACTTCGACGAAATGAGACTCGAGGCCACTGACACGATGAGACGACACGACCATGTCCTACGAGAAATATCGGGCGTTCTTCCTCGTTCTCAAGTTTTTTCCCGTCTAGTATTTACAATTTCGAATGTACCGCCTTTCATTGGACAGAAATACGGACGAGTTGATCCGAAACCCGTCGTCACGATTTCCGTACCGATTCTTCGAGGAAAAAATTGACTGAAAACCTGTCGCCAAATAAATTGAAAAAGTTCATGTCTGAGCGTGAAGAAATCGATTCAATTAACGCTGGTCACGAATTTAATCAGAAGTCTACCTGTCATTCGATCACTGGCGCGATTCCAATCTCTTTCTCTTTCTCACCTTGTCTCCTCTCTCCCTCTCTCTCTATTTCGCTCTCACACCGAGACTCATCACTCGTCCATAGCTGTTTCTTCCCTTCCTCGACGCGACCCGTGAAATTTGATGCTCCCGACAAATTAGCTTCCCTTTCAGGACCGCATGAAAAATTCAACTGTTAGGATACTGGCCAGCGCAACCACGCGCGGTTTGGTCACGCTTATCACCGCACCTTTGTTTGGTCGAGTAAGTGAATTCGCACCGACACCTGGTACGTTTTGATTGAATTTACCTATTCGCTTTGGCATCCCCCAAAGACGATATTTCCATACCAATCGACTCGACTCGACGTCCGGCAATTGTAAGGTGTACGAAACGATCTTCGCGTACAACGACATGTCCGCGTATCGCACAGTTTTTACGGACTTTGGGGGTAAAATACGGAACATCGTTGTCTCTCGGGCTGTTCGCCGAGTGATTGGCGTCGTGGGACGAAGGGGAACGGTCGACCATTAGTCTGCCCGTCGCAAAGAGGCAATGTTCTTGCGGATGCGGAGCGTAGGGTACCTACTCTACGTTGGGGCTCGGGTCAAGTCGTTGCCTCGGGCGTTGAAAACCACTCGTCCGCGAAGGTGTTGCGAGACGTCGATCCTGTTTCCTTGTATTTTGTACGCTTCAAGTTTCAGTTGTGAAGTAAGTTGCGGAGCTTTCGCGCGGTGATTGATCGTTATTTTTAATTCCACGGCCCCCGCTCCTCGTCGCATCTCCGAACTCGCCGGTGGCGATTTACCACCGTTGGATTCATATTTCAGAGGGGAATAGAGATGAAACTGAATTTGTTTTGTCCTCGTAGCTCGGAAAAAGAAAATATTCCGCGCGATCGTCGAAGCTCGGATCTACTACAGTGGTCGGACAAAATCAACAGGCCGGTAGACAGAAATCATATCGCTGCGGCGCTCCGCGCTTCGTCCTCGGAAATGGAAATAGAAATAATAATATTGGTAATAATAATAAACTTGGAATACGAGAAGATGAGACGGGATTCGCGGAACGCGCGATGATATCGCGCGAGACGAGACGACGTCGCGGTGCGATCGGAGATGCAACGGGTACGTGTGCAAAGAGAAGCAAGAACTGAGTCAAGGTTTGCGGAAAGAAGTTTACTTTGATAGCAAGAGACTCCTCTCGCCCTATTTCCCTTCCGACGCGAGGCGTTTTGACGATCGAGAGTTCTCCAGGCTCTGGAAGGTATCGATCATTTTTTTCGTACCTACCTGACTGACTTATCTCGTCAAATTTTCACGCTCGAGCGAATCCACTCCGCGAGGAACGCGAAGCGGTACTTTTTATCCATCGAATCTAGAATCTAGAATCATTCCTCATGGAAAATGCTTGACCCAGAATCTTTGTGGTCTCGAGGTCCCGAAGGATGCCAAGAGTCGGTTTAATCTTCCTCGATACTTCGCAGATATCTCGTCGAGGACGCGTAGACTCGCGGGCGAGAATGACGGTAAGCAAGTTTCGATCACGCGTGGCGGATGTCTGAAATTAGATTACGGACCATCGCTTCGCGGAAAATAAATATTACGAGTCTCCGTATTTGTGAATAAACGGATGTCGCGACTCGTTAAAATAACCATTCATCCCGAAAATTCCACGAATCGCTCTCCGCTCGGTGAGATTATTGGCAGATCATACCTATACATTTACGCGCTTCCCTTAAAAAAAAACGAAATCTGACTTCCGATCAGCGATTTGCCAACGAATTTGCTTCGCGAGGCGAATCGAACACGGTAAAAAAAATGCCCGTCGAATTCAGCACAAAACTAGTGTCACCTCGACACAGTGTTACGGTAACATTCGAAAAGTGTTACTTCGGTACACCCGTATCAGATAACATTTTTGTGCGTCGAAAAATAGACCGTGAGAACGCAACAGTAATCAACGCACTAGAATTTAAATATTCCATACAAAAAAAGTTACACTTCACGCGATGACGGACATTTTTCTAGCGTGTAGCCCCTGTCGAAATATCTAGCACTGGACGGCCATGGATTTGTTCCGCTTTTGGGAAACGTTCCGGTGGAAGATAAGATATGCTCACCAACGACGGTAGCCAAGATGAGGATACTCAAGATGCTCGCGGTAACGATCATGAGAAGGAGGTCCCGTTCGTTGTCCACGGAATTTCCGTTGGCCCAGGTAACATTTCCGGTCCCAGCAATCGCGTCGTTCGGCGACGAGCTGTTCCATGTCGCCTCGCCAGCTGGGCCACCGAAACTGACGTTTGACGATGTAGCCCGACTGGCCATCCCCCACGTCCACCATAACCTCTCGCCACCCATCACTGCGAACATATGAAGATGATGAAGCAAATGAAACATGGCGAACGCGGAGCATTATGCCCGGAGCATTATGTCTCTTTCTCGGGAACGAACGAAGAGGCAGCAGCCTCGAGGCGGTGGAGGGGGCCACGTTGAAATCGGGAAACAATGCGGCGGAATTGATATACGGCGTTTGTTCGACGTTGTGTCGTAAGCCCGAGTGTTCGAACCGCTCGTTCGGAAGTTTCCCCACCTGATGTGTAAGGTAGAAGCAGAGCGGATGGGTGTTGTTAGACATCGGGTTGTAGGCGTGATTGTCGAGGGATGGCTCGCGAGACGTGAAAACGACGGAAGTTCCCTAACTGAATCCGCGACGGCGGCGTACTGATTGCATTCTCTTTAATTAATTGAATCTCAATAGAATTTATTTAGCCTTGGGACAAAGTGAATCCGGTACCAGCTCGACGCCCGCGTGCGCGTATCGTTCGCAACGAGACGAGGGGTCGCGTCGTTTCAAAGGCGACGTCGCTGCGAAATAAGAAAACTCCGGCTTGTTTCACGACGTGAAATTTGAATATCCTGATAACTTTCTCGTAACTGCCATCGCAACGCAACGAACGGGATATCAACTTCGCGTCACGACTAAACTCGCGTCGGATAAGATTATACGAAGATTACTAACTAGGTAAAATATTCGTAACGCGAGATACGCGGTAACAGTTTTTTCACTTCCACTCCCTTCGCTGTTAACGCGACACGGTGCGGTGCGAGGTGAGAAAAATGATGGAACCGCGCGAACAATGCCACCGATTTAATTATGACTCGCACTTTCGCGATAAAATCCTACCTATTCTTCGCCTCCTCGTCATCTATTGGAATTTCACAACTCGCGATACTCAACGCCACTCATTACTTCGACGAAGCAACTTTGTATTCCGAGGAAAATTCAGCATCGAAACTCGCAAGAAACTCCGTCAATATTGTTCTCCGATCCGGCGATGGGAAAATATCGATAACGCAGGTATCAGCGATAGCGCTGATGGATTCAGCCGAATATTCCCACGTACTGATCGGGCCAATGCTAACGACCCGATTGGGATCGTTCGTACGACTTCGGGATATCGAGTCGGTTTCGTGAACTTGCAAACGACAGCGCGGAGCGAGAACAATTCGAACGACCCGTTCGCAAAACTGATTGTGAGACAAAGTCGGTTGCCCAATAATAAACCCCCGATCAATGATAAAACTCGAATGCCGATGGAAGTGTTGGTACGTGCGAATAACGTCGTGTATGTAAACCGATGGAAATAGTCCCACGCTCGTAGGGTTCGGAGGACTTACATCTGTCAACCTATCTCGTCCGTACAAACTTCTCGCATACGTCGGACCAAATACCTACCGCAAGCTTCACCGCAGCGTCTGTACCTACAACTCGAACACGGTTTGTACGCCGGCGTTCGCCGTTACTTCGATCAGGATTACTCCGACGAATTCATTAGCTCGAGAATTTCCAACCAATTTGTCTATTCGTACCAGTGTTTCTCTTTTCCGCGCGTTGTAAAGCGAATCGGATGGATGCAAATTCCCGTTTCGAAGGTAACGAGTACTTCGTATCCGTTTCAAAATCATATCAAAACTCGCAGAGCTATCTGTACATCCAAATATATTTCCAAGCATTACATGCATCCACTTTATCATTTTCCGAGCAGCAAAAAAATGTTCGATGCTTCGAAGTTATTCCAAAAAACGCTTCGCCTGGATCTTCTTCAAATACAGTATACTCGCTGTAGAAATACTTTTTTATTGCTAACGCAGAGTTACGAGAAGCCAAAAAAAAATCTGACATCGTCGTAATCGTTCGCATTAGTCGAAAAATGTAGGGGAGACCGGGGCAAGAAGGCCCACCTCAAAAATTACCCAAAAATTTTTAAAATCTTTAAATTAAAATCCAGTTGTACAGTATTTGGTAATATGTTTGGAAAAAAATTAAAATACTCAATTTTTTTCTACAGAAGTGAACAAATTACTCGTATTATATCAAAAAAGGTTATTTTGAATAATATAAAAGTAAATACAGTTGTTAAAGAGAAAAATATAAACATTTATAACGCGGGAAATTTTTTTACAATTAAAAAAAAAATTAATTTTTTTTTCGGAGGGGGCCGTCTTGCCCCAAAAAAATTAAAAACAATTCAGGAGCTTCACCAAAATTTTGGTGAATTGAGTTAAAGTTGGACGAGAGTAAATCGACTTGATGGTTAAAAGCCACAAAGAATAATAATCGGCTTAGGTGGGCCGTCTTGCCCCGGTCTCCCCTACATTTTTTTTCGATCGTACAGCACCGATTGGAATGGACGTCGACGAGTACTCACCTCGTACGACCCTACGGAACGGGGCATCCTACGCTGGCGAATTCTCATTTCACATTATTTTCACGTGTTTCGTTGTTGTCCGGTTTTTTCTTTGGAAATGGACGCCTCGCTGATCAGCCGACGTTCGCCGATGCAATCTCCGCTTACCGGCATCTGTAACGAGCGGAAACCGACACGTGAGTTTTATCGCGAAGCTTCGAACGATCGTAGAGGAGACAAACGCAGGTACGACGAGGAGCATTACGTAAGTTGGTATAACAAACCACGCGAGGCAACGACTTTGGGCGAACGTCGTTCGTCGCCGAAGAATCCATTCGTTCTTTGAATCGTCGATAATGAAGATACTTTGCCCCGATACTGTCACCTCGTTCGCGGATGCTACGCGTACACCTGTTTCACGCCGCCTCGCACAATGAGCGCCGCGACGCGCGCGATACCTCTCGTTTTCTCACCTCGAACATCTTATTTCTATCTACAAACGAGCCATAATAATGTATGCAGTCAGGAGACACGGGTCTCACTGTGACGAGTGTCGCGAACGGAGCGAGGATCGAACAAAGCAGTTCCCATCCGACGTAGACTAACAATTTCGAAATCCACCGTACGATTCCGATGAATTTCCCAATACCTCTCTTCGCATACGCGCGTCGCTCGCCTACGAATCTCTCCGTTGGAAGGATCGTATTCCGATTTCCCCGTTTCATTGCCTCGAGGCAATTCAGAACAGAAATCGCCGCGGCGTCGGAGGCGACAATTTGCGTCTGATAAATTTCATTTTTCATCCTCGTATCTCGATCTCGCTTGATATTCATAGTTAGAAAGGATACGTTGACTTAAAGATTTGGTACCAGATTGGACATTCGCGTGAACACGCATCGCACCGGCGCCTCGCGATTTATGGATCATATCCGGCAGTAAAAGTCGATCTCTCATTTCTTTTCCTTTCACCTGCGTCGCGTGACCTTGCGATCACGTAACCAATCGCTTGGTAGTTATTGAGACGAAGCTCGATCAATCACGAGTGGTCGGTTGCGCGGAGTCTGTACCCGCGGTAAATAATTAGCGGCAGCCTCTTACGTTTAATTAAAAACGACGGATGACGCCAGTGGGATAAAATTCCATTTTACAACTTTTACCACCCTTGGAGCGATAGCGCCGGTGTAATGGCATCTATATCGACGCAATAAAGCTTGGGCCAGCGGATAAAACGCCCATTTCCACTTAACAGCCGATTCTCGTCCGTCTCGTGGAAATATTCGGAATAGGAGAGATACAAGAATTGGCTGCGGTTCATTACAACCCTATCGCTCTTCTGAAACCATTTCGTCGAGGGATGAAAATCTCGCGAAAGATTCGTTATTACCAATGATATTGCCCTGGCGACATCCCTGCGCTGCGTGCCAGCAGAAACGAACGTGACCTTCGCGCAAACTTGACGAAGCTGATCGATAGAGCTCCGCTATTTTCGAATCCTCGAAGTAGCTCGACATATTCAACAAATCACGCGTGTCGTTGCGCGAAACAGCACGTTCGTAATTCGCGAGCAACCGCGAGGTGGTGGGAATTTGTTCGAAAAATACGAGGGTAATACTATCGAGTTTACGGATCGAGATGGGAAATTACTTCGCAATATCCCGCCGACTCGCAGCGGGCAAAAATGAAACGAATTCCAATCGAACGCCAATTCCGATCATACGAGCATAAAATTTTGTTTTAATCTGCGAAATGCCACCAGTTTCGAGCTGGAGATGGGAAGTCGATGGTAGCTTTGTCAAGGACCTGGACAGGTCATCGAATGTAACGAAAACCAACGAAGATTCACAATACATTCG
The DNA here is from genome assembly GCA_963969455.1 of Arge pagana. NCBI lineage: Eukaryota > Metazoa > Arthropoda > Insecta > Hymenoptera > Argidae > Arge > Arge pagana. Next base: position 11,012,888 of record OZ018310.1, on the reverse strand, counting down.
TGTTTCGTTTTATCACATCCAGTCGAAAGTAGCTCACGAAAGGTTAAAAAAAAACCTAGAAAATTACCACCCGGAGCTGAAAGATTCCTGAAAAAAATGTGCTCTGTAAATTGAGAATGATTAAAAATTAGAGAAACAAACATTTGGAAGATCTAAGAGACAGAAAAAATAAAACAAAACGAAGCTTCGGCACCTCCGGCGCGAAATTGGGCAAAATTGAAGAGCGACCGAATTGTTTCCATTTTTTTTACCACTGCGCGAGGTGGACGGACATATCGCGGTTGTTGATTGGAAACAGAAAGTCATCGGCATGTCAATTCGCGAACTCTGCGATACGTACGTTCGGCCACCCGCGTCCGTCATTGTTTGTTAGATCAATCCTGTAATCGCGGGGTTGAACCCGAAAAAGCTTCAAGGTCGTTCCTTTGATCGACGGAGGTTTTTCCACTGTCGCGGCACGGCATGTGGGCGCAGCGAGGGTAGGTATCGGTGTTATTTTTTCGCAACAATTCAGCTTCGTTACCACGCAACGAGAGCACAATGGTGATAATTGAAGAGGGAAACGACTGCGAAACAGGCCTCCGATGAGACGCGATCGATCCGGACTTACGGGGCGAGATGTAAGAAGGAGAAAAACGGTCTGTCGTCTCGTTTCAAGTCCAGAATTCACGTTCACGGAACGATAGGATTTTTTCCCCTTTTTTTTCAATTCATCGGAATTTACCGATATTTAGCGCTGTCCTCGAATCTCCTCGTTGCGAGGAGCATTGATATTCGATAGCGGATAACTGACGCTATCGATATCAATGAAGCGGCGCAAGGCCGTCTATGATTCATCGATTCTATGAATAATCTACATCGCATTTCCGTTCACCACACCAATTACCTTTCACCGTCACCGGAGAATCGGCATGTGTCGGGAGCCAGAATTCTATCTAACAGTTTATTCAAAAGGCCGTGGGAACGCCGATTCGCGAATGAATACCTCGATGAAAACGCTCGTGTATCCTCCTCATTTCTACATACATACGTTCACAATTCGACCGCCGATCTTAACCATCCGTTGTCGCGCTATCAATTAATATCACCGTAGTGACGCGCGTTGACACGTGGTCAATTTGACCCGGTCAGTTTTCAAAAACGGATTGTGAGCAAACTATCGCTCCGAGATGTTTGGAAAAATTACAGAACAAGCTCCAAGCTTTCTCAATTCTGGACGTAAAATTGATTTTTGACAAAAAAATTCGCAACTTGCCGAAAAAAAATCATGGAGAGGTAAAAACGCAAAAAAGACGTCTCGTCACTTAAAAAATCGTAACTTCGTCGATTTTTAATATTTTTAGGCCAAATTTGGGCGTTACACTCCTGGATATTGGGGCTTTTGGAAAAAAAATAGTACGATAGCACGCGTTCCAGATGCTTGATTCGAACGACTGCCGAAGCAGCGAGAAGGTGTCCGTCGTTTTGTTATTCGCGGCACACGCGAGCATCGGGGGTTAAGGGACGTGGATAACGAAAGAACCCCTGGTACGATCGTTCCTGCGGATGCCGCGATTATACGACGGAAACAACCAGTTGCGTCCTCGTCTTCGGATTATATGAGATTATTATCCACACTTCAGAATTGTATTATTCATCGACTGTTAGATGCAGCGAGATTGAATCATTGTCGCGTCCTATGAATTCCAATGTCTGTCAGAAATTTCCGAGTGTCGCGAACGTGATATTCAAATTTCTCGTGGTTATTTTGTTTTGGATGTAAAACGCCTAACAATAAGTTTTCAGATCAAAGGATACCACGCTTCGGATTATGCGGCGTGATTACGGTATTATTACGCACCTGCGTTGTTCAAAGGGACGTGGTAACAGTTTTGCTTGTCGCGTATTCGCGCTAGTTGCAAATTGGCATCACGTGCGAGGCTCCCGAAATATGTGCACAGGATTGTTTTAACGATCCCGAGTCATTCCCGATCCTGCGCGATGCGCCGTTCTCGTAAAGTTTCGCCAACTGGCAGCGAAAACCCCGCGAAATTGTGATTATCGAGTCAGTTCTCGTTCGAATATTACGCAACCAAAATTAGGGAACGAGAAATATTTGGCGCAATTGAAAGTTTGGAATAATAGGCGCTGTTCCGTTGTCACGTAATTCTTGGAAATGCGCAGGTGTGCTGACGGGATCAACGGAAGCGCGAAGCGTTGGAAAACGCTAGGTGTTTATACGTAACAATTCCCATTTAAAACGTCGTTTCGCACGCCTCGGGAACGATTAGAGTAATTGGCGGATGGAGAAAACACAAATTATACAGTCAGACGATTTCTCGACATATTGTGTCGGAAAAGAAGATTAATTTCGCTCTGCTTTTCGTTCGTTAAATGACTCGGAGGAGGCGTGTTCTCGACGCGTACGCGTGAAATGCGTTGGCGATAGTGTAGATTAATGACAAGTACGGTTACCCGATAATTTCAGGCTGCCGTGACTCGCGTAGTTTATCGAAACAAAAAATAGCCTTGATTTTTTTTTTTGCCCCAATCTTGACCCGAGTCACTTTCGAGGAATCAGCGAGACTTTTTCTTTCGCGAGTAGCCTCGTGTACGTCCACGGGGACAGTCGACCCATCAAAAATCTGTTCTCGCTAACCAATCGAATGAAAGTTATCTAATTTCGGATTTTCCAAGATCTCCCTCGGGACGCGTCGAATTTCATCCCTGAGCGAACCACTTCAGCGGTTATTTTTACTCGCCTCATTTTCCTTACCATTCGATATCGCAACTTTCATCGAATGGGACCACACGACGCTTCGGCGATTTCTTCGCGTCGCGATTCACTTGTTTATCTAGTCGCAATTCAGTTTTTTCGATCTTGCGCCGATAAGTACGGCAATTTCAATCTGTTCAGCGATTTAATCAGCTAATCCGCGTCATATTTCAATAACTGACAGAGTACCGTGTTTATACCGTTAAACGGAAAATGGAACTAGCCGGTCTTAGCAAAAAAGCTCATCGCTTTTTTGCGTGAGGCATGATCGCCTATTTTTTTAAAAAGTTTTTGCTGTTTTATTTTGTTTCGTAGAAGAAAAATATGACGGTATTATATTGATATTATAGGGCTGAAGTGGAAAGTGGTATGATTTTTTTCGCCTCTTCTGTTCATGTTGGTTTCATAGTTCGAACCAAGTTGCTTTATGGTCGCTCGTCACGCTTTCATAATATCTGGATGTCAACATTTGTGAAGAGAGACGCAAGTTTATTCGAGTGTTGTATGAATTGTTGAGTAGGCCCTTTCCGGTGTTGCAGAGAATAATTCCCACTCGAATTCGTCACATCCAAAACATTTATGTTAAAATCAGCCTTGGATTCTGCACCAAGATGCAGGTGCCGGAAATATCCGCAAAAATTCATAAAATTCTCTTCGGCGGTCATAAAACTGTATTCTCAAGCTTGATGTTGTATCTTGAAATCTTACGAACATAGCTGACGCCGTTTCTATACCGGAAGTCGGATCTGGTCGAACATGAGATTTGCACATCTTTGGGGCGAAGAAAAAATCGCCTGCAAGTTTCATCAAAATCGGTTCAGCGGTTTAGCTGAAACCGTGCTTACAAGAAATGGAGGGGTCAACGCGTCGCTCTCGAAAATGCTAGACAACGAATACCCAGGTGCCAAAACGTGCCCCGTAGATGATTTCAACATTTGTATTCGATCCGACCTGTTTTTGCGATGGCGAACGTGTTAGGCATGCCATTTTTTACGATTGTGGCTGGAAACGAGTGTTTCCTATAACGAACCATGATTGACTCATCGAGTCCAAATTCGGTGGTGTAAACGATTATAATGACCGATTCGCGGAGACATAACAGAGCTGGGTAAAATGGAGGTGGATGAGAAACGGTAAGACTCGGTACATTTCGATTCATAAGTGCTGAGACGACAGTTGGGGGTCGACCGAAACGAAAATGGCGGAGATATTCGCGATCTGTATGCATCGCGCGACTGGGCAAACAACGAAGACGGTAATGCAATAATCGATAACTTCTGTATACTCGGTCGTGGTGAAAAATAACGGGAAGTAACGCGAGGGCGACGCTCCCAAGCCGACGACGAGAAAACGCGACTTCTTATTTTCTCTTCTCGTTCGCACCTCCCTTTTCGTACTTCCTTTCAATAACGCTTCAAATCTCAAAGACAAACAAACGTGATGACGAACTTTCCGTTGTTCCTGGTGAATGTAGGATGTGAAACGAAGAAAGCTCGATTATATCCGAAACGAAATTCGAGAGAGCGCTTTTTTTCCCACATTGAAAGGGAATTCGGCTCGTGAAAGAGCCAAACATCACTGGTATCCCCGAGCCTCCGTCTCATTTCTGTTTTCATTTCTTCGCCGAAATACTCATTTGGCGTTCTTACCTCCGTCTTCCCCGGAATGACTACGTATTCACCAAGATTTATACCGCAAGCTCGGTCAACCATAAGCTGTCAGATCCCCTGATCTGCAACGTCACTCGTGAAAAATTACTCAACGGTGCTTGGAATCAATTCGTAATATCGTATTTCACACGTAGGGGAAGGTGGTGCGTAACGATTCCGGAAGGTGAAACGATCCCTCGTCGTTTCACCATTTCAGCAACGTAATGTACGCTTCTCGAGGGGAACACTTGTTACCACGAGCGTTCACGCAGTGTTTCGCACAGTGTCATGGTGTTGGGAGCAGTCCGAGAAATTTTATAGTGAAAATACGAGAATCGCTGTGTTCCATGTAGAGTAAACACATATTCTACTGCCGTCATTGAAACAACTAAGTTCCATTGCCATGTTTCTGGTTGTGTTCTATTCGAGGCAAAATGACCCCAGGGACCATTTTAGCCACTAGTGTCGTATTCAGTTAGTCTCAAATAAATTGCTGTTTTGTATTACAGTTATTTGGAAAATAACTATATATAACTAGCTTCTCTGCACATTGATTATTCCGACTGAGATTGATATATTATTCAAAAATATTCAAATTCAAACTTTCAGAAGACTTTGTTCTTTGTTCTACTTGTTTTCATTTTACAAAACTTTTAGTTAATTAGATATGAAGGTTACCAAGTTGTAGAACGTTAGAGTAGCTAACCAAAAAATATTCCAAATTTCATGGAATGCCTCGTGTACGCAGTTTTATGATAGTTCTCCCTTACCGGGATCATTAAATACCACCTTCCCCTATATCTGGATCTTTCGTGGGGGACCAAAGCTCGCGGCGTTTTCGCAGTAGATTCGTAAATATTTGTTTATTCGTTTCCTGATTTTGGCGAACACCTCGTTCCGAAGAACGGATGTCGATGACGAGGTTGCTGAAAGGGCGAGAGAAAAAATCGCGCGAAGTAGTCGAGGGAAGAAGTGGATCTAACCGCTACTAATGGCTCGGCCATTAAAGTCCTCGGTCATTTGCGTCGCGTTTCGACGAGAATGAATAAAATGTAAAAGCAACACGTAGCGAGGGGAGAACCTTGCGTGCTGAGAGCTTACGTTGGAGCTGGTCGTGCTGCTCCATTGGCGCGAGTTGCGATAACGGCGTAGCGATGCTCCGGGGGTCACGGTTACTGGGTCACGCCACCCGAAGTAGCGACGCAGCGAAATCTCAAAAGCCTTGACCGTCGCAACGAAATCTCAACGCGAGTGGAAATAGAATGGATTGGTCTAATGAAAAAACGTGGGTCGATACGATCTAAAAATTGCTAGACGCGTGGGTCGTCCCTCTCGATGTGGGAAGAAGCGACGACGGGAGAAAACGTCAACGGCGAACGTTGCGTTCCAGATGCGAGGGAGCTTGCACCGGAGGATGAAAGGTCGAGTGGTCGGTCGAGAATTTCTCGGAAAACGAACGAGTCTTCTCCTTGATCCTAACACTCGTTGGCGCCGATCTTTGATGATGAACGGTCCAGCGGAGAGTTCATCTGGCCGAAACTACCGCTACACCGTGGTGTGGAAAACTGAGGATAAACTCTCGCGCGGACGGCGGGTTTCGAGGGAAACTCGGAAGTTTGCCAAAGTTGTGGTTCCAACTAATTGCTGGTATATTTTAATCAAGCTGGTTAAGGTGTCCTGGGTGTACGTTGACCAACGTCAGCGCAAGGCCTCGCGCCGTACGTCATCAGTAGAACTGCTGAACTCTAAGGACTGCCCAGAGAAATTGTTGCGCACGCAACCTCGCCGGAAAAAGCTGACAGGCTAGGATAATCAAGAACGAAATTGACATCGATACGTTTCGAGTCACGCATTCTATGAATAAAATATCGATCGTTACCCGAAATGCAACAACGATCGACGACGCAGATTCGAGATTCGAGATTCCCAAAAGGACGATTCACCGACTAAGAAGTAAGGTGGCATTCAATTTCCTGCAAGGTTCGCGCCTTCGCGCGGAAATAACATGATCCGAGAAGCAGAATGAACTCCATTAAAGGAAACATCGACGCCGTAAACGACTCGGGGTGGTTCTCGAGCGATGTTCGATAAGCTATTCGCACTGATGTCTCTACAATGTAACGACAACGTTGATCAGGAGCCCGTAGAATGAGATTTTTTCAATACAACGATTGCCTCGCGTTTAACGAGCGTGTCGTTAGATTCTACGCGCGAATTGTGTCGAAAAGCGGAATCACCAGACAACCAACAATTGCGACAGGATCGACCCTGAATTGTCAAAAATCGACGTGGAATTGTGAAAATACGAAGCGATGGTGTTATTTCCATGCGAGTACAATAAAGTAACGATGGTACATTCCGGATGAAATCCACTCTTTTGATTTTGGAAGGCGTTGATTTTCCCCTATTTTGTTACCAGTCGGTGAGAAATCGATTTTTCGATGCAAAAATGTCGCGTCAATTGGGCATTGTTCGGCAGCGGGAAAAGTGAAGTTAGGTACATAGTTGGGTCACATAGACAAGTTCTATGGTAGCAGGAATTTCATCATCGGTATCGTTCCATAAAATTGTTCTGCTTTCTATGAATTATTCTTCGTCCGCGATTGCATACAGCGAGAAGCCGCGCGAGTTTCGCGCCGGTGGTACGTGACGATCGAGGTTTTACCGACTGCGACGCGAAGCAAAGAGGAGTAGTGCGAGAAGAATCCCGAAAGTGGAGGAAGAAAGAAGCGCGGGGTGCGAGGAACCGAGGCGGAAGGAAAAATGTAGAGGAAAGACGACGGTTGAGACAGAGAGGAATATTCCGCTCGTGTTGCTGGGTCGTATTAGTAGGTGGTGCGCGTGACCAGGAGGTTAACGGGAAGAGTTTGTCTACGATGATCCCGCAGACGTCGGGCGTCAAGGATCGGTGGTAGTTCATCGGATTGCCCATGGGGTAAAAAGTCGCGATATCTCACCGCGGATCCCCCGTTCACGTCGCACCCCTCGTATCTCGTGTCTGATATCCATTCGACGCTTGGGTATCCCGCAGCGAGCGAATATCCGGCGAAAAACATCGACACCGGTAGCTCATTGGTTGGGTATGTAGCAGCAGCAGCAGCAGCTACCGCTGGCGGAGAACGCGGAGGAGTTCATATAATTGAGATATCCCGGTTGGATATCTCCGCGTATCACGCGGCGTCTGGAGCATGGGAGGGGGGGGAGAACGGAGAGCGGAGCGTGGAGACAAGAAAAGGGGATTTTCTAAGGGGAGAAATGCGAGAACGTTATACACGGGCGATCTCGATGCATCGAGTCATTCCTGGCTAAAGTCCTGCCTCTCCGTCCCAGATTTATGGAATTCGATTAGCAGACGAACGAGATTCGGCGATGTCGTTTATTTCGCGAAAATATCCAACGCGCGGAGTGCGGAATCCTGGATCGGGAAATAACAACGTCGGTCTCGTTATCGCCCTCGTCACTTGCGTAACCCCCTGCGAAGTCCTTGTTGACTTTTCTGTTCTCCAAATGTAAGTAGGATACCTTCTATCCACGGGCACAGCTGGCGTCATATAACGCGAGATGAGATCGGGGGACACCTTCGTACGAATCGGAAACGGTAGGTAAACGAAATAAAAATATACGATCCATCGAGACGTCCTTTACGATTGCGAACGGATCGATTGTTGCCTCGATCCTTAATGACGTGGGGAAACGTGGAAATATTTCTAACGCGTTCGTTCTCCGAATCGTCCTTGGAAAATCTACTATCTGTTATGCGAATGACCCGTGAATTGCTGACTTTTATACCGGTAGTAAAAAAAAGCACCGGTATAAACCTGGCAGGAGGTAAAGAGAAAAGAGCTGCTATCGTAAAATGAACCTGTCGGAAATCTAGCGGAGAAGGGTAATAAGAAAGTAAAGCTAAGTCCTGGATGACCCCCGAGTCGAGAAGAACCGAGAAAAAGTCAAAGAATAATTCCACGTCCAAGGTAACACTGCGAACTGTGGTCCCGCTCGTGAATATTATTTTTCCTAACGCGGTGTGCAAAATGCGGTTTTGCGTAATAATTTGTGCAAGATACGGATGCGTGTGCAAAATGCGATTTGCGTGCGCAAAATCAGATTTGCGTACGCGAAATACTATGCAAATGTGGAAAATAAAATTGGCGAGCACAAAATGTTTTCGTAGAGACATTTTGAATTTCTCTACACGTACGAGACGTCCGAGCGTTCTTCGCAAGTAACAGTGGCGCGAGCCGCTTTGTTTGCATCTCTGAACCCGGACAACAATAAGTACCGTCGCAGTGCCTGCACAGTACTGCACGATTGTTCCGTGTTTACAATTTTACGACCTTGTTATCCTGCATATTCCTAAGTAATTCAGTTCCTGCTGTTGTATTCATGAGCGAACATCTAATCATCGGTCTACAAATATACGCCCATTATCCCAGCGTAACTGTATATTCGGAATGCATTTACTTCTCAAAATATATCACCAACTCCCCTTCTGATTCACGGGAAAAAAAATTGTCTTGTCTCCAGAAAAAACACCCATTTTAAGAAACTCGTGGTTCTTGCCTCAGTCGTACTAAAATGAAGAAAGTTTCTACCTAATTACAGGACAAAACGTTCAGAATTAAGTCGGAAATTTTCTTATTTTCAGCACAACCGAGGCCAGAATCATGAGTTTCTTAAAATAAGTTTTTTTTTTTTTGAAATAAGAATTTTTTTCACCGTGTTGTCCTATGCTCCATTGTCGAATTTTACACGACTCGTTAGGAAAAATACTATACGCAACACGCGCGCACAGGTGTTTCCCGCATTCATCTTTGTGTCGACTAATGCGGGAATCACCTATTTCTTGCGTCGGTTGCGTAACGCACTATCCATCGACTGAAATGAACCTTGAGAAACAGGTATATAGCATCAGGAATGTCCAGCAACTGTGTTTCGATGGTAACAACGATGTTGAGAAAAATGCAGATAATTCGGTACTTTGATTTTTTCGCGATAAATTTTCATTATCATCGTAATTGTTATCGGATTATACCAGGCGCGATTATATTTGATGCGGATTTAAAATGATACGCTGCAATCGCTGCAGCGATACTATCCGTAATCCCTGTTCGTATGGAATCGGCTTTGGCAAATCGAAGCGTCGTGAATTATCAAGTTTCCCGGCTCGATATCGCAGCGAAATGAATCCGGTTTTGTTGATATTAACGTTACTGTCGCAGGAAAGAAGACGAAGAATAATTCGAGGGCCCTACCTTCGTCGAAGGAAGCTCGAGTTCTCGTTAGCGATACGCAAAGGAATTATTTCGAATCCATCAGTCGAGGAACGATAATCGGGATGGCTTTACGTATTTCACTAGGAACCGATACTACTTCTGCGATTGTACAACGGCGGTTTAAGGTTACGGTAACAAACGATCGGAACTGGCTGCGACCTTGAGAAATATGATATAAACGGCGTTATTTCGATACGAGCTAGTCTGTGATTTTCAATCACAGAAGCCACCTATGGCTACGTGGCTGATGAAAATCATAGAGCGGAATCGGGAGGCTGCCCCGGTCGAAATGAAAAGATCTTCTCGTAGTGTATCTCGAAGAAACGAGGACAAAAGACAAAAAGGATGCCTATCAATTTCCCGACGGCCTTTGCCGAAACTCGGAGCTGAATGGAAAACTAACGAAGGCGAAACGTCGAATAATAGGAAACCGTATGCGATACACGTCAGCCGAATCAATGATGAGCGGAAAGATGAGAGGCTCGGATGAAACGGGTCGACGTTCGCTACTCTCGTTCGTATAGCTCGGATTGTAGCGAAGAAGCAAATTGTAGCAGATGCGGCTCGGATTTTCAGACCGCGAAGCGAGGAGAAAGAATTTCCCAAATAAAACCCTCTGTCAGGCGCGTGATTGTCAGTCTGGAAAACGATTGTTGTTCGCGAACGAGTTCGCGGAGCGGACCCGCCGAAATAGTCTTAGAGAAACTGTCGCGAGACAAGATGACGGGATCTTTTCTCGGATTTTCGAATAACCAGAACAGAGAGCTCGCGGAGAAGGTCTGCCGAGATCGAATGCATCGATTGGTGTTTCATCTCGTTTGTATTTACCAAGCGCACACCGATTCCTCGCTGTACCAACAATCAGACGGATAGGTCAGAATATACCGAGCCAGAGAGACGGAAAGTTTTTCACGCGTCTCCGACCGACTCTGTTCGGTCGTATCGAGTTATATTTTTAGAAAAATCCCTCGCGATAAGGTTGACGCTTAATCGCATCGTTGCCTCGGTACGAGATCCGCCGCGAATATAACGAACTCGTAGAATAAGCTCTACGTTCGTCGATAATCTCGCCATTTTCTTGGCTAAGCCAGCTAGCGGTGATTAACCATTGTTCTTCGTTATTCTTCCAACGGAATTAATGAGAAATACCTCGGAACCTGCTTCTTCGATTTCATGAATAATTTATCAGATGTTCCGAACATCTTTTCCAACTAGTTTGAGCAGCTTTTGCAAGCTTTAGTCATTTTCAACACTCCGAACTTTGCGCGCGACGAATGCAAATATTTCGCCACGTTTCCTAGCATCTTCGCAAGCCGCACATTTTCATGCGAATCTCGTTATTTTTCTCGAGCCAGCCTCGCCCTGTGCCGAGACAATTTACCTAGCGATCGAGGAATAACAATGACGAGCGCTCGATAGGTTATTCGACGGGAAATAACCACTGACATTCATTCGGTATCTCGGGCTAGTTCCGGTCTCTGAGACTACAACTAGAAGTCATTTTCAGGGTTATAGATACGTGCACCGATGGCTGGGAAATCGCGCCACGTAGTAGTCAACGCTTCCCGTGACACGCGTTGATCGGTATCGTCGACTGTCGATAGTCCTAGTTCCTAGGTACAAAAGCACCGACGTTCGTCGATATCCGGTCGATAAACAATTCCATTCGTAGGGCGGTATGAATCGAGGCTTCGTGGGAACGTTACAGATGCGGGGGAAAGAATTTCGATCGGTAATTCATTTCGTAATCAGGGTATAATAACCGAAACTTCGGGGAAATTATCACTCGAAGCAGTAGACTTTCGACAACGAATTCCGTTCCGATAAAGTACCAGCGATACAGTAGGGTCATTACGTTACCCGGCGAACTCGATATTCCCTCGCGTCACTCATATATACGGAAATATCCATAGGCACACGTACGTACACGCATACATTTGGAATCGCGAACAGCTTATAGATTATTTCTCCTTCAAGGTCGACCCGCGATGCCTCCGCCGAGCTTTGGAATACAAAAATAACCTGTCCTTCGCTCCGAATCTGTTTGAAATCAATTTGTTTATTCGCAGGTGCATATCCCAGTCGTGACTTTGCAATTTTGCCGAAATACATCGGTCCACGTTTCTGTGGCGACTCCGCGGGAAATTATATCGCGTGTTCGAGAGCAACCACACCGAGTCAGAGCGACGCGCACGCTGGTTGTCCGTTTACGTACGAATGTTGTCAGCCGATTGCGAATCATTGACGCGATTTAGATTGGACTTGCATCGGTCTGTTCGTTCGTCCTCTGGGACGTCGTGCTCCCGTCGCATCGCGCTTTATCTTCGACGGACCGTACAGTGACAATGAAATCGCTCGCGGATTACCCCGTTCCGTTCCCCTACAACTGTTTCCCTTTCCCGACGTGGGAAACGATGCGGAGGAAGTAGGTGTCGCGGTAACGAGCACCTACTTCCCCATCGGGGACAACTGACCTCGAAAGGGTGACGTAATCCTAAAAAAAAACACGGTCAATGAAGTCCTGCAAGCTCACTGGTATCCACCTAGTCCAGTCAATATGTACCTTTAATCCTGCAAAAATTCCGGGGAGTTTTTAGTGTAAATACAAAATGGCGACCAAATCGCGTAGTTGCGTATACTCGCTATTTTGAATTTTATAAAAAAAATGTTTTTTCTTGAATACCTCGGCCATTTCAAATTTTAACGAAAAGTTGTCGAACCCAAATTTGTAGAAAACTTGATTTTCTACAACTTTGTTTCCTACAACTTTTCTTCTAAGATCGATATTACGCCAACGGCGACGAAAAAGAAAAGTGTCTAAATACAAGAAAAAAATGTTTTTTCCTGAATACCTCGGCCATTTCAAATTTTAACGAAAAGTTGTGGGAACTAAATTTGTAAAAAACTTAATTTTCTACAACTTTGTTTCCTACATTTTTTCTTCTAAGATCGATATTACGCCGACGGCGAGGAAAAAGAAAATTGTCTAAATACTTTTTCGTGGAACATTCGATAACCCAATGCCTATGTAACGTGAAATTCCGATTATTTTTGTCGCAAAAATATCGATCTTAGAAGAAAAGTTGTAGGAAACAAAGTTGTTGAAGATTAAATTTTCTACAAATTTGCTCTCTACAACTTTTCGTTAAACGCCGAAATGGCCGAGGTATTCCCAAGAAAAATCATTTTTTTCCTAAAATCCAAAATAGCGAATACAAGCAACTGCACGATTTGGTCGTCATTTTAAATTTATACTACCGGTGACCCCCCCCCCCCCCCCCCCCTCGCAACGAATACAAAAAAAGCTGACCGAATTTTTTTGGTTTCAGAGCAAGTATTTAGACACGTTGACTGGACTAAACTGATGGCTATTCGTATTCGACAAACATTCGTATGTTTCGCACGCTAAATATCTTCGCTACGTACGTCGGATGACAGTTGTTATTTATTCCGAGTCTCGTATAACTAGGATTATGCAAGTGTCTTCGCAAGTTCGAGCTATTTTAATTTTTGATCTTTTGCCAGGCAAAAAAATTTCTCAAAATTCTTTCCACATTTTCCGTCAGCTACCATTTTAATCCCCCCATTCAATCTGTGCGAAGCTTTCGGTGTAAGGTTGTCAAGACGCAGCGGACGTTTCGAAAGTTCAAATTTAAAAAAGTGAAAACTAAGAAAATGAATTATAGTTGAAAAAAAAATAATAAACACGCTTCAATAGCAATTTGAACTAAAAGATAGAAAATAATGTTTAGTAATTTTAAGATAATATCTCACTATTCCTACTTCGAAAGGGAAAGTTCGTGGAGGAATGTAATACAAAGAACACCACGCCTTATTTAGAATCAAATATTAACTCTTTATGTTTAATAATTATATTTTATTTTCTAGTTCGATTTACTGTTAAAGCGTGTTTTCTTCGGTTTTTTTTAACTGCATATTTTTTTATTTTTTTTTTAGATCGCTCCGCGTATTTGAAATGGTATTTGAAATATTCGAGGAATCTTCGCGGTAGAGGGGAATGGAATCCGTCCCTCGTTTTTCTCGTCAATTCTGAATGGACGGAGGCTGAAGAAACTCCGGGTCGTTATTCTCGTAATCGTCGAAGAATCGGTGCTGTGGCTTTCCGAATTGATGCCTCTTCGCGGAGCGCGGTAAACGTGCTCTTCCAGTCCCATCGTCCGGGTCAAACACGACCTTCGATTCCTCGGTGCTATCCAGACGCGCATTTATTTCAGCTCTCCGTTTGTATTCGCGTTTCTCCTCATCCGGAGCACTCCTTCCGCTGATTCGGCGAATCGGATGCCGCCTACCTGCCGAAGAACAGCTCATCAACATGGAACCGCAACATCGGACGGTCAGAAACCTTTCATCGGTCTACGACATCGACGATCTCCTCGGGCACAGACTCGAGGCGACTCGAGGAGAATCGAATCCCTTGCGAATGCATTTGCAGAGTCATCGAGATTCCGCGTCCAACTGCTTTCCATAATTACCATGCGAATCGGTCATCGTCTCGACGAATTGAAATTCTACTCGACTCCAAGACTAGCATCTCCATCGACCAATCAAAGCTGCTAACCTCTCAACGTCGAGGTCCGAATACCCCTTCGTTCTCTCGTACAGCAATAATCTTATTGCGAGTCCGATATCATCGAACTCGCGTCAAGTGGCAGGCAAAGGAAGGGGATGAAATATCCGGTGAGGGGTCACGGAAACGGACAAAGAAGCGTGACAAGGTTTAAATTAAACCGGAGAACGGAAACGGCTAAGTCTTTATCCTCGAAGTGCCCATGAAAAAGAACAATTCGCGTCACGAAGCAGAAATCTCTTATCGAATCGGACGTTTTTGTTCGAGAAAATTCATCGCGGCGAGCCTCGTCCGTCTCTACTCTCCGCCTTGAGGTCAGATTATTTTCGTCCACTTTACTTCGTACGCGTTTCGGCTGCCACATCGAAATATCCGCGTAGTCATGAAAATCGTTACGGCCTGACCGAAGGGGCTGCGAGTAATTAATTGTCGGATAAGTAATCGGAGTTATTAGCCATGACGATTGGTCGTTGCGGGGTCGAGCTCTACGTCGATCGGGGACGCGAGACTAACACTAAGAAGCAAAGTACTACTCGTTCCTGGACCACGGCTCGTTTCGGGTGCTCGTCAGGAGCACTGCCGACAATCGGATCGAAAGGACAGAGCTTTGTTCCAGAGGATTTGCATGTCACGACGATGCAATCGCGGAGAAGCGTCGGACGGAATGCCGTTGCTGAAACTGTCCGCCGTGGGGTGATGAACACCGTCCGAACAATTTGTCGCGGCAGCGGCGAGGCATCGCTGTATATAGGAAAGAGAATATAAAAAAATGAGGGAAAACCACGACAGGATGTCGCGTCGATAAGCTCTCAAGGTAAAGTGCCTTTCGTTAATACTCGCAACTTTCGCGTCCATTTCCAAGAGTCTTTCCCGCCACGGATCGGTGCGAAATAAACAATGAAAGCGAGAAGAAGAGATCGAGCCGAGTAAAAAAATGGAAATAAACGACAAACAGGCTCGTTTCCAAGGACAGTTGAAAGTAATCCAAGGACACGTGGAAATCCGTGAAATTCTCGTAAGTATTCCTACGTAACTCGCGAAGACGCGGCGATTATTCGCGGTTATTGAATCGAGGTGGTAACACTTTTTTTGTAGGAAATTTATGACTCGAATCCCGAGAACGCGGAACGAATGTGAGAAAATATAAGGAGTGCTCACATCAGCTCGCGTATTTCACGATCCGACACGATAGGCCGAATCCCTGGGAGGTTCGTTGCGGGTTAAAGTGGATGGAAGGAAATGGGATCCTGGGCCACGACCTGCCACATTGAATTCTCGACGAATCTATTCCTTAGTCGTCCGGACTTGAATTTTTAATGCCAACAAGATTAGTAGCGCGTGTTTCTTATTCCGTAGCGCCTGGGGTTCTCTCCGCGAATGAGGGGACGCCCTCGATGGAAGCATCTCGACGCGCAAAAATTGTACTCGTCAGCGCTTTTTTTCATTTCCGCATCCATTTGGGCCGCAGCAACAGGAAGGTGGAGATGATATAGCGTCGCTTTGGGCTGTCTATCTCGAGTTTGTGGCTCGTTACATTTTTTCACATTTATAGGCGAGATTTTTCAGGGTGCAGCAGACTCGAGACAAAGGAGGACAAAGAAAGATAAGGAAATGGAAAACATGGGGCGAGCGCTCTCCTAGATTTCTGTACACTTTAACCTTTATGGAAGCGCCTCTCGTTTCTTTGGGTACACCTTCGAGATCCTACCACGTCGAGTAGTCGGTGGTGTTCACGGTGTTACAAATAGGGCTCGTCGACTCGACCGCGGAAATTCGTTCGGCAACAGTTTTTACGACGATCGCTTCCCCACTTTTCGTGGAATGCGAAATTGTTGAATTACGACAAACGCGAAGCATATTGCACATTAGTATTCTTCGGCTCTCGAATAAATTTATGCCATGCGTGCGCGCTTGCGAGCTTCAATCGGATCATAAATTCCACTCCGTGAAATTTCATCATCAAGGGTCGGCGGATCCTCTCAGTTAGATGAAAAGGAACGACCTTTTGGTGAATTCTGTTTGCGATAATAAATTGACGGGAAGAATGTCAAGGTTTTATAATTCTATGAAAAGACTGGGCGTGGCTGCAAAAAAAATGTTAACGAATCAACTGACAATTCTAGCAGCGTCAAAATATCAGAAAACTCAAATTTCCCATTCATTTTGATTCCAACGCGGTAGAATTCCGATTTTTTAGGAAACGTCGCAAAAAGTCCAGCCCTTTTCTTGGCACTGTGTTGAAAATAACTCGTTATGTCGCAAGACAACTCCGATTAGTTACGTTTTCTTCAAACGATTTCCTCGCCAATCGTATCTCATTTTTTTACTCGTTAATCAACGCTCATCGCAACTGGATGTTACTGTTAAGTTTAGATTCGAAGGTCACGTCGCTTTGAAACCGAAAATATACCTCTAAGCCCGCCACGTAGGTCAGAGCTTGGCGCGTCAACGAGTTTTGCCGTACGTTGACCAATCGTCGTGATCGATGTCGGAACGTCGCCTGTCACCGGTATCGGCTCGAATCGCTTCGCCACGTGAACGGAGATCAGTCATTTGGCTAGCGAGTACGCCCACGTTTTCGAGTAAATTTCATTATCACCGGGGCTCAGACACCCTGAAATTTACTCTCGTCGACGCCGACGGCCGACGTCCCGCATATTCCGTGGATCAAGGGGGGGTGGACCATTGGCAACCGCGCGTGTTACCTGATCCAGGGTAGAAGGTTCGTTTCCACGAACAACGAACGCCTGTCACGAGTACGCGACCTGGATCGTTCACCAAGCAACGTGTATTGGCTCGTCAGCTAATCTCTACGGATCCCTCGACTCCGCTCGTGATTTTGAGAAGGCAGACGGACGTCGCGCGGCAGGGCGAAGGGAGAACAATACGGAGCGCCTAAGACACCACGTTTCAATCATTTCAATTGCTATATTCTCTCATGCGGCTCCATTTCGGCGCTGCTTCGCGAAAAGACAATAATTGCGATGGGTAGCTCCGAGGTCCCCTCCGCCTGCTCTACTTTACGGAGAACAAGGGAAACGATGCTGTTCGACTACCAATCACTTACGTCAGCTCGACGCGAGATTTAAGGTCCTCGGTCACTTTACATGCAACGAGAATGAAGCTCCAAATCGAGAAATTGATCGCGTTCCAGCACAAAGCTTGACCCTGTTCTTTCCTTTTCCATCTATTTTTTCTCTTTCAAGATATCGATTTCTTTTGTACGACGAATCGGAAGCCTGGATGCGCCCAATAATATGCGGGCTTGATGAGACTATTTATACGCGAAGCAGACTCGCGGGCATCCGCGAATGCAGGCTAACTCGATGATCGACCAGATTACCATCGATCGCGCCAGTGAAGTAAGATATTTAATCGGACGATGGTATAAAATTACTTCGATCATATTTTTATTAACGGTCTCGCCAAATGACAGCTGCGCGAGTTTTAAGTAGTTCGAGTAAATCTTTCGGGGAACGCGTCTCGTCGTTTGATAGATCACCGAGATTTTTTCTACACCGAGCTTAAATTTGCGCGTTGCTAGACCGACTACAGCTGGTTACGCGACCTTGGTCGCTAACTTATTGTTAGTTAGCGCGAAATAACGGCGCGATCGGGATTTTCTCGTTGCGGGGAAACTTCGGCGTTTTTTTCTTCGACCTCGAAGTCGAGCTTTCTCGACCTGAACGGCGAAACTAATATTGAAAAATATCGTCTATTGTGCGAGAGCCGTCGGAAACGTCGTGGCGGAAACTATCGCGATGTAGAAAATTGAATGAAAGGAAAATGAGAATAGTTGGGGAGAGATGAGAATGATTTATAGGTGAAAAAGGTCTTGGCTCTATTACAATGTCGGGGGATACTGTCATAACGTTTTGCTCGTCACTCACGATTTGACACTCGTTTTATCCTCATTGGGGCGGTGAATTTCGTTCGGATTTCTCGAACGGAGAGTCACAAGGCTAACCGGGAATCGAAAGAGCAAACAATCGACGTCCGAACAGCAAAAAATATTCTCTCGCGAATTATCGAAAGCTCTTTGGCCACGCTGAGCTTGCAAATACAAAAGGGATTGGATCTCGTGCTAAGAACGAATTACGTCGCGAGTGTTCTCCTCTCTTCTACCAAGATTCGAAAGACAGTTTTTCCACCATCAAATCGTTGCTAACCACGTCGCACAGTGGCCAATTCTGGATTCACTTACAATAAATTCGACTGTCTGCACAAATTGGGACCGATTTGAACGATCCTTTTTTTTAAATGCTCCCGAATACTTTTACTATCCACAAACATTTTACTTTCGATTAGTCAAAACTTGGGGAGTAGTAATAATTTTTAGAATGTGATTCAAATAATAATTCTGGTCAGAACGTTTCAATAATCGGTAAGATTAAAGGTGAAACAAACAGAGATATTATTTTTTGTCTACTTTGCTCTGGTTTTAGTTTTTTTTTTTCAATTTTATTGGCGTAGAATCTTGTTTTAAATTTTATGCCTATCATGCTGCTTTTCATACCTATTTTCAAGTGGAAAAATGAACTGTGAGAAACAAATTTCAAGAACATCTTATTTCTAATTTTTCCCGTAAAGTCGATTGCTGTATTTTATTTATCGATAACCAATCTTTCACAATCTTTCTATAATTTATTTGAATAATTATTTCAAAAAAATTCAATATGACAAAAGGAAAAATACGAGTAAGTTTTTTTCGATCCTACTTCTCATTCGAAAAGTTAATTTTCTGCTGCCTATATTCTGCATTTAGTTCATGCATCGAAACCAAAAAGTTGCAATATTTGTGGATTGTATAAGTATTTACAAGTGTTTTGAAGAAAGAATCGTGCAAATCGATTTAAAGTTTTTTAGTCAGTCGAATTTATTGTAAGTGAATTTGGAATCGACCACTGTGCATCGTACAACTACGCGCGTTTGCCCTACGTGATTTTCCAGAGGACCCGTTAGTTTCTTCTTGAGAATCTCGATAGCAAAAAAATCTGAAGAGAAAAAGAGGACAAAGATGACGACGTGACTGACGGTCTCGTAAAAGCGTGCCTCGAGTGCTTTTAGAAGACGTTGGAATCCTGGTGCCTCGGATGTGAAGGAAGAGTAAAAGTTAGAGGATAAACGGTCCCGAGCCCTGACTATAAACGGCATCGATCCCCTCGAATATTTACGCGATGTTCGTATGCGAAGAGGATTCGAGGTTTTTCAATCTCGATAATCGGTACCGGTGTTACGTGGCAAATGGGTCGCTGGATGCTCGTGTGAGGAACGTAGCGTCGTTGTTTGCTTCTCGCGGAACGGGCTAAAGATTTTTACCGCGTTGAAACTGCCGTTAAATTCCAATTTCCAACCTCGAAATCCAATTATGCCGTGACAAATTTTCAGTCGGTAGAAAAGTATCCTTGAAAGGATGTCCGATGTCGGGCACGTCTTAAGAACGTTGAGCAACTTATCTCGTGTAGTTATATTACGATTAATGGTTTTCATCGCGTCCTATTTGTGTACCTCTCGCGAGTCATCTTTCATCAGTCCTGTTACGATCTGCGCGCCGTTTCAACCTCGCCTCATTTCCTACGACCCTCCGACCACATCCAAAAATAAGGCAACCAACAACGGTCGACGAACAACCAAGAGCGAGTGGTCAGGCGTGCCAAAGAATTCACACCCAGGGGTGGATTCTCGCGTTTCTTACGCATCTCCAGAAATGACAACTTTGCTCCCAGCTCGTCGCTCTTCTCGAAATTTGGACCACGAAACGATAAAATGTACACATTTTTCGTACCAATCGGCGCTGATTCCGCAAAATAATCGGTCAGACATCTTTTTTGAGAATTTCGCCGATATTACGAAATTATTTTTATACATTTTTTTCGATGTCTTTGAAAATTCTGAAAAAATTCTATACATTTCTACGCGTTGGATAGACTCTCTGTGATTTTTTTTTTCGGATTTTTGAAGGTTCGACATACTGACTAACACTCTTCATTTCGACACTGTTTTTTCTCTAAAAAATTTGAAGTGCAATTGTGTGACAAATAGAAGTTTTCTAGTTAAACATGCGAGAGTACCAAGAGTAAGCTTCAGACAAATTCAGTCTTAACGGATTTCTCTTTAACTTGTCATCGATATCAAACTTTTTCATAGATCCTCGACTCTTTTTTATGTCAAAACAATTTTTTCTTTTTTTCATACTTACAGTATTCGGAAAACGATGACACGTATTGACACTCGAAACTATTTGACGCAATAAAAATAGTCGTTGGTATTATAATCCTAAGATGATTTGAGATTTAAAAAAAAAAAATTGTTCCGAAGAGAAAAAGTGGGCAGGATGTATAAAAAATGTTGACATCGATAAAAAGTTCAACGACATTGGTTGCGATCTATTTTCTCCGAAGCTTACTCTTGAATTGAACCTCGAATTCTTTCGAGAAAAAAGAGTGCCATGGCATTTGTAACCGTATTTTACCATTTAGGCCCTTTAAATCAGATTTTTATTGCAATTCAATTTCTTTTAAGCTGCCCTGTTATACGAAAAATGTTATTGTCCGAGGCAAATTTATGGCAATACATCTAGACAATTTCTAGACAATTTCTTAGTAGACATTTAAGCTCCAAAAAATCACAGAGAGTCCATCTAATATATGGAAATGTATACACTTTTTCCGAATGTTCAGAATCATCGGAAAAAATAGGTGGCTGCATCAAAGAAGAATGCCTCGTATGTGATTTTTAATCTTTACTCCTGATGAAGGTGAAAATTCACTCGGGATTCTTTTCAGTTTATCAGTGACCACTCGTCGTTATTTCGAATGCCTGACCTCATCGGCATGCGAAATGTCGAGTTTGTCGTTAAGGCCACATTATTGAAGGTACAAGTATTTGTCAGAGCTTTCGTCGCGTCTCTCGCTTCTACCGACCGCTCATGGATTCCGTCGAGCGCCAGATCTACCAATATTTGCACTCCAGTCAAGTTTGTAGTTGGTTTATTGAGAAATTGATCGAATTAGACGAAAGACAGTTCGTCGGATCTGCACGATCATCGTGAGCAGAAAAATTGACTCCGGACTTGGAGAAAAATAGTCTTCGCGAAGCCTCGTTCGGAGATCGATTGATCCGATTGATTTGACGAAAATTGCCCGTAAATTCCATTCGCCCAAGAAGATGGGTTTCGTAACGTGAATCGCGCTCACGTTTTCGGAGAGACAGTCGAAGAATGATTGTTTGCCCGCCTATCTTTCACCCGTCGTCCGTAATTTTCCTCAGTTTTTCGATGGACTGGTGGAACTGTTTTTCCCTGTCTTTGTCCGTCGCGTTTTCTGCTACAGACAGACACCAATGGCGATCGGTAAAAACCACCAGTCGAGATTAATAACGCCCAGAAATAGTAGCCGATAGAAAAAAAAGCAAAAAAAAACACCAGTCGAGATTGATAACGCGTTTGAATCGACTGGTTTCGTTCGAACGAATATCGACAACCAGGCGAACACTTTTTCCGAAAGTAACGGACACGAAAAAGCCTCTTTTTACCGCGAATTTCAACTCGTCGTGATCGATTTGCCTCTCTAAATACCGCGATCAGTTGTTTTTAACACTTCGGAGAGCCTTCCCCCGAGAAAAAATCCTCCACCTCGTTCTAGATTTTTCAATTATCTGACGCTCAACCCACAATTTACGTTCTCGACTGATTTCGCTGGTTCCTTCATGCAAAATCGCCTCTAAGCAAAATAAATGAACGAGCGATTGAGATCGGGGGATGAAAAGAGCTGGACATTTTTTTTTCCTCAAATCATCTTAAGACCATTATGCATAGCTTCTACTCGCAACAATTATGGTACCACATTCACCAACGAGTCACGAACCTGTTTTTAAAATTCTGGCAGCAGCATTCGTGCGTGTCGAGTTCGCAGAGACGTGAGGAGTATTTAACTTTTTCCGCTTTTGGTCCTCGCTAGAATCGCGCTTGTTCCTCGTGGACGTTGATTTTTTCGGAATTCCGCGACGATTCGTATGACTAGCGGAAGGTCGTGGGGGAAGTTTCGAGGAGCGGAAATAAAGCGGAAGGACTTTGGTCGGTGCAGTGGAATTTGTCTCCAGCGAGTTTCTTTCGAAAAGCTCGGAGGAGACTTTGGACGTTGAGACTCCGCGTTGAAGCAGTGCAGGCAAAAAAAATGTCGAGATGCACTGAGAACGAGAAAGTTGAAGTTTTGATACCGTCGACTCGAGCACACCTATACGAGGTTGTGGGAAACGAAAATTCGCCACTTCGCAGTCTCGCGATGTTACGGATTTTATTGCGATGATGAAACTCAACTCCATCATTGTCCCACGATCAGACGCGGAGCAAAGTTAGTCGGAGTAAATTGGAAAAAAAGGAGGACAAACGCGGAGGAAAATGGAGGAACTAAGTTCACGTTTGTCAGAGAGACACCGTGAAAAATGGGTTTGCGAAGAACCATTTCTCCAAAATCGTCACTTGGCGCTCGATGTACATGATTGACGTTGCGATCGGGGCCAAATCGTTGAGAAAAATTGGTAAAAATACGGAGAGGGAAATTTTGGCGAACGAGTGATGCTCGCGGGCCGAAAGAGCCGGTAAATCGACGGGGAAAGCTCAACGGGGATTTCGAAGGGGGGAGGTCCTGCTGGATGAGCGAGAGTTCGGTTACGCCCGTGTGAAAAATCGTTTCGAACGAAGCGTGGCACCGGGTTTAGCCGGAGCTCGATGCGACAAGTTATTTTTTCCTCATCGATACAGCGACCCGGTATCCAGCCATAATTTCCCACGCGGGTACACCCGACGCCGTCCAACCCCGAGCGTCTTGCTGCGGCGGGGCATTCGTGATCTCGGGGTCGCGCGGTTGGCAATAACTTAGAAAAATGACGACAAATTAGGTCGGATGGGTACACACCGCAGGTGCGGAAGGACGCACGGGAGCATTTTTATACGTTCCAATTTCCTTGCAGCCACTTCTCTCATCACCGAAGTAGCAAAGTTACGGCGGATCATCTCGGTGTTCGCCGATGGAGCTATCACTCCGCCAATCAGGTACGGGAGACGAGGAACGGGGAGGAATATTCGGAGAGTAAATAAGCCAAAAACCGCGCGGATTTCATCTCAAGCCTGCGAACTTGAGAATTTGATTTTTACGATCGTTGAAAAGAGAGCAAAGATATCGGATTTATTTGCAGTCAAAACAATGGCCGAGAAATTCCGTTCACCGTCAGACGTTTGATAATAATAAACTTGACGTAATCAGATCGGAGAATCGATCGTGTTCGTTACCAGACGTTTCGAGTTGCTTCAAACTTCTATTTCTCGAATATCAAAGGAACGACAATTTACGGCGTGCCTTGCAACAAAAAATCTACCGTAACAAAATCTCCAGCCGAAACATCCCATGGAAAAGTAGTCTAGTCAACGAAGACCGAATTTCATCAAATAAGAATAATAAATACGAAACTTTTCAAATTCCGTGCCAATATTAGTTTTAAAACAAAAATTAATTCGACCTCTTTTACAGTTAATTTACCTAATGTTCTTCGATTTGTGTGACCTTCATTTTTCTAATGAAGTCGATAATTAAGGACTTATACGCAAAAACCGTAAAAATGCAGGCTTTGTCCAAGATGCGCCGATTTTTAACACCATCAACACTATCAGCTAGAACGCCAAATTTCAAAACTGTCGTATTTATTATTTTTATTTGTGCTTCGTGGACTGGGCTAAGGAACAAGAACTAAATTGAGGTTTCGGAAGTTTCGTGCAAATCAAGATCTCGCAGTCTCGAGCCTTAACGAGCTTGCGATGGAAAACGCGCGGACGTTCGACATTTTTCTTCAGAGTTCCTCTCTCACGAGCCTGCAGCTTGAATACTAGTTTGCAAATGTGTTCTTTTCCTCTTAAGTCTATGGGTAATCTTCGTAACGAGTTTGAATAACGAATCGCCCGTTCGCTGGCTGCCCGACGCAAAGTGTGTATCGGCTGAAGGGAAGAGACTGATGAGGTCGCGACTGCTCGGAGCTATAACCTGAACGGATCTGAATATCATAAATTTCCGGGGATATGAAGAGCAAACAATGGCATCGCGTTGAAGAGATCTTTCAGAATTTCTACTGCAAGAAAATACCATCGGTGAATTTTTCATCCACGTGACACGTGGATTCGCCGTGAAGGTAGAAAACCGTGGGGCGGCATTAAGCCTCGTGGAAAATGAAATTACGCCATTTTCACGAGCATCGAACGGCCAATATTTGACGCAATAAAATACTCGGGCTTATCGCACGATTATGCCGAGCTAGTTATTAGGCAATAAACGAATAAAGAGTGCTGGCGGAGGGGAATGTTAGTTCAGACGAGGGAGCTCGTCTTCCACTCTAAAATCGTTACTTTAATCGAACTGAAATTTCTCAACCTCGTTGACCAATCGTTCGCGAGCAGCACACTGACAGAAATTCCAGGCTAGGCCAACGAGTCTAAATGTAGTTGAAATCATCCTTGACTTTTTTATCTAGTCAGAATTGTAAAAGCTTGTCTAGTTGAAGTACCGCGGAAAAGTAGTCGTGGTAACTAGGTTTTCACGCTGCTGTAACTTTTTCGTCAGGTTACAGCTACCAGATTTCAGAAGCTAAAAGGACTAGATATACGAATGATTTTCAGCTCTCAATAATATTTGTAACAACTCGAATCAAACACGGTGCAGTGACTTTCAGATCTAGTTACTGCTACCGGATTTCTCACGTTGCGGTAACCAAATGAAAAAATCCTCTTCAACTATGAATGATAGTCGTAGCAAGTTCACAATTTTTAGAGTTTCGTATCGCGAGCAAAGATTGTGATGCCGTGTCTCGAATGGTTCTCTTGAATAGTGTTTCGGCAAGCGAGACGAGACGAGAAAATGCCGAGATCGAGACTCGCTTCGAGCAATTGAACGTTGGTACGTCATCTTGGTTGAAACTCTTGAATCAGCGAGACGTTTCTTGTTCTCGGATTTGACAGGCGAGCTAAAAGCTCGACATGATCTTGTTTACATGACAACGCGATATTCGAGCCCCAGGTAGGAGCAACTACAATTTCAGAGTTACTTCAACCATATTTTCTTGACATAGTAACGAGATCACATAGTCAAGTCCAATTTGAACTATGTTACCTAGTCATTGATGCCAGAAAGCTCGAATCGGTTACGGTAACTACGTTCACAGGTTACTATCAGCCAGAAATCTGGTTGCAGTAACTAGAAAAAGTAGTTCCAAGTGCTTTTCTCGAATAACTTTTTTTTTCTAGTTACCCTGACTACGTACCGTTTCTCTTACTGCAGGAGATCATATTTCTAAATATCGTCGATCTAAGTCGATTAGCGATTCATTTCTCCCCATCATGAATTCCCCGGCAGTCTCGAACGAGAGTCAACTCGTTATTCGTCCTCTTGCCTCTTGACCAGCTCAACATCTTGCAAACTGACCAACTTCCGAAAAAGTACGCTCGCGACATAATTTTCGAGCACGACGTTTTGTTGGGTGTCCATTTGCGTGGAACAGTCTGCGCGAAACTCAAAGTATATCCGATCGTTGTGGCTCGATGAATCGCCGTCTCAAGCTCCCCCCGTATCCCCCATTCGAGGATCATTTTATTCGACCTTCACCGTAACAAAGAAACAATCCATTTTCCCTCGAGATGGCACGTCGTTCGATCGATTTGTTTTTTTATCTCACCCCACGCGTTCTCAACTTTTTCATCAGAAATATTTTCTCCAGAACTTCGTGGAATAACTTTGTGACGCAGATTTTATACGCTCGATTCGAACTTCTGAGGAAATTCTACTTCAAAGATGGAAAATATTCCCATCGAATGAAACAATAATTTTCTTCGGCCGCGATTTTTTCCTTGCGCCGTGTTTCGAACGGTTCCGAACGTTAGGTGTTTCACCGGAGCGATAAGTTGAGAATTTTACAGCTGTCCGAATCGTATACTTACTAGTTCCGAATTCGAGTTGAATCTCGATTTGATTTCGTTCGTTTACCTACTTATCGTTTACTCGCACGTGCGACGAAGCAGGGTGCAATTAATTTCACGAACGAGCGACGAGGAGGGAAATCACGAAAAGGCCCATATGCTTCTGGGAAGTAGCTCGCTCGCAAGTTGAATTTCAGTTTCACGTGACTATTGCTAATTTAGTTGCCTCGCCCGCGCTCGATACTTTCATTACGGTGATTTTACCGCGTGCATTTTCGCTCCGATATCGATAGTAAGGATAATATCGAATTTGTTCGCGCGGCGAAACGAAACGAGTAGCGATATTGAAATGAATTTTTTTTTTTAATACCACGTTTTCAAAACAGACTAAAAAGTATAAAATTATCCTGCGTGGCGCAACAATTTTGAGGGAGGATTACTAGTGGCTATGGATATATTCGTAATACTTGGAGAGAGAAAAGTGGAGCGCAGGCATTCCACGATAGTTAATGAAGAGTAAATAAATTGCAGTAAATCCTATTTCCAATTCACTGAAATTAGCTGCGAATTCATTCGGATTGTCCACTCGTATTGTTTGCTAGCTGAGCTCCACGACGTTTTTTTCTCCAAATAAATCCTTAACCACCAACAATCCTCCCTCAAAATTGTAGGGCCATGAAAAATTATTTTATACTCTTTAGTCCATTTAAAAAACGTGGAATTGAAAAAGAAAAATTATTTTCTGTTTCTTGGGCTATTGTTTAAACATGTGTAAAGACAAGAAACCGATTGAATGTTGCATTGTCGCCTAATTCTGATTTATGTTCAAAATTTCAGGTGTCTAGCTCGTTGGGAAGTCTGCAAAATTCCACGCGGACAGACAGACGGACAGAGATGACGATGGCGAACAAATAAAAACGTGGTGAAATGGAATACCTGTGATGAATACTCGTAGATATCGCGACGTGTGCTCTGTACGTGGTAACAACTGGTTCCTCGAAGGATAATGATCGCGTTGACGATACGAGCTCTTCTTCGAGTATTCATATCATATAGTTCGCGTCAGAACTATAATGAAGACCGTCAAATTATTGCTCCGAGCTGGAGGAACGTCGGGAAACGTTTGGCGAAAGCTTCCCTCCTATTCGCTCGATACATGGGCGTCGCTTCGTTTTTTGAATAATTGAAAAAGCTTCGGGTTACGCGAAAAGCGTGCCCCAGCCTGCGACGGCTTTCGAGCGCCTGTTGCTCGCAGCTGCCGAACGTGAATTTCACTTTCGATCCCAAAGACCCGGTGAACGATGACGGTACAAAACGGATGAGATGTACGACGCTACGAGAACGACTCGATGGATGCACGATTTGTCAACTTGTTGAATTTAAAGTAGACTTTTCTTCTCGATATTGACAAAATAACGCTCGTTGGTGCGCAATCCGCGTGCAAAAAACCGTCGAACCAGCATGGAATATTTTACACGAAATCCGACGGCCCAAGTTTTTTATCCGATCACATCTGGTTTTCGCGAATATAAGAGCGATGGTGAATCGCTAAGAGCTACGCTACTTACAGCGACTGAAAATACGTCGGGAATCGATGGTTTTGCAGGCAGGTGAAAAGTGTTACCTCGCTCTCCATTATCGCGCAGCTCGTATTTTTAGAACGCCATTGTAGTTATTATTTTCACCAATTTATTTCTTTATTCATTTTATTTCCATTCCTCGCGAAATTCGCCCGCTCCTCGATCGTTTCACGCTCGGAACCTACGCTCAGGCTCCCCGGACAATGGACCGTGGGTTGTTCTTAACAAAGCACCAGATATGCTCGATCGACGAGCTCTCGAGAGACGAAAGGTAAAGATGGCGGAAGGGTCGCGAGAACTAGGCATCGATAATATCGAGAACGATATTATCTCCGTTCCCGGCGACATTACGTATCTCGAGTGGATCAGAGGATGATTCTTCTCTGATCCCCATGCCCTACGACGACATCTCTCCCAATTACCCGGCTACAAATGATCGGTCGTTGTTCTCGGCTTCGAAAACTTTGAACTCCAAAAAGTCTCTCTAAAAACAGGGTGAAGTATATGCCGTAGGATAGGCATACGCTACGAGCGTCGTCAAGGGCGAATAATATGCCTGGTATACTTACTATACGTATACGATCGTACATGGCGACATGTTCGCTGTGTCTCGAGCAAGACGAAATTCTTATTATCTCGAAGGCGTTGTTGTAGTAGTGCCACCGCCAACGTATGGCCTCCTTCGGCAACGGTATGACAGGGACAGTGATACCAGGCGAGATGGGTTCGGGGATTATTCTTTCGTAAAAATGACCCTGACTCGAAGTATCTCTTAGTCCTTCGCGCAGCTTTGCGAATAATGTTATTTTTCACGAGATGATGCTGTTGCCAGCTCTAACTGTGCCCCGAATTCAATGTAAAAGAGCACTGGGATGAGGATCGTCCGAGGACGCGCGTGGAGAGAGACGAGGGAGGAACAGCGGTGCCGACTCACCGAGAAGATATAAATATAAATGGGTTAAAATAAGCGCGCGTAATTACCTCGAGTCCTATAGATTCGCTGTTTTCAAAGGTAATAACAAGCTCCAAAGCCGGCAAGGGGCAGCGGATCTTGTTAGCTTTATAATTGATGAGCGAAACTTTTCACTCCTCATCGCACCCCGACGCGACGTAGCTCCGCGGATCCGGCGAGGACGCGGAGGTGCGAGGTACGCGAGTTTTCGGGGTAATTTCATCGGTTCGGAAACGTCGGCGTTTAAGGTATTCCCTCCTACCGAGCGCATCGATCGGGTTCGAATGACCGCGAGGTTCCATTTTCGGTGGAGCAAGTTTGTCGCATCGTTGATTGGGTTAGAGTAGCGTAGAGAAGCGCATAGTTAGACTGCGACTCGGCAAAGAGTCGGGCACGGTTGACTGGCGGTGGTTACTTTGCCATCGAGCAGAACCACCCCCCGGCTACTACGCCGCGCGTCCAACACCGCTCTGCCACTTTCCAACTATCGCCGAGCCTTGGAAAGGTGAACGGGAGAACAGGGGGCTAACCAACTTTGTGTTTCACTTACGTCGAGAGAAAGTCTCGAGATGTCGGGTAAATACCAAACTTCTTGCTCCCTAACGAGACCTGCTTCCGCGACAACTTGCCCGATGAAAAAATCACACGAGTGATTTGAGAAAAATCGATCTCGACGCCTCCCCGACGCGGGCACGATGTACGTAGCAGATTTCGCCACGAGTTTCCGTAAGATTGTCTCGTATGGGGAAAGAAAAAATCCCAAACGATTGTGATTACTTTTTTTCTCCGAGCAAAACGAAACGTGCTCGATAGCAATCCGTGGAATATCGTTGATGCAGAATTTATCTCCGCGAGAACTGCGCGATTATCGCCAACGAATCGGCGTCGCTGTGAAATTAATTTGTGTAATGGTGCGAAACGAAGAAAACTTCTATTCTCCAGAGAGAGAGACGGAACGATGCTCGACTGCTCGACTACTCATCGTAATTTCATACTATATATGGTACATTTAAACGAGATGAAAATGGTCCGTCGAAATTGTGGAGTTACACCGTGTATTCCCATAATTACGCCGCAACTAGGTGAAAATAGTAAACTGCGAATAAATTGACGCGAGGAAATGACATTTTTCTGATTTTACAAGCCGAAGTCTGTATCGTTCCCCTTTTTTTATTATTATTCATAGTCGATGGAAATCGTGCGACGTGCTATCGATTCTTCGCCGGAAATATTTCACGGTTATCGTTCTTTTATTGCTTCGGGACGATAAAGGGTTCGTTATGCCTCGCATCCCTTGGTATTACCTGCATAAATCGGAAGCACGAGTGAGAGGCAGCGAATATGAATGTCAATCGTATTTGAACAGTATTCCCGGGATATGACGAGGTAATGAAATACTCGGAGGTAGATTTTTCAAAACTACACCTTCCTTTGCTGAAACATTTCGCGGTCGAGTTTCACGTAGCTAAACTCTTCGGTGCTCGAGGGTGGCTTCATCCCCGTTGGAACGGCTGGACCATATGGCTAGGAGCAGGAAATCTGGCCGACGTAGCCACGTGTGTGAGTGGACGTATCTACCTACGTATAAAATCCACAGATACGCGCGCGCGCGCGCAAGTCACATGTACGCACGAGCGTGTATAGCTTCGGACCGCACGTATGGTCATTAATATCGGACGTGCGTTTAATTAGTTTCAGTTAACTTTGCCACGGGAAAGTTTCCCGTTTTTTGGAAGTACAGACGTGGTCGTGTTTGGAACGAGTAGGCGATAGCATCGTGACGCGAGTTGGCGGTAACTGGAATCGGTAGAAGGATCTTCATGGTGGACGCGCATCGAAATCGTCGAATCGAGGAAATTTATCGGATGCGTGAGCCGTTTGACACGAGTAGAGACGGTAGACGCTGTTAACGAAGGTTGAATTATGCAACGTGTAGAATGAGATGTAGAATGTGACGAACGAGTTTGAGAATCGGTGTATTTTTTCACGTGCTGCGGAGTGTCTCGCTGCTCGGGTAGATGGTAACGAGCGCTGAAAGCTCCGTATCACGGTTCACATCCAGTTCGGTATTCTCGCTTCGTGCCACATTTTCTGACGAATTCGCGTACGGAAAGCTGTTTGTAAACGTAACGTCTATTTGCTCAACGATGAGCATGCCTTCGTGCGCGTATCATACTTCCATGCTAATCATCTCCTTTTCCAAGCTACTCGGATGATGAGTACGCGAGTAGCTGGTCGCGTAGCTATTGTACGCTCGAATTCTCGTAGTCCTCGTATCTGTACTCGACAGAGAGCTTTCGAGTGGTTGATTGCCGCGATACGAGAATTTTCGAAACACACTCACGCATCGTGGGGGAAGAAGAGAGAAGTGAGGAAGAAAAAAGAGGAGGAGCAGATCACGATTCATCGCATGCGAACCACGTCGTCGCAAACGTGATCGTGCGGAAATAACGGTTTAAGATGTACCAACCTCACATAGTTTTTCTCGGTGAAATCAGCTCCGATCACGTCTCGTTGTACATCAACGTCGAGATTTTTCCGACAACTGTCAACAGCGAAGGCTGAATAATTCGCGATTTGCAGGTAGCAGCACGGTTCGCGGAACGATTGCTCGACTTCTCTCGCGAGTGCACGACAATGGAAGGTAGAAAATGCTGCCAGGCAGACGCGGACCAAGGGGGTGGCTAGTTTTATATTCGCTCGGTTATCACTCGTCGTGGAAATACTTTGCGAAAGGCTGGTCGAATAACGTCGGAGACAACGAACGTTCCTCGGTACGGGGATGCACTCGCGCCGGGATAAACGAACGTCGCGGGCACCCCGCGCGTGTCCGTGTGCACTCGCGTTTGTGATGGTGACGTGCGTGTAAGCGTGCGTCGTCGATGCGCCTGAGGTTAGTCGAGCGAAAGTAGCGTTGGAGCCCGAGTCAGTGCAAAGTGATAACCACGCGCGTGTATCACGGTGTGTCGGTGTCAACTGAGGACTCCTCGCGCGATCACCATCGCGCAGGCGTCTTCGGTCCCCCTCCGGCACCCCGACGCCCGCCCGCGGGCGGCAGGCGTCCGCTGCCAGTTTTCCACGGATTTTCCAACCCCACTATGGATCCCAAATGTACCCCTTCGTCCTTCCCTCGCCGTCCCGACCCAACTCGGCGTCGGTTCCCATTTCTCGCCCGCTCCCGTACCTTCGGTCTAGATCGAACCTCTGGGGGGGAGAACGAGACGGAGAGAGAGAGAGAGAGAGAGAGAGAGAGAGCGAGAGAGAGGAGGCTGCGGTCCCGCGGTGGTACAACGAGCGGTGCAATCGTCTTGCACTCGGAGAGGTGCGCCAGGTGTTGAATTAATCTCGAGGTCAACCCCGGCAAACACGCGTCGTTACGGGTGTCGCGCGACCCCCGAGCTTTCACGTTTCTCAAACCTTTATTACGCTGCTGCGGTTAGAAAAGATGCGAAGGACACCGACAGCTCTGAAAGCGACGCGCTGTATAACACGGAAGTATCGTTTGCCGAAGAATTTCGATGTAGAAAAAATTGGCACGCGATCGAGGGAACATAAAGCACGCGCCGATATCTCGTCTCATTTCCGATATACTCGTTTCCTGTTCGAATCGGATTGTAAACGAAACTAGGTTGTAATTCGGAAAGTTGTTAATATCTTAATGGGCTTTAATCGTTCGAAACAACTTTCTCGCCAATTTTCCTCGTCATTTCTCCATTTCCCGTTCCACGAGATTTTTACTAGCAATCGGAGCGCGAAGCTTTGTGTTTTGTTTTTTTTTGCGAAATAAAACGAGGCCTTCCCTTCTCGGGTCGACGACGCATCGTATCGAAGTCGTGTTTCCATCGACGACGCGAATAGATACGCAGAATCTGCCCCAACGAATTTTTTCTATAGTTCAGCATAACAAAAGATCGGTCTATGCAAATTTACAGCTTCTTATACCCATTTGTACCGGCTTATTAACGAAAAAACGTTTATTTTTTTTTATCATTTTCAATCCGTACAAATCCTTGTCAAAATCTGAGAAAAGTCTGAAAAATCAGAAATATATCAAGATGAAACAAACGGGTTTTGTTTTTCATCCGATTTTATCAGAAACAAAATAATTACTCTTTGAAAAAATAATTTCACCATGATTAAAGGTGGATACAACTTTTGAAAAATATGTCATTTTTCAAATATATATTTCTCAACAATATCACGATCGAAAATTTCCTAATTCTCGTCTGCGCCACATCGAAAATAATTGAAATCGTCGAATTTCGGTGTTTTTTGGAGAAAAATATCATGTGGATCAGACGTGACACTCTATCAACGAGATATCTCTAATAGAATCGGATGAAGACCAAAATCAATTTTGTCCCATGAATCTTGATGTATTGCTGACTTTCCAGAATTTTCTCAGATTTTTAGAAAGGTTTTTACGGATAGCGAACGATAAAAATAGAGGGGAATAAACACGTTTTTTGGACATCGACAAGCAGAAATGGATATAGAGAGCTGTAAATTTGCACAGAGTCGTCTTTTGTTATACTAAATTATAGGAAAAAGAAATGGGGATTCGAAATTCTTAGGGGGCAGATTGGCTCCCCTATCTGTTCCGCTAGTCCCGTTGAGGGAAGAAAGTAGATCCTCGGAACAAACGAATCGCTCATCGTTATATCGTATCGAGATAATTGCGACAAATGAGTGGAAATTTTTTGGCAACTGGAACGGATGGTAAGATTTTTAATATCTGAAGGTGTATATTCGACGTCCCATTCCCGAGTCAGCTCACGCGTACGTTCTCCACGGCGACGAGATGAATTGGTTAATACGGGTTCGCCGATCTGCGATCTGTCCGCCTGTCCAACGAGGAACCGGCGCGTCACTCTGGCGGAAAAAAACGTATATCATAAAAATGTAGATGCGTGTAAAATGTACGACGCGAGAAATCGTAGTGATCGAGTGGCACGTCTCGTATACGCGATGATGTATACACATTTTTATTATTCAAACTCCTCGATACCATCCTCGACGAAATGAATAGTTGGACGCGCGAAGAAATGTACCGTGAAGCCGTTATCCGTCCGTCGGGACGCGACGCGTCGCTCAGCCCTGATACGTTCCACCTTCGTCGGCGCCGTACGCGAACAAAATGATCGCGAAAAAAATTGCCGCTCGCGACATTGTCTCGATATTCGTTCCTCTCGCACGCGGAAGTGGTAGCAGAGCTTGCGGCTATTAATAGCGAGAAACCGAGGTGATATTTGCGTAAACTCGGCCATCTTGCGACCTGTCGCTCGTCACGTTGGACTTCTTTATACTTTCGAACCACTCACCACCGGCGCCTCAGAGCCATACGACGCGACCTCAAAAACCTCGCAGATGTACGCTATCAAATATCTCGAACGCTTCTCCTCTCGATATTTTAAGATCACGAAGTATCTTCGGCAGAAAATCACGACCCAGCGCTGGATTATCAGCCCGACCATCGCATCGCCTGGGCGGCTGTTGTTGACTCTGTACACATACGCGACCCGCGAGCCGCGCCGTTTTCCGCGAGGAGATGTAAAAAAATAAAGCAATTTCAGTGTTCTACGCGAAGTACCACGAGACTCTGCACGATTCGCAACTAGATTTCCAATTCGAGCTGACAAAAGAATTATTCGGGGCGCAGGGGTGAAGTGCGACGGTGAGAATTCCCACTTCTGTTCAGGTACGTCTTCTCAGACTTAAAGTGGATGGCATGCACGGCGCGCGCGTGGAATAATCATGTATGTTTCTTCGCGCTGCATCGTCTCCGAGTCTGGCCAGGCGTTCAGCAGCAGAAATTGACGGAGTAAATTTTGTATGTAGGGTAAACCCGGGTATAGACGGCCGTACGGAAGAGACGGCCAACGCGTGTAGTTTTCCACGATCCGCTGTACAACACTGCCGGTCGGTGAAGGAGTGTTGCTGCTCCGGATGACTCTTTATTTCGACTATATAGGGTAGAGGTAAGGAGAAACATCTCTGTATACGAAAAGTGTCCGTCGAAATGCATTGAATTAGGGTGGCGCCACATCAGCATCAGGGTACATTTTAAAGAAAGCGCCAAAATTTATTACAGCAGGATAATAAATCAAACAAGGATGTTGAACTTTTCGTACATTTTTGTATCCTGCTATTTAAGATGAAGGTCTCAGATATAATTGGCAGCTCTCAGTTCAATGAATTTTTCAATTCAGTATACTTCACGTTGTCTTCGACTGCCAACTTCGTATCCTACTCTTTTGCTAGCCTAGGGCTATTCTGGTGAGTTCTTGAATTATTATTTACTCGTCCCCGCTCGACACTTTTTCGACTTTTCGTCCATATGAGATGATTCTCCTTACCTTTACCCTTCGTAATTTCGACCAAAGGTACACTGAAAAAAAAGAATAGCTGCAGTAAGCATTTTCTGGTTAGTCTCCGCATGCTAGATGGTTGTGCTCCGTATCCTAGTAGTATCGCGAGTCGAACCATGTTGGATAGGTGCGGCAACTATCTATCAGTTAGCTGGCGTTAAATGGGGACGGTGGCTATCTGGCAAATTAATGCTACGTATGCAATAGATATGGGTGACAACTATCCCGGTATTTTAGGTCAAGTCGCCCTGTCAAAGCGATCGAGTAGTAGAATTGTTCCGACTTACCATTGAATATCTTTACCTACTTTTCAAGGTCACACTGGCCTAAATTTTCTTTCACCCACTCGTCCATGTTTTCTACGCAAATTTAAATTGATAAATAAAGCCAACGGGGAAAACAATACATACGTATGATCGCGACGTACGCAGTTGACGCGCCATTCGCATATTTACTACGCACTGACAATAATTCTTTAGTGCGGTAGATGCTGGTAACGCGTATCTGCTGGAATAGGCGTGACAGATATCTAAGGGATCGCTCGAGCGTCAATCTTGATGCTTACCGCGGCTATCCCGTGCAGTCTTACAATTTGGCGTTCGCGTACATACGGATGGAGACAGCGACGACTTGCCGATGGCTATCCAAAGGATGCCTGCTGCAACTATCTTTTTTTTTCAGTGTAAGTACTTTCCATTCGCAACATACCTACCTCGGAATTCTATAGTATATCGTAACCTTTCGATTCAAACAACTTAGGCTGTGAATAGCGACGGAAACTTTAGGTTTAAGCATCATTTACCAGTGGCTTAGTGCAGTGGTCGTGCAGAACTTACAAGGAAACCTTGCGAACCCGAACTCACCGATTTCAATGATTTTGATATATGTTGTAGAACATCGAAAAATAAGAGACACGTATTTTTTTATACGTGCTCTTAAGCCCATTTAGGGGTGAAATCTACCCTCAAAGCTCACCCTCAAAAAGTCTTTTTTCGAAATATCTCTGCTTCTAATTGGTATTTCGCGACGGAACAAAATGGAAAATGCTCTTTGCGGCAAGGCGGAGCTACTAGACATTGTTATGCCCACGAGGGTTGCAACCCCTATTTTTTATACCGGAAAAACCACATTTTTCGAAGATATTTTCGTTGTACTGATTCTAATATTGACTTGAAAATTGAAAAATAAATATTCTGAGTTGTGAAATAAAGTAAATAAGTTTACGTGTTCGAGGATTTCGCGTTAACTACCCCCAAACACGGTTACTACCCCTTCAAACATTGGTCATCTGCAATAATGAAAAAAATGTTTTTCTCAAGAGAAATACGAATGAGATATGTTTTGAGAGACACGTATTTTGTTATACGTGCTCTTAAGCCCGTTTAGGGGGTGAAATCTACCCTCAAAGTTCACTCTTAAAGTCTTTTTTCGAAATATCTCTGCTTCTAATTGGTATTCCGCGACGGAACAAAATGAAAAATGCTCTTTGCGGCAAGGCGGAGCTACTAGACATTGTTATGCCCACGAGGGTTGCAACCCCTATTTTTTATACCAGAAAAACCACATTTTTCGAAGATATTTTCGTTGTACTGATTCGAATATTGACTTGAAAATTGAAAAGTAAATATTCTGAGTTGTGAAATGAAGTAAATAAGTTGACGTGTTCGAGGATTTCGCGTTAACCCTCCCCAAACACGGTTACTACCCCTTCAGACATTGGTCATCTGCAATAATGAAGAAAATGTTTTTCTCAAGAGAAATACGAATAAGATATGAATTGAGATATCGAATATCTTATATTTAAAGTCATTTATCACGAGGCAATAATTTCTTCATAAAATGAATCATCTTGGTCAAGATAAACTATGATTCGCGAGTGATTTTTTATTCCATCAATTCGTCTTTTCGTCCGATAATTTTTTACGATACTGCTTATCAGTTTCGATTATTCGTTTCGTTACTCATCGGTCGGGTATATATGTCGTAAAACTCCATGCTCGGGAATAAGTGTAGTCTTTTAGAAGCATTGAGTAGGTTTGTTCCTCCATCCGGACTCAACAATGAGAATCAATCCTTTGACTGTTATACATTTATTATCCGCGTTTTTTCAAAATATTCAAATACAAGATGGAACGGCCAATCATAGAGAAATGGAGTTAGCAGAATCGATTAAAGATATACTGTTAAGTGCCACAAATGATTTCAATGACGTAGATATGATTATCGAAGAGACATTACATTTTCAAGAACAGTACAAAGATCACGCAGCAAAAATAGTTGAAGATACAATACAGCATCATTTTCCTGATCCTGTTGAAGCACCAACAAATCATTGTACAGATGATGAAGAAGAAGTGAGTTTTGACTATAAACAGAGAGCACTGGATTATTGGAGAAGTGGGAAAAATAAAAACTTGAAAATCGAAACTGTACAAAGAAGATTCAGAAAAGTCAAATCTAAAACTCAACTACATCGTTGGGCTAACAAGATAAATAAGGGTGGTACCTACAGGGAAAAAATTGCACGAATTTGTCAACATGTATTAGATAATTTCAATGCTGCTCTTGAAGGTGGTTCAATTATTCATGATCGAGATTTACGGCGATGGGCTTTGCACGCTCAAAAAGAAATTGGCTCTGAAGATTTCAGATTCAAGGCTTCTGAAAGTTGGCTTTTGAAGTTTAAAAAAGCCCATCGAATAGTATCAAGAAAAATAAATAAATTTGTCACTAGAAAAACTTTGGACAGTGAGTCAGAACTCAAAAGTAAAGCAAATCAGTTTGTAACTGACATTAAAACAACTATACCTATAATTGGAGTTGAGAATTTATATAATTCAGATCAAAGTGGATTCCAATTGGAAATGCACTCTGGAAGAACGTTAGCTGTTGAAGGAGAGAAGCAAGTGCAATGTTTAGTACAGTCAGTTTCGTCGACAACTCACAGTTATACCATTCAACCACTTATATCAGCTACAGGAAAACTCCTATCACCTCTTTTTCTGGTGTTAAAGGAGCCAAGTGGTCGATTCGGCCCTATCGTACAAACAACATTATTCCGTGCAGATAATGTACATGCGGAGGCATCTACATCTGGAAAGTTAACTACAAGTAAGCACACTCACAATAATTATTATCACCAAACTATGATTAATTGAATGATTTTATAAGAATATCTTGTAATTTCAGACCTTTTTAAGATTTGGTTAGAACAAGTATTTTATCCGAATGTGGGTCATCACTCTGTATTGTTACTTGATTCATGGAGTGGACACTGCGATGCAGTAATACAGGAAACAATGCCGGAAAACAAAATAATAACTATAAAAAAAATACCAACCGGTACAACAGGAAAAATACAACCACTTGATGTGTTTGGGTTTCGCATATGGAAAAATTATGTTCGACGTATTTCTGATAATGTAATTTTAATGAATTACGATTTAAATCTGCATTTGAGGAATAACATTATCAAACTCCAATCTTTAGCCCACAATCAGCTATCTTCACCACGATATGAAAATCTTTTTAAATATTCCTGGTACAAAAGTGGTTATATTGATGAAAAACCACAGGAATTCGTTAATCCCGTAGATTTTAGTTTCGGGGATTCGTGCGACATACGATGCGGAATAAGCGGATGTGAGAATATTGCTATGATACGATGCGGCTGGTGTAAGAAATCATTATGTTTCAAACATTTCTATGAAGATTACCATTATTGTCATGAATTTATAGAATAATACACTTTCAATTAAGAATTTGAAAAATATTCATTCGCAATAGAATTAGTTCTAGTTTTTTGTATTGAAGTTTTCTGGGTCAGTACATGTGCAGCTGAACCTGATTTCCATAATTGTTGAAATAAAAAATCAAAAATGAGACCTGTGAGCACTTTACTTTGAAAAAACCAAATTGATTTCGAATATTTGAGTATTTTTATATGTACATAATATGAATACGATTTTCCGAAGTTGATAACTTCTGATTACCACGAACAGCATTCTGTACAATGATTCGTTGGTGCTTCAACAGAATCAGGAAAATGATGCTGTATTGTATCTTCAACTATTTTTGCTGCGTGATCTTTGTACTGTTCTTGAAAATGTAATGT